>JAJHSJ010000011.1:18609875-18767460 GCA_021015155.1 Magnolia officinalis
GCTCATGAGTCTTAGCGGATCGAGGTACCATGGTTAAAAGGGATCCACTGGTAAGTTTGGTACCCTAGGTTCAAGCAGTAGCGTCCAAACATGGTGAACATACATAAGACAGATCGGGTTACTTGACTAGCTCGGCTAGCTCGAGCGCACAACAAGTTGAACGACATGACGTGCATAAGCACTTCGCGTGGCCAACCACTATCGTCAACCGAAGTACGGCTCGGGTTCGTCGAACACATCTCACGTGGCAAAAGAAACTCAGTCACGAATTCGACCCCGTTACCGATTGCCTGGACTATAATCATAGCCCCAGTCACATTCAATTTCAGATAGTTAAAGCAGTAATGGATCAAGATTCAAATCATACAATCAAGTCTGATATTATCCGTTTAGGGCTGCCAAGGCTGTTGCACGCACTCGTTGCTCCACTCCCCCATCACCCATGACGGATCATACAACGTAAATATAAATTTAAACATATGCATTACATAGTTAAAATCATAAAGCAGTTGAGCATGTTATGAATCACAACACAAGCATGAGTTTGTACAAGTTCAATTCCTAATCACACAACTATCCAAGGAGATCATACAAATAGTTAAAAGAGGTTGAGAATCATATCTCAACACCCTTATACATTACAATTTGCTAACTACTACTCGAGACATTTCAAGAAACACTTAAACAAACATACATCAACATACATGACATATGTCGATCACATAGGCATTAGGCCAAATCCTTTCACTAGGGAGTTGCCCCAATCATAGCACGCGTACACCCACGACGGATAGTCATGGCAAGTAGGAATCCAAGTTCCATATTCATTCAGTCATTTTCACAAACCCTTGGGCCACACATTTTAGCATATATAGTGTATATTGGCCGTGGCGTGATTTAGGGCAAATCCTTTCGTCAAAGGGGTATCGCCAATACAACAAATCATGAATCCATGACAATTAGTCATGGCGAGCACGAATGAGAATTCTATACTCATTCAGTCATTTTCACAAACACTTAGAATACACTATTACAACATACATGGTGTATGTTAGCAAAACATGTATTAGGGCTATCCTTTAGCCAAGCGAGTATTTTATCCATGTATAATATATTACTACAACAAATAATCATGATAATACATCTCCAAAATTTATACGTATACAGTATTTTCTAGAATACGCAATTTCAACATACATGTATATAAGTAAAAACATGTATTTAGGCGAATCCTTTTGCCAAATAAGTATTTTATATCCATATATCGTATATCCATATAACCAATAAACATGTCAAACACATTTCCAAAAAATATACGTATACCGTACTTTCTACAAATACCTAGAGTATGTAGAATTCCATATTTTTCATCTTTAATCGAAACGGAAAACAGACAGCACTTTGTACATGTGCAATGCATGGCAGATCATGAATCTATCATTATCTGACATTGAAAGCGTTGAAAACCATAACCTATACACCTAAAGTCCCACCTTTTGTCGTAGAATCGTAACGGAGTCGATAGGTTTTGCTAAGCTTCCTGTATTCGTCAGTTTGGTAACCTATAGAACGAAATAGGTGCTATTTCATAACCTACAACCACCCAAGCCCCAAATCAGATTAGGGTTAGGGCTTCTTACCCAGAAATGACACCAGAAACGCCGGGAAACGATGAGAATCAGGCGGTGGAGCTCGTACACAGCGGCAAGGAAGAGTGGCAGGAGATTCTCCCACATCTCCCACTCTCTCTCTTTTCTCTCTCACCTCAAATTCGTATGGCTGCCATGAGAGAGGGGTTAAGGTCCTTATATAGCCTAAAAACTAACCGAAATAGACTTGTGTTCAAGGTATACTTACATTATAATCAAATCGGCATTGTTTCAGCTCAAAAGAGGGTTTCTGCGGGCCTCCTTGAGCCAAAGGTCGGACTTAAGCTCACTAACACTGGTCTACGTTCTATTAAGTTTTCGTTTCGGTCAGGATTCCAGATCACGCGTGGCGGACCAGTTTCAGTTCAACGGTCAGCGGATCTCGATCGGAGATTCCGAGTACATGTAAATGTGTATGAAATTTCTCCTGATCCGAGTGTAATTTGGTCTGATTCTGACGGTCTGGTTGCTTAATACTGATCCGCAAGTGAGAGGTGCCAGATTACTATTCAAGATATTTATTTTGAAATTATTTCACATTTCTCACACTCTTCACTCCGAGCTCAAGCGAATAGCGCTGGGACATTATCTGGATTTGATTTCCGAGATGGTTTGTCAAGCCCAGTGAGGCGGTCCTAGTTCCTTAACTTCGTGTTAATCGGACTTCCGACGTGCGGTCCAGATCCGATACGGAGTTTCGAGATGCTCTCGAGAGCAGCCGGGTAATGAGATTGATCCTAGATTTTAGGGTAACCTAGCGTCAATGATTCTACAAGTTTTGGGTCTTGCAGATCGTATTTAAAGTGATTGGTGCTAATTTCACAGGTACTCTAGTTTAACACTAGCTAAATCTCACTTAATTTCTAAGGGTTTAGTCCTGTAAGATTTCTGTCTGAGGTGGTACCTGGGCCTTTGTAGTTTGTATATAAAGTGATCCAAGGTATACTACTTAGCTAGTTTAAGATAGTGCCTAGGGTGAAAGTACTTTGAAAATTTTAAAGAAAAAGGTGGTGAAGGGTGGAATTTGTGAAGAAAATGGGTTAAGGAGCGATTTTAGACTGTGAGATTTAGTTCTGACAAGTTAATAAGGTGTTAGGAGCAACCCATTGCCTAAGGACGTCTAATTCCAAGTTGGAGAAAATCCGGGATGTTACATGTGGTCCACCTGAGATTTATATCCCTCTCATTTTTGAGTTCATTGCAATAAAATGATATTTAAAAATGGATGAACGGAATGGATGAAACACATACATCATGGTGGGGCCCACAGAGCACTGACCACCACCCCACGTCCCGCATACATCCCGCATACGCAATCCGCTTCCAGCGGATTACTGACGCTACGTCACCAAGTTACGTGGGTCCCACCATGATGTATTTTTTCTATCCACACCGTCCATCCATGTTAACAAATCATTTTAGGGCGTGAACCAAAAATGAGTCAGATCCAGACTGGACTGGACCCCACCACAGAAAACAGTGGAGAGAGTGACGTTCACCATTAAAAATTTCTTGAGGCCACACAACAGATGAATGGTCAAGATGATATTTATGTATTTTATCCGCTCCGTCCAATACCTTTTAACAGATAATTTAAGGGCTTTAGGCCAAACATAAACCATATACAATGTTTAAATGGCCCACACCACACCTTACAAACAGTTGAATTGAACATCCACCGTTGAAATACCATTTTTGGCCACACCTTACAAAATGGTTTTTTGGATCGACCCCTTAATTTATATGGGAAAACATATGGACGGTGTGGATAGACCACATACATTGAAGGTGGGCCCCAACTGAGTTTACTGAGCACGATTGGCACGTGCTCAGCAAATCACACCCCCGGCAAAGTCGGATTCTGTACGCTGAGCGTACTGAGTAAACTCTGTGGGGTTCACCATGCCTATGTATTTTATCCAGTCCGTCCATCTATTTATTAGATATTTTATGATATGGGTCCAAAATTGAAGGATATCCAGGCTCAAATGCACCACACCACATGAAACAGTGTGAATTGAACTTATACCGTTGCAAATTCTTGAGTGTCACAGAATTTTTGTATTAAGCTTATATATTTTTTTTTTTTTCATCCATGTCTTTGTGATATTATTAACAGCTTGGATGACAAATCGACATCATTGTAAGGCCTAGGAAGGTTTCAACGGTGGAAATCATTATTCCCACTGTTTCCTGTCGTATGATCCACTTGAGAGTTGGATATGCTTCAACTTTGGGTTCAACCCCTTAAATGAGCAGAAAAAACGTATGAACGGTGTGGATAAACCACTTCTTTTCACGGTGGGCCCAACTGAGTTTACTCAGTATGATAAGAGCGTACTGAGTTACTCAGTACGCAATCCGGAGTCCCGGACCGACATGTTTTCACCCCTCCCGCGCCCGTCCTCTTCATTTTCTCCATTTCGACTCGCGATTTCCCTCCCCTTCACGCAGCGAAGGCTCCGGATGAGGTATCTCGTCGAATCCGGCCCGATTTCTCGCCGAATCTCCGAGAAATCCGCACCGGCACGCTCCAATCGGCGAAGAAAGAGAAAAAATGAAGAAAATAGCAAGAAATTTTGGAAGAAAGGGGGATACAGGGTACTTACCTGTCGAATGGCCCACCTCCGATCACCGCTACAGGTACTCTCTCTCTCTCTCTCTCTCTCTCTCTCTCTCTCTCTCTCTCTCTCTCGCTCTCTCTCAAAAAATTTGATTTTCAGCAACCCACGCATCGGCTTTTTATTGTTGTGGGTTGTTGGCTACAGTGGGACTCGTGAGTTCCCTGCAAACGCACCTGTGAGTGTCCGTGACTCTGTTTGTCGATTTCCGACAATAATGGAGGCGGAAATACCGCGATATCTAAATCAGGGTGGGTTGTATCGACGATATCGTCGCGATATCGTAAGATATCGACGATATATCGCACGATATCGACGATATATCGCACGATATCTGGAGTTAGGGTTTTTTTGTATATTCCGGGTGTTATCGGCGAAGTATCGTCTCGCAGGGGTGCGATACCGATTATATCGGCCGATAGTATCGATATTTCGAACACTGGTTAGCCCTTCGAAGAAGGGAGGGTTTCGCACCCAATTGGATTTTCACAACTCGGAGAGTTAGAGAAGCAGGAAAATGCAGAATTTTATTAATCATCTTCAATAATAATAATAAAAAAAACCCTACAAGGGGTTACCTATTTATAAGAAAAACCTATGCCCCAAAAGTCGCGCCATGTGCACGTACTATTACTTAATAAAAAATAACAACTAATCAATGCAATATAAACCGTTCATGATGTTCCTAATAATGGTAATAAGCAAAAATCAAAGTCCTAGGTCACCTAGGGTAGTGGGCCACGATCATGAGATCCAATAATGGGATCCACATGATGATTGGCTCCACCCCAAGGACCCAACATCACAATTTGTACACTTCATATTTTTTTTGCCAAGCCAATATGCCTGCCAATATCGATATTTAGAACCATGGGCATAGTATTTAGACAACTCAAAGTACAAAAACATTTTTTTAAGCTACATGATTTTCATATACAATCCAAATAGAGCAGTTAGACCATTGGGGGTGCGCACTGATGTTTCTACTGTTGAAACAAACACTGCAATCGTCGGTCAATTGTAGTTGTTTCAGGGGCCAATAAAAGGAAAACGCAATCATTTCTCTTTTCATTTACTTTACTGTGGAATTCTCAAATCAAATAGGCCCTAAAGGAGAGAAGTTTATAACTCATGAACAGGTAGAGCCATGAATGGCCAAGTCAAAATAGATCAACCTCCAAGCCCATGACACAGGCTGTCTAGCATCACCTCTGTTAATCCTGTTTATAAAGATTGCATGCAAGGAAATTAGAAATCATGCTTTTTTCCCAAAAGCAGCAACCTTGCAATTTTAATTGCCATGAAAAAGAGAAGCAACTGATTTCTGAAGTATGAAAGTACCAACCTCGCAGCCACTGGATTCCGTAAAAAACGCTGGGAATTCTTGGGTTTTATAAGCAACCACTGGAACACCTTGAGTTTCCTGCATAAGGGCAAAGAGATGTTTACATGACAGAAACTATTGGATCTTGTATCTATTTTTTATTGAGCTCCAAATCTAAAAAGACCCATTGGCTAGAGTGGAATGTGTTGGAATTTACAGAAATAAAAAGGAAACAACAAAAACTATGATAGAAAAATCTAATGAAAGTATATAAATAACAAGGGAAACAGCTGACATGCCATTGCATTTTTGAGAAGCAAGAAATTTGGCTATTTACTGAAGGCAAGGATATAAACGAAATAATCAGATATGCCAACTTCAAGTACCCACAGTGGATTTCAATTAAATGCAGTGAAAATTTGTTCCAACATCAGATTGGGAATGAGGTCTCCAAGTAAAGAAATAACAACTCTGTGAGAATGACAAAGACATCTCTTACTCTCTATAAATGATAAGAGGGTCCCCTAAAGTTAAATATAGGTCAGTGTCAGGT
This sequence comes from Magnolia officinalis, assembly GCA_021015155.1. Taxonomy (NCBI): domain Eukaryota; kingdom Viridiplantae; phylum Streptophyta; class Magnoliopsida; order Magnoliales; family Magnoliaceae; genus Magnolia; species Magnolia officinalis. The sequence continues at coordinate 18,616,023 of JAJHSJ010000011.1, forward strand.
GCATGATTGTAATAATAACCAATGATCAGGATTTTCAGCAACTATCAGAGCAAAATCTTTCATGTCTAACATTGCCATATAATTGGCAGTCTTCTACCATTTCCAGCTTCCAGGATTTGCATGAAATCTGCATTTGCTGTTTCTTTTTCTTTCTTTCTTTCTTTCTTTCTTTTTCTTTCTTCTTTTTTTTTCTTTTTTCTTTTTTGTTGTTGTTGTTGTTGTTGTTTTAAGGCAGCACACAAAACAAGAGGGAGATGCAAACATTGGCAAAACTAAAGCATGACCAGAGGTCAGAACCCTCAAGCAAGGACAGAACCCTCAAAGGTGAAGGCTGAACATAACCAGCCATCAACAACAACAAAGTAAGAAACATTTCAAATTAAAGAATTCCAAAACCATATGAGATGAGAGAAGGAAATCCCTCGAAACTTGCGAGATGGCATGGCCTAGGAGATAGCCCATGGAAAAAATCATGTATCTTAACTTCTTGGATGAGACTTCTTTGCCTTCAAATAATTTTCGACTTCTCTATTTCCAAATCCCCTCCCCACAATGTAATTATTTTCTATAGTTAACAAAGTCCTCATGATTATTTTATATAATTATTTTCTTTGGCATGGCCCAGGAGATGGCAAGTCATTGACATAGCCATTTCCTCCACTGGGTCTAAAAACCATACAATCTAGCAAGCATTTGGTGCAAGCAACTGCTGCCTGTACTCCCATAGAATTTTATGAAAATGAACTCATGCAAGATGTTAAGAATGTCGAACAACAGCATATACACATCAAGGTTCCCAAAATTTATATACATGCTCAACAACATACCAAGTACTCAAGGGTTCTAGGAATATCTAAAATTGACTTTACACCAGCAGAGATAACTGCCACTGGTGTCCTCCCAAGCTCGGTAAGATCGGAAGATATATCCATGGCTGCATAATACACCAAAAATCAAAAGCTAAAATCAGATGATATCATGAATCCAAATCATGGTTTAGAACCAAAAAAACATTATAAATAAATAATGTGTATAACAGCCACAAAACAGCAATAGCCCCAAAGCATCATGTTATGCAACATACAGCTGCACAAAGCGTGAAGACAAGCGGCAACAAATTTGGGTGCAGGAGCAGGGAAGCATCTCTTTTAACATGTAAACAAATATAAACAGGTAGGAAGCAGGAGTGAGTGTGAGAGTCCGAAGTAGCAATTCGAAACAGGAGCGGCACCTGGTTAGAAGGAATATGCAACTAAGAATTAACACCATAACGGGTGTATACAATAGCCATTTTTCCTAAATAATGGCTGTTATAGAATGGAAACCATTACCTTGAAGAGGGTTGTGCATGAGGTGTATGTAAAACTATTCCCTAACCGTTTAAAGAAAGGCGGCTTTGGTAATGAGTTAAACATGTTTTGCACTTACCTTTTCTCTAACTTCATCAAAACCTTCATGCTCACACTTAATGCTAAATGCCATCAATGGATTTTTAAATTCCGCAACGCTATTGGAATGTTTGGGTGCGAGGCCGCACGAAAGGCGAGGAGCCAGATGATGGCATGTGAGTTTCTGCATTAGTTACCTCTTACAACTTGAAGTTAGTTTTAATATTTTAGTAGTAAATGTGAAACAAAGAAAATTTTTATCTATTTGGCTGGTGAATGGTGGGCCATGTATGGGAGTGATTGCGAGACATTGTAGCGGCTGGTTGTCCGCGTATTTCCACAAACGGTGTCCTCCTCACCCTATGAAAGAAATTGGAGCACCTTCTCTATCATTCACACAAACAAGCGCAACAAGTTTGGGTACAAGAAGCATTAAAAGCTAGTATACTGTCACTACAACATGAAGCTACAAGAGAGGCTGCTACACACCAAAAAAGAAAAAAAGAAAAAAAGAAAAGAAAAGTACAGGACCCATTGGACTTGATGACGATCTGTCAATATGTATGCTGAGGAGGATATAAACATGGTGTGCCACAAAGGCCGTTACTGGGGAATAAAAGCCGTTGTGTAAAGGTAACGGTGGCAACTGTTACACGTTACGAGATCGTAAAGGTTGTAACGGCTGTAACAACAAAAAAAATATGACCCGTAAAGGCTGTTACAACCCTGCGATGGCCCATTACGCCCCCCGTAAAGGCCATGTAATGGTCCGTTACGGGCCGATACAAATATTTCGGATTTTTTTTCGATTATAAAAAAATAAAAATAAAATAAAAAAAACAGAGAGAGACCGTAATGGCCATTATTGCCCCTATAACAGTCGCTACGCTCCGTATTGTAAAGGTAAAGGTGGTGACCGTTACTATCATGGAATGCCTTGGATATAGAGGGCCCACTTTACAAGTAGTTTAGGTCAGATGATTTGAACACATCAGATGGGCAACTAGAGCCACACGTGGCGGAGGAGGTAGCTCACATGGGACTGATGTTGATGCTAATGTACAACAAGCTATATCTCTTGACGAAGCTTTTGACCCATTAAAGAGGAGTCCAGAGGCAGCCCATGGCAATCATTATCATGCGGAACACAAGGTAGAGAGACTTTAACTGACACTCAGAGTGAGATAAAGAGTGATGCGGGTGATGGGTCCGGTGATGATGACAACGACGATGATGGTGATGGTGATGGTGACGGTGACTCTAGCGCCAGTAGCAACGATGGTGGTGGTGGCGAAGGGGATGGTAGCAGTGACAACGAGACTCATTATGAGAGTCAGACTTAGAGGCCTCTTAGCCCATTCATTGGGGAGAGGGATTTTGATTATACCAACCCAGGCCACTAACCATGGTTCTCGCCCACAAGAACCACGACCCCACCTTGTCATTAATAAAGCATACACGCGTAAGAAGCTAGTGAAGAAGAAGCATACCTAGAAGCTAACAAATTTAGAGGAGTTATTGTTAAAGTGTATGCGAGATGTGCGTTAGTAAGAGACGGGGTGGCATTAGTCTAGATCACGAATAAGGAGGGTAGCTCGATTTCTATGCCACAGTATGGATATGGATCACAGAAGTGGGAGGGTAGCTCTAGTTATGTGCCACAATATGGATATGCATACGGACCTAGTGGATATGTGGCGAGCGACTCCAACATTTACAACACATGTTTTTCGACTATGATTGGAAGATCACTTCTGCATACTGTTAGTGCACTGATTCGTCTACCTATTTGTCAATCACGTGAGTCCATATGTCAGTGAGTCAGTTGAGCCCTTGGAAGCTGAAGACTGAAGACACAAGAGGACGAACGGGTAAATTGAGGTGCCTTGGTGACCTTGACCTTGGACCCAAAACAACCTAACCTCTAGATGATCTTAACCGTAATAGGTAAACCTTCTTTCGATCATCCTTTAGCCTTAAGAGCTCCATTTAAACATGCTTATATAGATTATAGAGGTCTCGAGCTGCTAGAAACCAAACTGCCCAAACCCGCAGATCATAGGTGTTGTCGAGCGCAACTCAATCGATCGGTGGCCTGGTTGATCGATCGACGGCTGCCAGAAATGTCCAGCAAGCAAATCATATATATTTAGAATTTCTCAATTGTATCGACAGACCTTCAATCGGTCTCAATCAAATCATCGATCGATCGACAAACCCTGTTCGATCGATCAACGACGACCAAAATCATCCAGTAAGCTTTCTAAAAAAATGTTGGAATCAGTCGATCGATCAAAGCATCGCTCGATCGATCGAATGTGCCGTTTTCTGCCCCTTTTTTTAACGTTGCAAACCTGTTTATTATAAAAGGGCATTTGGGCTTTGGGCAAATTAATGGGTTTCTTGTGCAATAGGAGCCTAGGTGATTCCCCACTCATATCTCCCATCTTAGACTCCAAACCAAAGAGATTCATGATATCCTTCTTGTGATTAACCACTCTAATGAGCATTCCAAGCTCAATTATGAAGGTATTCATACTCTCTTCCTTGTTCTAGAGAGCAGACCTAAATCTATAGGTAAAACCTTGTCTAAATCCTCTAGAACACTCATCTAGGTGATTCCCCCCTCGGAAAACAACTACACCTTTAGTTGTAGGAGATTTCACCATCATCCCACCACCTTGATCACCTCATTGGTACATCGCATGCAAGGTGTTTGTTCGTGGAGCTAAACTAGCGGCATCGACGAATGTGTGAGCAATTAATAAGCTGATTTAAGTACGAGAGAGCATTAAAGAAGCATCTCAAGAAGGTACTACAAAAGGGTTCAATCCGACAAGCAAGGTTGTCAATTTAGAGTTCATACAATCTTTCCTTATGTAGGATTGAGTATAAGAGTTTGTGACCCAAAAGTCGAATAGGCTCTTGTGTAGGGCCGAATTCACCAAACGCGGGTATTTACGTGTTTGTCTCCTTAGGGAGCCTCTAGCAGGAGTATACATGGGACCTTGGATTAGGACCACTAGTGGTTGTTGGTTAACCGATAGAAAACCAACTAAAGTCTCTTGCAAGAGCCACTGACATGGGTCAAAACGTGTTCCTCCGACACGGGAGTGTACAACGTTTAGGTCCTTGTACAAGGTTGTACAAGTTAGGGGTGAACCTATTGAAAACTCCTAAGATAGTAAATACCAGTACAATCAAGGAGAGTGCGTCCACCGGGAGTAGAGTAAGGAAACAGAACCATTATATATGCTTGTGTTTGTGATTGTCATTTGAGCACAATTTTATTCATGCTTATGTAGTTGATTAGTTAAATTATATGAATGCTTGAATTGATTATATGCTAGGCACTTACCTTGCAAAGCACACACAAGTTCACTATCTCCCTATAGACTAGTTGCTTATTGTTGCATCTTTGTAGTTTGTGTGATTGAACCCACTTTGGCTTGGAAGCCTAAGTGTTAATTTGCCTTGGTAAATCAATTTAATCAAACAAGAATTTTTAACTGGTCCTATTCACCCCCCCCCCCCCCCCCCCAGGATTTAGCCATAATTGTAAGCTCCACCAAGCTTCTACACGAGCCGTGGCATAATTTTAAGCTCCACCAAGCTACCACACGCGCCATGACAGACAATCCACGCAATTTCACATGCAAGCAGGGATATCCATAGTCTGGATATGACCAATAGTATGGATATCCAAGAGCTACATATGTACCCACCCTAAATCCATATTAGTTGCAGACTCTGACAATTATGCAATACCCACGGATAGGCATATTGGCTCAGTTTGGTGAGGATGAGCACCAGCGTTATGTCAGAGAGTATCTTCACTAGTACTATTTTACTATTATTGGCACAATACTGTCGAGTAGTAGAGCAACAATACTATTCCCAACCCCGTTGAGATGGAGATGATGATTTTGAGCCATCGCGCAGCTCTGTGGGTCTGAGCCACAGCCACACACATTATTCACAAGTATAATTATAGTTTTCTACTTATCTTTTTTAATGTATTGCTTGTGTTTCAATACATTTCTTACATTTAAAAATTATATGAATAGACTTTTAATATACTTGCATCAGTCCAGTCAAACACCACATAGGTTAGGAACCTATACAAAGGAAACCTATTATGTGCACTTGTTTTTTGTGATGTTATGATTTAAAGTGTGTATTAATATCTTTTTTAATAATCCTTGAAGTTTCATTGAAAAATTCAACCAATTTACCAATGTTTTCCCATGTTTCCCAAAAAGTGCGATAAATTCCACGATACAACCTATATATCCCATGCGATAACCAATACTTATCCATAACCCAAGGGTGTAATACACAACGCAATACCGAAACGGTAAACATTGCCCCCTACTGCCTCTTAACAGGCATTTTCCATCCATGAGCGTAGATTCATTTTTCCAAATATGCACTTTCTCATTAAAAGGCCAATATTTATTCTCTTACATAGCAAAACATATCTAGTAGAAAATTAGATTGGGTATTTTGACTACAATACTTAAGAGCTGGGCAGAATCCGACCCAATCCAAACCGAACCGAAGGCCTGGATCGGTGCAGATCGAGTAGGACCACTTAGATCTGATTGTACATCGGATCGAGTTCGGATCATGGTCAATTCGGACCGATCTGATCTGAATGGATCCGAACCGATCCGACCCGATCCGATCGGGTCCTATATATAAGTTTTTTAGATATATTTTTTTACTTTTTACTACCCATCTCTCTACCCGTCCAAACCGAATGAACTCTAACCCCTCTTTCTCTACCTGAAGGAGGCGCCGCACCCACCCATCTCTCCTCCTTTCTCTCCCTCTTGCTCTCCCGATTTCCCTCCTCTCCTTCTTTCTCTCCTCCTTTCTCTCCTTCCTTCTTTCTCGGTTTCCCACATCTCCTTCTCTCTCCCTCTCTCTCCCGATCTTGATTCAGACCAGTCCAAATCAACTGGACAGACTCAACTCGATCCGACTCGATTCGCTTTCCATGACCGAGTCGGACTCGGTTCGGATCAGGCCAGCAAGGATTCGGATCGGATCGAGTCAACCCTGCTGGACTCAGTCCCGGATCAGATCAAGTTCGGGTCAGGTTCTTGAAAAATCGGATCGAGTCGAGTTGGACCCCGGTCCAACTCGACTCGATGCCCACCTCTAACAATACTCCTCACCAAACCCTCCTAAGTCCCATTTCCATCCTAACAAAAAATTGCCTCGAACTTCTTGTCTTCTCCATTGGAATCAGAAAATCCCAATCAATGGAGATCAGACATGGGTCAAAATTGTCACGACCCTAAATCTAGTGTTGGTAATCCACAATTACTATACACCAGATTTTGGTTGACAGCCTCCGTAGAACTCCGATTCTTGGGACTTTCAAGTAGCACATACTAAGTCCCATAAGTGGGGCTCCACAAGGAGGATTTCTGAAAGTAAAACCAACAAACACGTTGCATTTCTCAAAATTTCATCATATGCAATATATATTACTGTGTACAACTAAGCAACTCAGAGCAAAACCAAAACATAAACCACGTCATATTTACTATACCTGATGTACATATGCAGGGTATTACAAAAAAAAAAATACATACTGATATGTACAAAACAAAAAGGACGTCTGTAGCCTCTACTCCTGCAGCTCCCTACTCTCACCTGCAATAAATAGAAAGGAAAGGTTGAGCTACTATGCCCAGTAAGTGCGTGTGCCGTGAAAATGCATGTTTCATGTCATGCTCATTTATGCACGCAAATGCACAAGCTTTCAAATAATTTTTTTTAAATATTTTATTTGGATATACAGGGGTAGGACTTCTACCCACTTGTAACATACACACTCTTTCAACAGTTCCACAACCTTCCATATTTCCCAATTGGATCACCAAAGTCTAAAACAGAGGTGGGACTTCTACCCATTTGTGTAGACTTTTCCACCGTGGTTAACTACAGAGGTGGGACTACATAGTTCAGGGGCCGAACTAGTCTAACCCACTTGTGTTGAACCTCACTATCTGCCTAACAGCGAGAAATCATAAGTCGCCTGGCAAAACAATAGCGGACAATTTACGAGCTCGTCACACACAACCTATCTTTGCTTGCCCATAAGCAGGTCAGGTCAAACCTCTCAACCAATCGACACACGTCGGTGGGAGTCGCTGCCTACTTTGGTATTTCAGCATTTCAGCGCTTTGTTCTTCCACCCGATCTAAGCATTGGTCGCTCCCAATGGTACCAATCGGGGTTTAGGGACTTTCACCCACGGACCCTTTAATCATGTCCTGTCGAATTACACATTTCCGGTGTGGTGTCCAACTCAAGTTATAACAAAGTATGTTCATATGCATAAGCCCACATACAAGCACAATATGTCATGGTTTTCAAGGCAAGCATAGGACGACCTCCCTCACGTGGTCTCCTCATACATTTAAGTTCCACATTTAAGTTCCTCATAAGGATCTCATGTAACACATCATGTATCTAGACGGTTTACATACTCATCATAGACACATCGTGTGTCGCACCACAATCCACTATGATCACCATATCATGAGATGAATCATTCACTCTCAAGCATACAATGATACAACAACTAGGAATCATGCATATGATATGCACATGACTTAGCCAATCTAACTCCAATCCGGGATTTATTCTGCTATAAAACTTCATGCTACAAGCATGCTCTTTCTCAAGAAGTAACGACATTAAAAGGATGAAGGATATTTCTTTGAGACAATTTATCAAACAGGTAGTGGGCGTACTTTGTAAGGGACAGCGAGAAACCAATAGCAATTCGTATGAATTTAAACAAAACTAACTTATCTCTATCATCCAACCTTCCATTAATAATCTCACTAATTAAACAGCAATAACCTTTAGAAAAATCCAACGAGAATATAACCCAAACGAAAATCTAGCAATATTCTAACCTAAATCCAGCGAGAACATAACCCAAACAAAAATCCAGCAATATTCTAACCTAAATCCAGTGAGAACATAACCCAAACGAAAATCCAACAATATTCTAACCTAAATCCAGTGAGAACATAACCCAAACGAAAATCCAGCAATATTCTAACCTTAATACAGAAATTCCAGCACTAATTGAACCCTAAATGAAAATGCAACGATAACTTAACCCTAATACAGCTATTCCAACAATAAATCCAGCAAGAATCTGACCCTAAATGAAATTCAGCGATAACCTAACCCTAATACAACAATTCCAGCAATAAATCCAGCAATTCCAGCATAACCTAACCCTAATACAGCAATTCCAGCGATAACCTAACCCTAATACAGCAATTCCAGCTATAACCTAACCCTTAAACAGCAATTCCAGCAAGAACTGAACCCTCAAACAAAAAATCCAGCACTGATTTCACCTTAAAACAACAGGTTCAGCCATCTTCTAACCCTAACTGAAAATCCAGCGAAAATCAAACCAGAAAATAGAAAATCCAGCGATAGGGTTTTGAAGGAAACCTTAACTTACACATATAAGTGCTCCTAATCTATGCACTCACCTGTAATGAGCAGAGGATTGGATCTCAACCTCTTCTTCTTCTTCTTCTTCTTCTCCTTTTCCTCTTCTTCTTCTTCTCCCCAACTAGTAGAGTGCTGAAAAATGAAATGTTTGAACGAGGGTTTTTCTATTTATGGGTTTGTAAATGGGTTTAAAGTGGCTTTTGGCTAAAATGAAGGGTTATGGGATGTATTGTGTTAATTTTGAGAAATTTAAACTTATGATAGTAATAAACAAAAGGTTATTTAAGTGATTTAAACTAATGTATTCCAATGATTTGAAAAACATCAAGGTCATTTGAGTATATTTTCTCAAAATATACATGTACATATCGATGCATAACTTACAATCCGGGTGTCCTATTGACATGCCGTTTTCACCAGTAACTCCATAACTTGACTACGACCACAACGGTTAGGTTCTCCGACCTAACGGATTTGAAAACTCGATGTTGGCGGACCTCCACCTAAAATAAGGACATAATGGTCATTTCTCAGATTGTTTAATTTTAAGTCCGTATCTTAACATTCGGACATCGGGTTGAAATACGGCTTGCGGCTCGATAATAGAACAACATTATGATCAAGTCAAAATATTCTCGGGGCCAATGGACCTACAACCAACGGCTATCCAGTGTACAAACCAGATTTCTGGGGTATCGGGTCTTACAAAAATCCTGTAAATTATAATCTGAAAATCCAGAAAGGCGGAATGACATCAGGGAAGAGTACAACTCATGGTTTAGTTTGGACTCGTGGAGCCTGTAGTCAAGTCATCCAAACCGTTAATATGAACAGATACACTACAGATGGCTAATGAATCTGAAATCTGATGGGAAAATCGTAACCCTTCAGTATGTTCATCAAATAGACAATTAAGAAAGAAAACATAGCAACATCCAACATCAACTAGAAAAAGTGCCAAAGATGATTTTGGTGCATGGACCATTCACAGTGGACCCATCATGTCATCAACTTGAACCACTCAACCATAGGGGTCACTTGTAAAACTCTATTCAAACGGATGACCAAAAGGTATTCCACAATTCTATTGATGGGACAACACAAATCATATGATTAAAAGATTCTTCTAGCAATGTAATTTTCAAACTTTGTTCCACCCACAATAGGGGATTGCCAGTCTGGATAGAATCGACATACATGCCAGATGCATGGTGGATGAGATGCCACTTGGATGAATTCAATAAATTGTGGCAAACGCACACCTTAGTTGGTATAAGTCGGGCAAATTTTGTTTTATTTTAGTAGAGGCATATTTGAAAAGACGAATCATGCACAAAGTGGGGGGCGCTTCAAGACAGTTTTCAAAACTTGTCAGGTTTTGGGAGGATGACAGTAAGGGTGTGTTTGAATACACAAAATCAATGAGGAAATGGAAATTCTTTTCCATTCACAAGACAATTGGGCTGTTTGGATATGTGGATTCAACACGATAATCATTACTGTTGTCCATGGTCAGAATTCTCTAGCACAAGAAATAAGTTGACTGCTGTCTAAAGAATTTGAGGATTCCACTTGCTATCCAAACAAGCGCCCATTTTTGGAATCCTACTTTCTACAATGACTTATCATTGGATAGTGCTATCCACTGATTCCATGTATCGCCCCAAGACTGCAGGGTTCTTGGTCCCAATACTTCATTCTAGGAGGCGTTTAGTCATTCTCCCTTTCTCTGTTTTGAAAATGCCTGCCCTCTTATCATTCTTTCTAGAAAGTTAAGTGTAAGAACTAGATATCCCACATCATTAGCTAAAAAGAATTGCTTAGGCACAGTTTTACTATTTGACGTATTTTCACAAACTTATCAGAGTTTCACCATTTCCTAGAAAATGGATGGATCATGCTTACTGTTTTCTCCATGTCTATGCACCCCTCCAATGCCCCCAGTAACAAACACAGGTATGCCAACCTGCAAGGATTTTGTGCAATTAAATATGCCACAGAAATAAAAAGTATAGAGAATAAAATATATTAGTATGCTTGTATGCATATGCATGGGGAAGGATCTGGTGAAGGACAAGTGGTGAACATATCTAAGAACATATGAGCTACCATAGAAGCAAAAAACATGGTCGCAGAAACAGTTGTTGCGCCATTTCCTCTGGTAGCAACCTGCAACCCATCATAAATTGGTGAGTAAGTTTAGTCAGGAAATTAAGCTGTCATATAACAAGTAAAATATTGTTAGTCACAAAATGGGACGCAAGGCATCGATCCCAAAATCCGTTAACTTAGAAACACCCTGGACTATCGTGGTCTAGTTATACCGATATATCAAAGGTTGGCCTCAAACAATATTGCTTTTCAAGTTTTTGCAGTGAAAAGGCTCAAGGCTTGCACTGAAAAGACTTATATCACATAACTCTTAAATGCAAAGATTGAATTTCAAGACTAGAACATCGTCATGATCATCATGAAAAACATAAGATTTTTTTTTTAATAGGTAATGATTTTATTAAAAAGAAGGCCAAAGCTGAAATCAAACTACACCTCAGACCAAGAAAAAGGAAAAGAGGGACTCTCACCAAGGACCTTTAAAGCCACCGCCCAACCCATTACATCCAATTTTGCCCTATGAAAGACCTCCCAAACCCGCTCGCTTCAATTCCTAAAGCAGTGATTTTCATCTCCCCCCAAATTGATCAAATGACAGCAAACATAGCAAGTCTCCAGATTGTCCACCCTTTTTTACCCACTCCCCCATTACCAAGCAAAGAAAAAGCTTTCAATCAAACCCAACACCAGCCACGAAACACCAAACAAAGCAAAGAAGCTATCCCATGCTTCCTAGGATAAGGGACAATGAATGAAAGATGATCAACTGACTCCCCATTTTTCATGCACAACACAAACATTTCGGAGGACAATTGTAACGTCTCGGAAAAATCCGTACAAAAACCCGAGTATCACCTCAGGCAAAAATCACTAAGGACCAAATCCTTTAGAAATTAGACGGAAATTAATTAAGTATTAAACTGAATTAATTAGTGGAATTAGCTTGAACCACTTTCTATTCGAACTGCAAGACCCAAAACCAGTAGAATCACTAACTCTACATTACCTAGAAACCTATGATCAATCTCAAAACCCAGTTGCTCTCGAGAGCACATTGAAACTCCGTATCGGACCTAGACCGCACGTCGAAAGTCCGATTACCGCAAAACTATACAGTTATAATCGCCTTACTGGGCTTGACAACCATCGCGGGAATCGAGCCCGAATAATGTCCAGAAATGCACAACTAGAGCCCTAAGTAAAGTGTGTGGAAAACGTGAATATCTTTAGAAAATGAACTCAGATTTAAGTGATTTGGGTCGTTCGCTTGCAGGCCAAATTTAAGGTTTCAGACCGTCAGATTCTGACCCAACTACACCCTTAGATCAGGGAAATTTTCCTACACAAGTCAGTGTACTTGTGGCCCTGATCGAGAGACTGTGACCGTTGAACTGAAATTGGTCCTCCACAGTCGATCCACTAACCCGATTGGACCGAAATCTTAACCTGACGTAGATCCATCATCAGGGAACTTTCCTCAGACCGTATGCAGGCAATGGACCTCCAGATGAGCTCTGTTGGCCCGAAACAGACGACTTTTGGCTATAACTTAAGTATACCATGGCCCTGGGGCCATTGACATCACTTCTGGGCCTATATAAGACCCTAAACCCACCCCTTTCTCATTCGTACGAATTTTCTAAACCCTAGGAGAGAGAAGAGAGAAAAGAGAAGGAGAAGGTGTGGAGAAGTGAGAGATCGTTGCTGGGATTCGATCCCATCACTCCACGTGCTGAATTGCCTCTCCCGTGTCACTACACCAACGATTCCGATTCCGTTTTTGAGTAAGAAATCCTAACCCTAATCTGTTTTAGGTATCCAAGTAGATGAATCGATGAAATAGCTAAACTATTTCATGATTCAAGTAGCCATTGTGCCATGACAAAGACGTAGGATTCAAACTGAGTTCGATACCAGTATACCGACGAAAGGTGCGGACTATAAACGTTTAGGTTATGGTTTTTAAGGCTTTCAATGTCGGCAATGATTTATGTCTGACTTGATTGCTGCCATATGATCTTAGTTACGATGTATTCGATAGATTATACATGTGTGTGAACTATGTGAATATATAATGTATTTCATGTGTTTGTTGAAATGTTTGAATGAATATGGAATTATGATTTGCGCTTGCCATGACTATTAAGTGAGAATATACGATTGTTGTATGTATGACAACTCCTTTGTGAAGGAATTTGCCCTAATATATGTTATAACTAATTTACTTCATATATGTGAAATGTGTAGTCTAAGTGTTTGATAAAATGTCTGAATGAGAATTTGTTTTTTGAAATGCATTTAATAAGGGTGTTGAGATAGGATTCTCAATTTCCCTATCTATAGTTACAATTTCCTTCATATAACCTATCTTGCTACTAAGTGATTTATGGATGAAATGCCTATGTATGATAACATGTACACTGTGTTTGTAAAAATGCTCAAATGAGATTTATATTTGAAATGTTTGTTAAATGATATTTGACTATCACCTATGAATGTCTATTGTATTTAAGTGTGATTGAGACTAATGCATAGTCCAGGCAATCGGTAATGGTTTCCGATCGAGTGGCTGAATTAGTTTCGCCATAACGGATACGTTCGATGAATCCGAGTCGTACGATGATTAACAACAATGGTTAGGCCACAAGGAGTGCGTATGCACTCCATGTCGATTAACTTAGCGTGCGCTCGTACCAATCGACTTGTCAAGTAACCCGATTAGCCTAATGTATGTTCACCATGTATGGACGCTACTGTTTGAATCTAAGGTACCACTTACCAATGAAAAGCCCGTTCAACCTTGGTACCACAATCTACTAAGACTCATGAGCCAGGCATGGTGGTATGGGACACCGTGGTCGAACTGTCGGCCTACGCTAGGGTGACGAGCCTCCCCGTAGTGACCAGTGAGCAACCCAAACTCGTGAGCCGAATACGGTGGTATGGGACACTGTATTCGAGCTGTCGGCCTACGCTAAGGTGACGAGCCTTCCCGTAGTGACCTCGAGTATAAAATATGCCTACGATCAGGTGACGAGCCTCTCGTAGTGACCTCGAGTGTGAATTAAGCCTACACCGAGGTGACGAGCCTCCCGTAGCAACCTATAGTGTAAACTCGCGAACTCGCCTATCGTATGTGATTAACTGGGATTGACGACCCCAGATAGATCATTGTTTGGGTAAGTGATATAAAGGAAGGTGCCTTAGCTTCCCGAACCTGCTGTATGAATAGGTCTAATTAAGAACTTGGCTAACATAACCATGCACCGCATTGCATGTGCCTTTGGCGTAGGAGTTGAGCACAGCGGGAGTTAGCATGCGCGACCGTGAGATGATGTCGCAGAGGGAGTGCAGGCGAGGGCATGCGTCATTAATACATATCATCCTTGCATTAACCAGAGTAGTTAGGAAATGCTCATTGTATTGCTTTATCATTACTACTTGACTGAATTGATAACATGTTAATCTTTGTCTTATAGCTACACTGAGTTGATCACTCACTCCCACTCTGGGACGGTGTTTTAAAACACCAACCGGACCCTGTTTTAGTTTCAGGTGATGACAAGGCTTACGAGATGAGCCTGTCTTCTACAATGACGAGGAGTTCTCCTACCTGCAACTCTCTGGCGGGTCTATGTAGACCTGGAGTTGCGTCACTGGGGCTACAGGGATATGGATTAGATGACATTACACTTTACCATTTTGTAAATTTTGGAACTATACATGTAATTATTCAGCCTGGTGACATGATCATACTCTGGGGTTTATATCCACTCATACACTTTATATATCTATCACAGTCTTCCGCTTGCTAAATTTAATCACCTCTGGAGTATGATATGCTGATTTAGTATAATCCCATTCATGTTTAATGCACTAATACGGACAACATTTAATCATCATATTCTATGTTGCATAAGTGATGCGACGGATCTCGGGAGTTGAGCCTTTGCTCGACCCTCGATTTTCGGGGCGTTACAACAATCATCCTTTTCCAAATGATATCAATTGTGAGAACATTTTTTCCTGTCCACTAACCAGGCAAGAGTTGCGACCTTTGTTGGGGCACCATAATGCCAGACAAAAGCAGTATGGCAAACTTCACCTATTCACGGATATCCAATGATTCCTTTGTACATGGACCTAACCAAAAACTGGCCAGACTTCTCTTTGGCCCACACCACTGCATCCCAATCTCCCACCGAAAGACGGATATTACTCAGTTGCTCTAGAAGCCCAACAAACTCATCCAGCTCTATGTCTGGCAAGCCCCTAAACCACAAACAATGAGAAGCATCGAGCAACCGGAACATCCACCCCCAACGACAACCTCACTGACCTTGGAAAATCTTCCTGAAACACCTTCTCAGCCAGCCAAACATTCTACCAGAACCAGATCCTCTTTCCATCACCTAAGGAAAAACCAACCCCCTCTATAAACTTACGCCTCAAACTAGCCACCGCCTTCCAAATCGAAGAAGCTCTATATAATGAAGTCCCCTAGTCCACCATCCCCCTTCCTAAACGAAGCAATGAGCTGGTTACAAGTTCTATGGTGCTTTGTTAGTTTTGTTCTAGAAGTCACAACCTCAGGGCTCACTTTGGTTAAGGATTTCGCTAGCTTGTGAAGAACGCTACGGATCGGTGGCCGTTAATGTTGTTAATGCCATACTTGCTGCAATCTCCCTCCGAAAATAACCATCTTTTGTCCCAAATCTCCAAAGCCACTTGCCTAGGAAAGCGGAATTCATGGCTTCTAGACTTTGGTTAAGGATTTCACTCTTTAAGTGTGGCTTGTGAAGAAAACTACGGATCAGTGGCCATTAACGTTGTTAATGCCACACTTCCTTGTTGTCATATTCCTCCGAAAATAACCATCTTTCATCCCAAATCTCCAAAGCCACTTACCTAGCAAAGCAGAATTCTTGGCTTCCAATTTCCTTAAGCCTACTCCTTCCTCAAATGATCTACAAACTTCTTCCCATTTCATCAAGTGGAACTAATGCTTCTCTTCAGCTCCCAGCCGTCAGAACTCTCGCCTTAGCCTTTTCAATATGTTCAATATGGACTTCGAACATCGAAAAAGAGCCATAAAATAAATCGGCAACTTGGACATTGCTGACTTGATTAATGTCAGCCTGCCGCTCAGGAAAAGATACCTTATCTTCCAACTTAAAATCTTTCTTTCGAACCTTTCAATGACCTCATCTCACAAATGCTTAGCCAGCTTCCCAATGCAAAGGGAGAGTCAAGGTGATGAGGACATCACATCACGTACGCCTTTGCATACATATCAGAAGAGGCGGGCTCCGGTTTCTCTGTGGCTAGGCGAGTATCCGTGTTAAAGACCCATAGTGCATATGCAAACATCTAGAAGACCCCACATTGAGAATATGTACATGGGTTGCTTTAGAAAACAATTTGGACCGTTGAATTTGAGGGACATGACGATCAGGCCATTGGATCGCATGGATTACATGATCGGGCCGTTGATCATGAACCATTCTTTTCATCATAGAACATATATATGTTTTATGATCTAATTTATATTGGATTTACGCTTTGGACACTTTATGAGTAGCTTTATATGTTTTTTCATTAGACTATGGTTATTTTGGTTAAACGTCATAAAACGGGGTCTATTTTGTAATTTTCAAATTTTCTTGAGACTATATGGGGGGGGGGGCCTCCTTAATGGTTTTTTGCTCATTAAAAAAATAAAAATAAATAAAAAAGAAGAAGAAAATTCTCTTTCTTTTCTATTCTAAGTCTTCCATGTGATTTGGAAGAGAGATTAGTGCAAGGCCAATCTTCAACGAGAGCTCGAGGTTCTCATCTATCCCCTTGAGTTCTTCTTTGCAAGGTATTTTGTTGAAATCTCTTTAGTTCTTCATCCCAACACCTTCTTTCTTCTTCTTTATCCTTTCCCTCAAAACCCCAAGGTTACGAACCAAACCTAGCCAACCAAACCCCACACATGTGACCGTACGGCCACACGTGCGAGCCAACGGGCTGGTCCGTAGGGCCACATCTCTATTCCCCTTGCATCTTTGAACCTCCATCAAAATCCCATCTTCCCTTGTCCAAAACCCTAACCCTAACCCAAAAATCCCAAATCTCCCAATTTCCGAAACCCTAGACCTTCAAATCCTTCAGTTAACCTAAAATCCCTAATTTCCCTACATCCAAAACCCTAATTCCCACCTCCTAATACCTAAATCCTTTAATCACTTCATTCAATTCCCCACTTTAACCTTAATCTCACCCTTTTTCCCAAACTTTCCTAACCCTAGCTTCACCTACACCCAAATCTAGTAAACCCTAAGTAGTATTAGACATTCCCCTTTACAATAGGCCTAACCCTATACTATTTGGATATTTCTATATCCATTAGATCCTAGTTTCTCATGTCTAATGGTCTTGTAGGATGACATGCATGTTTTCTTCTTTGAATCTTGATATTGGTGATGATGTTAGCAAGATTTGTAATTTTCATTAATCAATTTAAATTTGTTGATTGATCTCTCACATTATTTGATTTCATGCATTGGTCCTGCACGACAAGGTACACGACAAGGTAGGAGGAAGGAAAAGTTCCCGCACAACCGCCGAAAATCTCTGCAAACTTAACCACTTCCTATTATTCACTCTTTAAATTATTCACCTTTAATCCCAAAACAACTTCAAAGCATCTCATAATCTTCCTTAAGTTGTCCACTTTAGACTTGTCCGCATCACAAAAAAGGATAGTGTCATCTACAATTGAAGATGCAAAACTTGGAAATTTGACTTGCTCACCCTAAAGCTGATTAACCCACAACTAGTCCTTTTGTCTAGCATTTTAAAGCTTCAACCACTACCACAAACAAATAGGGAGATTACGGATCCCCCTAGTGCAAGTCTCTCGATGCTGAAAAGAAGCCTTCCCCAAAACTGAAAATTTAGGAGATTTGACAAAAACTTGGATTCAACTTCTCCATTTTTGCCCACAACCCAGATACCCAACATATAATCTACAAATTCTCAGTCCATGTTATCACAAGCCTTCTTGATATCAAGCTCACACGTGACTCCATTTTTTCCTTCCATAAAACATGAATCAATGCATTCATTGGCGATTAAGTCCACATTTTCCCTTCTAGCCACAAACACTCTTTGGGCTTTAGAGATCATGCTAAACAAGACCGCCCCAAGTCTGGAAGCCAATATCTTGGCTAGAACTTTTTAAGAACCCCCTGAGAAGACTAATCAATATAAAACCCCTCATACATTCAGCGCCTTCCTTTTTCGAGATGATAACAATCGAAGTTCAGCTTTGTCACAAGATGACCAGATTCGAAGAATTCATTAATGAAGCCAATCATATCATCTTTAACTAGCTCCCAAAATGCCTGAATGAACGTTAAAGAGAAACAGACCTGCCTAGGAGCCTTGTCTCTGCCTTGTCCTTAACCATTATCTTGATTTCCTCCTCAGAAAATGACATTTCCAAATTGTCAAGACATTACCTCCTCCATCCCTCTCCAAAAAGGTCATTATAGAACTTTACAACAGTGTCACACATATTCACTTTCTCACCCCATCCACCATCGCACTTGTAATCTTGTAATTTCCTGCCCAAGCACTAGCAATTACTTGGAAGAATTTTGTATTTTGTCTCCTTCTTTGACCCAAGTTTCCCTCAACCACTCCATTTAATTTCCTCTTCCCTCAGCTGAGCTATAAACTCGCGTGAAGATTTTTCTTTATCCGGTAAATCCCTCCCGTCTTACGTTATATCAAGAGCTCAAATTTTCCACAAATAGAATCCGCCTCGGCTTCCTGATTCGCAATAACCTCTTTCTTCCACAAAATAATCTTACCTTTAAGAAGTTTTGAGTTTTTGAAACAATGTGAAACCCACGTATCCCTTCAATGAGAATGACAACCACCACTCCCTTACTAGCTTCAGACAACCCTCCACTTCTAGCCATGACTAGGGGTGCCAATGGGCCGGGCTGGCCCCTCAAGCTTTCAGGCCTGGCCCATCTCAAGCAAGCTTGGACTAGAATATCAGGCCCGAGGACTGGGCTGGGCCGGGCTCGGGCTTAGATTCAAACCCGATTTTAAATCAGACCGAACTCAGTTTAAGCTACCAAAGACCCCTCGGCCTGGCCTGAACTGTTGAGGTTCCAAATCAAAATTTTCGAATTTTACTAGCAGAGGGAAAAAGAGAAATTTTTTATCCGCGGTGCAAAAGGGGTTGCCAGATTGAATGTGCCCCACCATGGTGTTTAAGAGAAATCCACCCTAACTAGCAAGTGTCACTTCATTCTAGGCACAGGGACCAAAAATAAGTCTCGTCCATGTTTCAGGTGGACCACAAGCTTGAAAACAACGTACAGGCAACGAACACCACCCAAAATGTGTTCCTTATTGTGGCCAACGTAAATATTGGATGGGGCTGATTTTTGGATTATGGGCCTAAGGTTTGGTTTGGTATCTAATGGGGGGAGTGGATTTTATGTAATCAACACAGTGGGCCCTGTAAATATCAAGGGTGGATGTCTCTCCCAACTTTTCCCTTGGTGTGGCCCACCTGAAATGTGGTTCATCGTGAATTTTAATCCATGTGCACACATCTAATGGTCGGAGTGGATCTTACATACAAATCACAATGGGTCCCCTAAAAAATGAAGGGAGGGAGTTAATTCGTACACACCATCGCCATATGGTGGGCGTCTTGAGGTGATAATCTCATATATTATCTTGGAAAACATGTTGCGGCTTTAGTGAGCTCCACCTTGGTGTTGGTGTGAAATCCACCCCAGCCATTAGGTGTGTAACAACATGTTACACCAATCTCCCAAAAATCGACCCCATCAGTAATTAAAGTGGACCATAAAGTTGGAAAATGTATATAGGACAATGATCACCCTCCAAATTGTTTTTCTTGGTATGGCTCACCTGAATCACAAATTGGCTTTATTTTTGGACCCAATGCATATATATTAGTCAGGGACTCAGGAATCTAATGGTTGGAGTGGATTTTATATAATCATCACAGTGGTCCCTGTAAGAATCAAGGGTGCACATCTCTCTTACAATTGTTTCCTTTGGTGTGGCCCACAAGAATTACATGTGAGCTGATTTTTTCATTCTGAGCCTAATGTCAGATTACACATCTAATGGTCGGATTAGATCTCACATACACATCACGACGAGCCTATAAACAATTAAGAGTTCCTTGTGCTTTAAATTTCTTTTTTCTTTTTCTTTTTTATTTTATGAAAACCTTTTAAGCCCTTAACAGTTGGCTCCGTGGATGAGAATTGGGTATTGTCGTCACTAGGACCTAGGTAGAGATGGACAGTCCTATTAGGGGCTCTATGGGGCCCACCATGTTATATGTTTTGAATCCATGCCATCGATCCATTTTGAAAGATCATTATAAGTGGTGGGCCTAGAAAGAAGGCAGATTGAAGGCTCAAATGGACCACACTACAGAAACAGTAAGGATTGAACCCCTACCATTGAAAACTTCTTGGGGGCCATAGATGTTTTGGATCAAGTTGTTATTTATGTTTCCCCTTCATTCAAGTCTGTGTGACCTTATGAACAAGTTGGATGGCAAATAAACAACATGGTGGACCCTAGGAAGGTTTCAATGGTGGTTGTCATTGTCACCATGCTTCCTTTGGCGTGGTCCACTTGTGCCTTTGATCTGCCTCCTTTTTGGGCTCATGCCCTAAAATGATAAGTAAAAATAAAGGGACAGAGTGGACAAAACATATACATCATGGTGCACCCCATAGAGCCCCTGCCAGGTCCGTCTCTCACCAGGTCTTGGTGGGGGTAGTACTCAATCCACGCTTCTAGTAGAGGGCCCCTTGATATTTCATGGGGCCCACCTTAATGCAGTAGGTAGAATCCACTCCGACCATTATATGTGTAATCCTACTTTATGGCCATGGACAAAAAATCAGACAGACCCATGATTCAAGTGGGCCACACTAAGGGAAATAGTTGAGAGAGATGTTCGCCTTTGATATTTACAAGGCCCACCGAGATGATTATATAAAATCAACTCCAACCATTAGATACCAAACCAAAATTTAGGATCCTTTCTCAAACATCAAGCCCATCAATTATATAGGTAGGCCACACAAATGGAAATAGTTTGAAAGGTGAGTATTACTCTATACACTTTTTCCAATCATGTGGTCCACCTGAAACATGGACCGGGATGATTTTTAGGCCATGCACCTAACATGGGGTGAAACACCTAGTGGTTGGCGTGGATTTCACATGAAGACCATGGTGGACCCCATAAAGCCAGCAGTTGGACTTTCCTGTTAAATGAAATATTATAAGTGTAAAGGGTTCATCCCATCGTCTCTCTCTCTCTCTCTCTCTCTCTCTCTCTCTCTCTCTCTCTCTCTCTGTTTTAGGCATCAGGCTCAGGCTCAAGCTCAGGCTCAGGCTCGAGCTTGGGCCAGGCCCTATACAAAAACTCCAAGCCGGGCATGAGCTAGATTATTTTGGCCCATGATGAGCCCAAGTCGGGTTTGGGCTTGCAATGTAAAATGCGGGCCGGGCTTGGACAGAGCTTGGCCCAGCCCTAACCCATCCCGTCGCAACCCCTAGCCATGACAGCTCAAACCTAAACAGCCATGGCCCCAATCATCCTCATCCGCCTACAAAGCAACCGGACAGTGATCAAAAATTAGTCTCGAAAGGCCTCTCTGATGCACAAGAGGGTATTTCACTACCCGTTCCATCAAAAACAATAAAAGCAATCCAACTTTGATATCACCACCCTACCCGGCCATTAGTCCAAGTATATTTCACATCCGTTAATTGTAAATCCACCATTTCATTTCTACAAATCCAGTTAGAAAAATCCTTCATGCTCTTGAGTAATGCGACCCCCATTTGACTTCTCATACACAAATCTTACCACATTGAAGTTACCTCCAACACACCAAGGCAATCTACATTTCTCCCAACACACATCCAACACAACCCAAAACTGAGGATGATGACTCGTATTATTTAGCCCATCTACTGCTAAGAAAACCCAGGAAAACCAAAAGCCACATGATGCAAGACATGAATTTAAATATGATATGCAAGATTTCAGGCTTAGATCATACTAATTCAGAAACAATCACACAAATTCCACATCCCACATGAAAATCCAAACATTCAGTTAAAGGGGAATCTATGCGGGTCCAGGCCTACACAGGCTAGGACTGGCCCAATAAAAATTATAAGTCAAATGATGCTCAAAGGGAAGTAAAAATCAACCACACATGCATAAGAATCAGTCACTAATCCAAGGGATTCCCCAATCTCAATTCAAGGAACCCTAGGGTGAGAAAATTGATAAATAACTTAAAAAAGCGTAATCTAGGGCTAGGATTCATAAAAAACGGCTATGAGAGGAATAAAGAGGATAAAAACCTGAGTCAAAAGACGATCCCGCATATGGACAGCGGGCCTGGGGCGCTCGCACGTGCGCAGGTACCCGGCCGCACGTGCGAGGGGGCGTCTTTTGCGGAAAAACTCTCCTTGGCCCTGGTCGACCAGGGGAATGCTCCAAAACCCCGAAGTTTCGGTTCGATCCGAGCTATGGCTTGTGCGTGGTGCTCCGCAGAAGTTTTTGCCCTCCCACGGGCCGAAATCTGAAAACCCGTTGTAATGAAGAAAATTGATGCAACAAAGGACGAATTCAAAGTACGAATGGTGGTAGAAGATGAAAAAAAGATGATGGAGGATGGGGGTGGATCGGGATCGATGTGGCTTCGCACCACGGTAGTTAGCCCTTCGAAAAGGGAGGGCTTCGCACCCACTTTTGAATTGTTCCACAACTCACGAAGAGAGCAGAAAAATAAAGCAGGAATTTTTTATTAAACTTGAATGAATGAAAAGAACTACGAGGGGTGCCTATTTATAGGGAAACCATATACCCTAAAAACTCGCACCATGTGCGCAACCTATTACTTGGCGATGAAGTAAACTAAAATAAAAACCAAACAAAGAAATCTAAAGCGTTCACAATGTTCTAAATAATAACAATAAGCAAAACCTAAAATATGAAATCAATCCGACGAGTGGGCCACGATCATGATATCCCATGATGGGCTTTTCTTGACTATCGGGCCCACTTTTCTGAACTAAAACTTGTCTTCTAGTTAGGAGGCCCTCCCTGAACGTCGTCATCGAGACCAGATTGATGGTGGGGCCCTCCTGCTTACATACGTGCGTAGGGGTGGTGGTGTGCGGGCGTGCGTGTGCACGATGTCCTCATCAACTCTCCCCGGCTGCGAAGATTTCGCCACTAGCGAAATAAAACTCTTGAACCGCTCTAGGATGTCAGGATCAAGTCGCTGAAGCTCCTCCTCAGTGAGCCACATGATGTCTGAAGCTAGGCGTGACTTCCATTTAACTAGGTATTTCTGAAACCCGCCATCCGACGTGGAAATTATCTCATGGTTCAGGATATCCTCCATTTCCTCTCTGGGTGTGTGAAGGCTAGGTAGGGGAGGTAGAGGCTGGGATGAAAGGTCGGGAAGAGGCCATGGATCAAAGGGTAAGTTTGGGGAATCAGGATGGGTGGGCGAAGGGCCAGACAAAGTATTAGTAGGTCCTTGAAAAGAAGCTAGATCCTCCACATTGAATGTGGAACTAATTCCCATGAAAGGTGGAAGATCTACCTCATACGCATTGAGACCGTTTCGCTTTATAATTTTGAAGGGCCCAGCGCTACGCGCGTGTAACTTACGAACGGCCCCTGGAGGGTACCACTCGGGTCTGATGCGGACCATCACAGAGTCCCCAATATTGAACTCTTTGAAACGTCTATGTTGGTCTGCAGAAAATTTGTAATGTTCATTACTAGTAGTGATCTTTCGCCTGATTTCTTGATGCAAAGAATGTATGTGATGCGCAAAAGACTCTGCAGACTCTGATGGCCTATGGGACAATGACATGGGGATAAGGTCGATAGGCTTCCTAGGCTTGTAACCAGTAACGGCTTCAAAAGGACTTAGACCTGTGGTCCTATTGACAGAACTATTGTATGCAAACTTGGCTGTGGGTAGTACGGCGTCCTATGTCCTGGTATGCTCCCCCACTAAACATCAAAGTAAACTCCCTAGGCTCCTATTAACCACCTCAGTCTGGCCATCAGTCTAAGGGTGGTAGGCAGAAAAAAATTAGAGCCTAGTATTCATCATGTGCCATAGTGTCTTCCAAAAGTAACTCGTGAATCTCATGTCACGGTCAGACACTATGGTTTTTGATAACCCATGCAGTTTGACGACCTCACTAAAGAACAGCTTGGCAACATGAGATGCATCGGAGGTCTTAGAACAAGGAATGAAGTGGGCCATTTTATAGAAACGGTCCACGATAACAAATATGGAGTCATGCTTTCGAATAGTCTTGAGAAGTCCAAGCACGAAGTCCATACTGATGTCCTGCCAAGGGATGAATGGGACTGGCAAAGGTGTATATAATCCTGTATTCTGTTTCCTCTGCTTTGCCAGTTGACAAGTACGGCATTGCCCTATAATTTTGGTCACGTCCCGCTTGAGGCTTGGCCAATGAAATCTATCCTCCACTAGGGCAATGGTCTTTCACGACCGAAATGACCCGCGACCCCTCCTGAATGTAACTCCCAGACAAGAAAATCGCGAAGGGAGGTGCGTGGTATGCACAAGCGGTCATTCCTAAACAAATATCCATCCAAAATCAAATACTCACTATTAGCTCCTGATGGACTCTCTAATAAAGGCATATACACAACCCCAAAATCTGGACACTCAGAATACTCTTCTTTGATGCACTCAAGGCCCGTAACTTCAATGCTCATAGAGTTGAGTAATGCGACTCGACGACTCAACGCGTCGGCAGGCTTATTCTCTACATCGGCCTTGTGCTTAAGCACAAAAGTGTACTCTTAAAGGAATTGAACCCACTTAGCGTGCCTGGGGCTTAATTTCTTCTAAGAGTTCAAGTATCTTAAGGCCTCATGATCTGAGAACAAGACGAATTCTTGCGGTAACAGGTAATGTCGCCAATGGCGTAGTGATTGCACTACCGCATAGAATTCCTTGTCATGGGTGGAATATCTTTGCTTCGCCTCATTCATTTTCTCACTAAAAAAGGTGACAGGGTGCCCTTCCTGGCTAAGTACTCCTATGCCGACTCCTAACGAGTCACATGCGACTTCAAAAGCTTTTGAAAAATCTGAAAGTCGCGTAACTGGAGCTTCGGTCATCTTGACCTTTATCACCTTGAAGGCCTTCGAGGAGGCCTTTGTCCATTAAAACTCTCTTTTTTTTTATGCAGTCCGTGATGGGAGCCACAATGTAACTGAAGCCTCGAATGAACCGCCTATAAAAAGTGGCTAAGCCATGAAAGCTGCGCACCTCATGAGTATTGCGGGGTTCAGGCCAATTAACGATGGCCTTAACCTTCTCAGGATCCGCCGATACACCCTCAGCTGACATAATAAAACCTAAGAAGATCACACTACTAGACAAGAACGTGCACTTCTTTAGGTTGGCGTACAACTTCTCGGCCCTAAGGATCCCACAAACCTGCCTCAAATGGTTGAGGTGTTGCTCCTTAGTCATGCTATAAATCAAGATATCATTAAAGTATACGACCAAGAACTTCCCCATGAAGGGTCTCAACACTTGGGTCATCAAACGCATGAAAGCGCTTGGGGCATTAGTTAACCCAAAAGGCATAACTAGCCACTCATATAGCCCGTCCTTCGTCTTGAAGGTCGTCTTCCACTCATCACCAGGGCGTATGCGGATTTGGTGATACCCACTTTTGAGGTCAATTTTTGAGAAGATAGTAGCATTGGCCATCATATCTAGCATGTCATCCAGACGCGGTATGGGAAACCGATACTTAATTGTGATTTTGTTGATGGCCCTATTATCAACACACATCCTCCATGTGCCATCCTTCTTAGGTGTAAGAAGGGCGGGCACGGCACACGGACTCATGCTCTCTTGAATGAAACCCTTCTCTAGGAGTTCATCAATCTGCCTCTTCAACTCAGCATGCTCCTTTGGGTTCATTCTGTAATGCGGGAGGTTTGGTAGAGTTGCCCCAGGGATTAAATCAATAGCATGCTGTATATCCTCATAGGGGGGAGCTCATTTGGTAGATCGTCAGGAAAGACATCACGAAACTCATGTACTACCTGAATGGCCTAAGTGGGTAACTCTACGCTAGTCTCTGGTACACTCTCCCTAGCCACAAGGGCGTATATCATCGAGTCCGCCTCCATCTATTGCTCAAAGTCTTTGGCATTCAAAATATGGAACGGTTTGGACTTGGACTTCGACTCCTTCACTTCTTTTAGGCCGCTCACACCACTGTGTGGTGAACTCTCTTCCAGTTGTATTCTTGGGTGGCAGAGAATTTAGCTTGACCTTCTTGCCCTCAAACCAGAATGTACACACATTTGAACAACCAAATATGGTAACATCCCTGTCATAGAGCCACGGCCTACCCAGAATGATATGGCCCACATCCATAGGAACAACATCACACCAAATTGTGTCTTTATATGATCCGAACTGAATAGGGACAAGACAGCGGTGCGAACTGGAATGGATGTTTCATCAACCCAGGAGACTCTATAGGGCTGAGGATGGGCTTCCAGCTTCAAACCCAAGCGACTCACAGTGCTAGTCGATGTCACGTTGGCACAACTGCCACTATCCACAATCATCTTACAACTCTTTTCCCCGCATTTTGCATAAGTGTAGAAGATCGTGTTGCGGCGTCAGTCATCAGTGTTCTTGGCTTGAGCCAGGGCGCAACGCACAATTGCGAGGGTCACAGACTCTTGTGCTCCCTCTTCCTCATCACTAGGGGTTTCGACTGGCTCATGTTCCTCCTCCTCACCATCACTCTCTGGGGGCACTACTTTTACTTGCCCATCAATAAGGAGTACTTTACTGCCCTCTCTCGTGCCGCACTGGTGAGCAAAATTACCAAACCCTTGACACCTAAAACACCTAGTGGCCCCACTTCCACGTGAACTAGACCCGACAATCTATTTACCCTTATCATCCCTAGGTTTGGGTTGGACATTAGGGGAAGGTTTGTTTTGAATCCCGTGTTAGGTCTAGCCCCTGAGAGGTTAGCCTTAGCACCGGATTTGCGAAAGTCAAACCGTCTCCCTACAAATGCTTTAAGGTATTGCTCGACATCTAACACTACTTGGGACAATTGTTCAATAGTGTCTATCTCTTTGGCGAGCAATTCTCTCCTGATGTCAGGATGGAGGCCCGTTTTGAAACGAGCAAGGGTAAGTACTGGGTCCTCATCAACCTCACAGCGAGTCGAGTATTCTTCAAACTTCTCGATATAGTCCGCAACACTCATGGAACCCTGTCGAAGAGACTGCCACTCCTCAATCAATCGTAAGCGATAAGAGAAAGGGAGGTACTTTTCTTTAAGCGTTTCTTTCATCTCTACCCAATGAACTATTAGGAGTTCCCTCGCTCTTTCTTTCTTTCGCTCAACCATCGCCCAAAACCTCTTTGCTTGACCCACAAGCTTCATCTTGGCGAATCGGACTCGTCGAGCATCCGACATATCATACCACTCAAAATAGTGGTCCATATCCGCCGGTCAATCTAGAAAGGCTTTAGGGTCCAAGTGGCCATCAAATGTAGGGACATCTACCCTAACTCCCTTGAGGAGTTGTGCATCTAGGTCATATTGATCATGATGTCCCTCACGGGATGGGTGCACAGGTACGCACCCATGACCAGCTCCTTGGCCGCCTCCATTCCTTGGTCTAACCTCCTGACCAACTGCCTGAGATTGAGCATCCTCCCCAGTGGTGGGGTTTGCCCTGAAGGAGGCCTCTATTTCTTTAAGGCGTTTATCTATGCGTTGTTCTCAGTGCTTATTCAAGGACTCAACCTGCTGGGCTAACTTGGCCACTGTTTCTTGCAGTTGCTCCATGTTTAGTTTGGGGTGCAAACCGAAACCACGACCCATACGTGTGGGCATACACTGACTTGCTCAACCTAAGGACCCACTACGGCAATTATATGCGTCTAAAAACTAAATGATCCTACGAGACTCTATATGAAGGAGACTACACACTGTTACTAAAATTCAGCTATATATGATGGACTGAATGCATGAAGGACTCAAACAAACTAAACCCTAAATATGTGGTGAATTCTCCTACAAGAACCCTAGGCTTTGATACCAAATTTAATGCAGGACATGAATTTAAATATGATATGCAAGATTTCATGCTTAGATCATACTAATTCAGAAACAATCACACAAATTCCACATCCCACATGAAAATCCAAACATTCAATTAAAGGGGAATCTATGCGGGTCCAGGCCTACACAGGCTAGGACTGACTGATGTAGAACATGTCATAGATACGTTCCTAGCATGGTTGGGCCAAAAGAAGATTGACCGTAAATTGACCATAACTTTTGATCCGGGTATCGTTACAGGGAGCACAACCTATCAATCTTTACTGAAACGGGCCATCCGAGGTGAATCGACCCACTTTGTGGGTCGCATCTGTCCGTTTCATCAAAAAACCCGCGCTTTCAGCTCAAAAACGAATTTTTAGGAAAATTTTACTATTTTTAGTAATTCCGATTTTTTTAATATTTTTAGAGTTTTAGATTTTCTTTCCTTTTAGAAATAACTTTTAGTTATACTAGGACTCTTCTAGAGAAAGTTTATTTATAATTTTTATTTTTAGAAACTAGGCCTTAGAAGAGTTTTATTAGAATTAGGATTTTTATTAGAGTTAGAATTTTACTATTTTTGGTAATTACGAATTTTATTTTATTTTTTTCTTTATTAATGGTGTAAGGAGACGCATTAGAGGAGGATCAATTTATTAATTAAGCTATTCGAATTATTTAGAACTTATTTCTATTTTCTGCTCTCTTTTCTCGTGGATTCGAGAAGTCTCTGTGAGGAGTCCAGAGAAGTTCCGTGGATTCGGAATAATTATCCTCTTGAGGAAGACAGTGCTCGACCTCACGTCCTCCCCTGCGTCAGTTTGGTATCAAAGCGAGGTTTCTCCTCGGATCGATGGCTTCTAACGACGGGTCGGGCAACAATCCCATGGGCGGTGCTCCAGAGAATTTACCTTTAACGGCGGCAACTTTTGAAGTAGCGCAACAAGAGAATCGGCAAGCCATGCAAGGGCTGCAGGCTTCCATCGACAGTATAGCGAATCTCTTGGCGGAAAACCTAAGGCAACTCCGTGTTCATAGTGGTGATCCACCACCAGCAATTGCTGAATTCGTAATTATACTGATCGTAGGGCGATGCTATCAATGAACCACAGGATGATTCAAGAATTTAAGATGAAAGTCGATCTTCCTAATTTTAATGGCCAACTCTACTTCCAAGACTTCCTCGATTGGTTGCTTGAAGTCGAACGTTTCTTCGACTACATGAACATCGTAGAAGAAGAAAGTTAAACTCGTGACCTACAAGTTGACGGGCAGAGCTTCAGATTGGTGGGAACAACTTCAACTCGAGCGAACGAGACAGATGAAAGCGCCAATCCGCACGTGGTCGCGGATGAAGAAGTTATTGTGCATGCGATTCCTCCCTCGAGATTACGATCAGGTATTATTCCAACAAAACCAAAATTATTATCAGGATAGTCGATCAGTAAAAGGTTATGCAGAAAAATCCTATTATTGGTCCGCGAGAAACGACTTCATCAAAACGGAGTTGCAACAGACCACAGGATTCATCAGTGGCGAACATGTGACCTCTATAGGAATGGAGAACCAACCCAAGACTTCTAAAGTGGAGGAACAATATCTCATTACTGAACAGGCCTTTGTTAAACATATGAGGAAACGGAAAATATATATCCATTAGTTGAAAAGAAAAAATATGTGGAGCCTATGAATATCTTAGAGGATTTGGAACCAGTATCGCAGGAGTTCAAGAGGGTTGTGCTCGATGAACTCCCTAATAAATTACATCACATACGAGATACAAAATCACGTTGGTCCCGTCTCAGGGGCAAGTCCGCCTAATTGTCCACATTATCAGAAAAAATATGAGATCTTGAAGACAGATGTGAAGGAACTAATCGATATTAATCAAGTCAAGGAAAGCATGAGTACATGTATTGTGTCAACTCAAGAGCTTAATGCCAAGTACAAAAAAGAGCTAATGAACATCGACGTCGGAAGTTATCTCAGACTCATGTGCCAAGTCTCTTGCGTAACTCGAGGACGAGTTTTTTTCAAGTGGAGGAGTCTGATGTAGAACATGTCATAGATACGTTCCTAGCATGGTTGGGCAAAAGAAGATTGACCGTAAATTGACCATAACTTTTGATCCGGGTATCATTACAGGGAGCACAACCTATCAATCTTTACTGAAACGGGCCATCCGAGGTGAATCGACCCACTTTGTGGGTCGCATCTGTCCGTTTCATCAAAAAACCCGCGCTTTCAGCTCAAAAACGAATTTTTAAGAAAATTTTACTATTTTTAGTAATTCCGATTTTTTTAATATTTTTAGAGTTTTAGATTTTCTTTCCTTTTAGAAATAACTTTTAGTTATACTAGGACTCTTCTAGAGAAAGTTTATTTATAATTTTTATTTTTAGAAACTAGGCCTTAGAAGAGTTTTATTAGAATTAGGATTTTTATTAGAGTTAGAATTTTACTATTTTTGGTAATTACGAATTTTATTTTATTTTTTTCTTTATTAATGGTGTAAGGAGACGCATTAGAGGAGGATCAATTTATTAATTAAGCTATTTCGAATTTATTTAGAACTTATTTCTATTTTCTGCTCTCCTTTCTCGTGGATTCGAGAAGTCTCTGTGAGGAGTCCAGAGAAGTTCCGTGGATTCGGAATAATTATCCTCTTGAGGAAGAAGGTGCTCGACCTCACGTCCTCCCCTGCGTCACTGACCCAATAAAAATTATAAGTCAAACGATGCTCAAAGGGAAGTAAAAATTAACCACACATGCATAAGAACAGTCACTAATCCAAGGGATTCCCCATCTCAATTCAAGGAACCCTAGGGTGAGAAAATTGACAAATACTTAAGGAAAACATAATATAGGGCTAGGATTCATAAAAAACGGCTATGAGAGTAATAAAGAGGATAAAAACCTGAGCTGAAAGACGATCCCGCGTATGAACAGCGGGCCTGAGCGCTTGCACGTGTGCAGGTACCCGGCCGCACGTGCGAGGGGGCGTCGTTTGCGGAAAAACTCTCCTTGGCCCTGGTCGGCCAGGGGAATGCTCCAAAACCCCGAAGTTTCGGGTCGATCCGAGCTACGGCTTGTCCGTGGTGCTCTGCCGAAGTTTTTGCCCTCCCACGGGCCGAAATCTGAAAACCTGCTGTAATGAAGAAAATTGATGCAACAAAGGACGAATTCAAAGTACGGATGGTAGTGGAAGATGAAAAAAAAAGAGATGATGGATGATGGGGGTGGATCGGGATCGATGTGGCTTCGCACCACGGTAGTTAGCCCTTCGAAAAGGGAGGGCTTCGCACCCACTTTTGAATTCTTCCACAACTCACGAAGAGAGCAGAAAAATAAAGCAGGAATTTTTTATTAAACTTGAATGAATGAAAAGAACTACAAGGGGTGCCTATTTATAAGGAAACCCTATACCCCAAAAACTCGCACCATGTGCGCAACTTATTACTTGGCGATGAAGTAAACTAAAATAAAAACCAAACAAAGAAATTTAAAGCGTTCACGATGTTCTAAATACTAACAATAAGCAAAACCTAAAATATGAAATCAATCCGACGAGTGGGCCACGATCAGGAGATCCCATGATGGGCTTTTCTTGACTATCAGGCCCACTTTTCTGAACCAAAACTTGTATTCTAGTTAGGAGGCCCTCCCTGGACGTCGTCATCGAGCCAGATTGATGGTGGGGTCCTCCTTCTGCGTACGTACGTGCGTAGGGGTGGTGGTGTGCAGGCGTGCGTGTGCACGATGTCCTCATCACCACATCTTTCAAAAGCACAAAAACATAGAACTGCCCACTCCACCAGTCCTCTCTAACCCATACCTTGGTATCCCAATTCCCCATTATAACCCAGCTAATCACACAACATTAAGCACCACCCAATCTTTATCTCTGCACCCCAAATAGAATCAACTCACCTCTTATCTACCAACTTCATCTTTTTTTCCTGTAGAGAAACCAACTGAGCTTCATAGCACTTGTAGAGGTCCCTAATCTGGAGCCTTTTCAACAGGCAACCTAGCCCCCTCACATTCCAACTTTTCATTTTCATCGAATAACCTTTCTGAGCCTTTTACCCTTGCCTTCGCCTTTAAGAAAATCCCCAACATCGTAATTGATGGTAGACATTAACCTGTCTAGTTCTCTTGTCCCCTTCGGAGATCTCTGAGTTTGCCTACGTTGTCTCCTGCAATCTCTCATGCCCCCTTTCCTCAACAAACTGAAAGAGAGCAATATAATCTTCTTCTCAATTGCCAAAACAAATCCCCATCATTCTCCCCACATGACCCAAAGCTTGCCCAATCCACTACATACCCCGAGCCACTGAGACGTGGCCCACTTCTCCTACACCCAAAAGAACAATGTCACTGGGAGTTAACCTCTTGACATTCTAGGTCCCCACACCTTCATTGATAGATACTTGCAGTAGGGGAATCTCCAAAGCCTCTTGCATCAAATCACCATCTCTTTGCGTGTAGATTTGTTGAAACTTTAACCACCGAGCCCTTATCATCATCATCACAAATCAGGGCCATCACCACAAATCGATCAACCTTTTCAGCCTCAAAAGCCACTAATGTCAATCCACGAGCAACTTTACCTTTGAAATTCTTAACAGGAACAAAGCCCCCCATTCAGAAATTTCCAAATGGAGGAGATGAGACGGAAATCACACTCTAGAAGAGTGGAGCCCAGTGCTACTTCCCACCCGTCGTTGTAAACACCTATCTGGTTCTCAAAGAGGTTCGAGGACACAAATAGTAAATAAAACCATCGCACATTCCTCCACTTAAAAACCCACCCAAATGGAAAGAAAATCAATTTCTCAACACGAGCTTTTGTCTACATGTGTCCCTGCTGAGATGACATCTCCCTACACCTCATTGCCATGCATCCTGCTCCCATTGCAAACTCCAACAGATGCTATCAACCCCATACATGTGTCACTCATCTCTCCCCCACCTTTACTGCCAACCACTACAGTTTCCCCACGCATCACTCTCTCAGATGCCATCCCGCTGCCTACGCCCTACAGCGGAACCGAGGCAGCCAGCCACCTCACATCTCCTCTGCAACAACCAGCTGGCGGAACACACATTGCTAAAACATCCCACTCTCTTGCACCAACCCCTTGTTGCCACACCATCCTCTTCTCATTCAGAGCTACAAAGGACCACCCAGCATGTGCTCCTCCTTCCTCAGAGACTTCCTTCAACCCCACCTCTACTCCAAAACTATGCTCCCAAAGCAGCCTTTTTACTTTGATCTTTCATCCCTTAAGGACGAATCCTTCTACGCCCACATCCTGCTTCTTTCTTCCCCAATAGATATTGAAATTGTCTTTGGCACCAAAGCAATACGCCTAATGCAAATCCTAGCAAATCGAACCATTTCACACCTTTCAAAAGTCAAATTGATCACTGTCACTTCTCCGACGCATGAACCCACCTCCACAAAGACCTGGATCTAGAAAAAGGGAGATCTCAGATCTAGAACCATGACTGTTCCCAGCCAAAAGTCGAGTCCCACCTGCAAATATCTCAAACCATATCATCCCAGAAGAGATTGCAAGTAAACTCAACTTGTGTTAACAAGCCTCCCTCCTACTACCCAATATAGAGTGATGACAGGCTACCACCTCGCTCAGAGTTACCAAGGACCCAAAGAAGAATGATGCAATTTTACCTTTGTTGTCTTTTAAAACTTTAGCAACATTTAAATTCCTTGGATTTTCAATGGAGCTACCATTTGCACTTAATTTCCACCAACCGAGAGGGACCCTCTTGTCAATCTTCTTTGGGATTTAATTTTCTGTTGCAACTGACAGGCCCCCAATTTTTTTGAAGATCCGATGTTGACACTCCTTTAAACTCTTTCGAAATGAGAACCCAATCATGAGTATCATCTTGAACTTCTCCTATACCTGAAATATCCTAAAAAGTCTTCTCTTCTTTTTTCCCAAATGCCCTAACATAATCACATGGGAAGAATGACCACATATTTGCTGCTTTAAAGGAACCTACTGACCATTACCTCTCTAGGAACTCCCCTATGTTTTCTTCTCTCTTCATCCTTCTAGTACGGTTAGTAGTTCTTGAATTGAAATCTAATTCTTTGAGTATGTGGAATTTCAATCTTTTCTTGCATATTTCTGTCATCCGTTTCTAATTTCCCTTATATGGTTTTATTTTTATTGTTTAAACTATATGTTACGCTTTCACATATACAAAGTCAAATCCCATAAAGACTTGAAAACCCAAGTCACAAAACTCAGCTAGATAGCAAGTCAAGTCGGGTTTTCGTATTTTCTTGCACTTGCACTAAAGCTTAAACTTTTGAATTGAACATAAATAAAAAATAAAAAATAAAATAAATATAGTGTCCCCACGGTTCATCATACAAAAGTGAACTACAACTAATAGTCATTTGGAATTTGGATGCTCAACTGAACTGGATAGCAATAATCTGACTTGATACAGAAGAAACGAACAACATGAGGATTCTACAATTATTGTTCATGATGGTAACCAAACCCTTGATTGCAATTACATGCATATCAAGATGGACAGAAACAACAGAAATTGCAACTTGGGGGCTAATGGCTCCTAATGAATGGACTGGGAATACCCAAACTCTGGTCCTTTCATATTTATTCAATTGAATGATTGCAATTTGATTCAGAGATTTCAAATGTAGCAAAAATGACACTCACAATATGTGGAATGTCCCTGCGAGCTGTCTTTTGAGCTTTTTTACCAAGATTAGCTAACCTCTGCAATTCTTCATTACTGAGACCTGCAGAAGTGAATGGGAGAGGTAAATGAACAAGGAAACAAAGAGTAAATCGAGTATACTGCGTCAAAATCCTCTCTAGGAAGAAATGTAATTAGCTGCTCGTTTAGACAGCACTTATCAACAACATCAGATATCTTTGATATATGGACCTCGTATCTAAATAAGGTCTAACAAGAGTCAAACAATAACGTGTTTTCTACTCTCTCTTTTTTTTTTGGTCAAAAACTGGGCCAAATCTAACTCTGCCTTAGTTTGAACTCTCTTTTTTTACACACGCACTCACACCCCCACACACACCCACTCACTCACCACCGTGGCTTTTCACCACAATGGGTACTTGAACCCATGACCTCGTGTTGAAACTCTTGTGAGTCTACCACTGAGGCATGAGTAAGGACCCTGCTTTAGTTTGAACTTAGTGCATGATTTACACTAACACTTGTAAGAAAGACTACTAGCTTTGGTTTAGGCTTAGCTTAGAATTTTCTAAACGAAGTAACATCATTTCTGTTGCATACGAATTGAATGGCGAGTATGAGAACTGTACGAGAAAGGGGAACTCGAGATTTCTTTGTATTTCTGTTCTCTCCTAACATGTTTTTTTCTCTTCAGCAATAATAGATACCACATACACAAACAGATAGCACATGCACCTGCACACACATTCAGTCTAGGTAACAAGGAGGAGAAAATTAATATTGTCATGTCCAACACCATGCCAGACATATGCAAGATACACATCAAAAGATTAAAAACAGATATTAAGAGAGAGCCTCTTTACTTTTATTGTT
The DNA here is from genome assembly GCA_021015155.1 of Magnolia officinalis. Lineage (NCBI taxonomy): Eukaryota > Viridiplantae > Streptophyta > Magnoliopsida > Magnoliales > Magnoliaceae > Magnolia > Magnolia officinalis. The sequence continues at coordinate 18,651,869 of JAJHSJ010000011.1, forward strand.
GTTTTATATAGTTCGAATGTACTTCTAGACTCTAGTATGTAGATATGTTTGTGTACCATATGCATATATGACCTGAATTGCATATAATAATAAATCTTTCATGTCTATAGAAATGAGTTAGCTTTCAAGTTTTCTAGGTCCTGGATTTGGACGCAGAGTTATGTCTGACATCAACACACAGTCCATACTATAGCACTCAAGGTTTTGTATTTGTCTCGTAAATCATATGGTATTTGTTATGCATTCTAATATTGTGCAATGTTGTATAGTGGAAATATATTTTTCAGAAGCCATGACAAGTGAAATGTCTAATAGAATCATTTAACCAAGTGACGGACTAGAATGCATGACTGTCAAGCTCTGCCAGCATATAAAGTCCAAAAGAATGGGCTCCTTAATTTCCCTGTTGAAGAATGTACCATCATCATCATCATCATCATCATATAGCCATGTCCCAGCTATTTGGGATTGACCAAAAAAAAAAATCAAATTGGAATTCTTGTGATTAGTCAGGCTTAGAACCAACTGGCAGATCACCCCTAGGCAGAGTTATGGTGTTTTAAATCTTTCCATTTATATTAAAAACAAAATAAAAAAAAAATAAAAAGTGTATAGGTTTTATAGATCATGTTAAACTCTTGCAGTTTGGCGCATCGACATGTATTATTCTGAAAGCAATAGCGGTAGTTGACAATGAAACTTGAAATAAACACATATCCATGTTGGACATGGACACAAACACGAGGTTTTCGACACAGAGGCATACAACAACTGAAAAATGTCTTGTCAGATACATTTGGAAATAGCCTGGGCAGCTTTGGAGATGCTCTTGCACAGCATGCAGTATCTAGGTTGCAACCGGCCGAATGGTGGATGAATTTCGGAGAGAGTACGAAGGCTCTCCAAAAAATTGCAGTAAAAGTTTTGATCCAGACAACATCTTCTTCTAACTGCGAAAGGAACTGGAGTTGTTTTGTACTTATTCATTCAAAGAATAGGAATAGATTGCAGACTAGGACGTTAGATAGACTTGTCTTCATGCACTATAACATAAGGCTAAGAATGCGACGACATCATAGGAGCATTACAGGCATCAATGGCACAGACTACTGTCCAATAAACTTGGACAATATTTATGATGAGAAGGACCCGCTTCTACCTTAATTGGAAACAAGGGAAATGCAAATTGAAGAGGATAGTGAAGAATTGAAATTGATGATCCACTAATACGCGCAGCGCAACAAGAGTCTTACAGCTGCATTGGACCCACAAACAAGGGCAGCTTTCATGCAAAGTACGGCTCAAGATCAACGGAAGAGTACGAGCAGTAGTAGCAGCCTGACCGTGCCGGATGATAGTGATGACAACCCTGCCCCTGGTGCTGGCACTTCTGGTGTTGCTCAGCACACCATACAGTCGTCTACAGATCGCAAGCCGGTGAACATCGACAAGGTAGTACACGAGGTCGAACTTATAAGTGTACTGAGTCCCGATACAGCCAGCAGGAGGAAGGTAGGTCTAGTGGTGCATCGGGTCCAGGAGGTCCGGAACATTAGCAGGCACATGGTCCTGGGCATCATGATGGATATTCTTATGGCCAATTGGATTATGATGGTTATACTTATACTGAGCCTGTTCCATCACATTCATGTTGGAGTAGTCCTCTCAATCCATATCCATATGATTATAGATATAAGATCCAAATCCAAGTTACTCATCACAGACACTCTCAATCTCGAGATTCTCAATCTCAACAGCCTGAGTACAAGCACCAGTATGGCTATTCGACAGGCACTGGTGGATATCCTTACTCGGGGTCGGAGTCGTTGCGTAGTCAGGATCAGTCATCATTGGGTTCGTTGACCTAGTATTTCCTTCTGGCACTGGATATTATGGATATGCAGCACCTCCACCTATTGGACAGCCACAGCCTAATGATGACGATGAAGACAATGTGGAGGTCAAGCAACCACAAAAAAGCAGATTTTCATTTTGGTGGGTAATTGTAAGTATTATAGCAGTACTATCGTTATATACCCATTAGTCCATTACTCACACATTCACCAAGCAAGCACACACTTGACACTGCCGAACTTGTATTTAAAATAACTCTCCTGACAACCAATCAAGGAGTCCTTAATCAAGTCGCAGGGGAGTATATAAGACACTACTAATTTTTTTTAATATTCTTGATTTAAGGATGACGAGTCACAGGATAGGAATCACGGCCACAGGAATACAGGATAGGAAGAGAAGTCTCTGACAACATGTTGAAAAATGAAGACTTTAAAATAGAATGAATATTGTAATTTATGCAAGTCTGGACTCTAGTTTAGACTCTAAAGACCTCAGTCCTAAGTCTTCACTCCTCCTCAAGTATGTTAATAACTTAATATAGAATAAATTATGAAAAATAATTGCAAACACTTACACATGTAAGATATTTTGATATTACATTCATTCTAATATATCTATCATTGATATTAGATAGTTAGAAAATTAAATATATGACTTTTGCAGTCAAATCCAGGTTGTCTGGTTCATAAATTCATCAGACAGTCCGATACAATTTCTCACCAAAGAGTGGACCGTTACACCACCATAAACATGTTCCAAATTATAAATGAATGCATATTTGGAATATTTAGAATATTCCAGATTTAATGGATATTTTTCCATAATTTTTTGACCCAAAATAAATAAATTGCACCATTACGAGACCCGTATCGACCGTTTACATTGGGCACCATTACGCCCACCAATACCGCAACGAAACACTTTGCATAAAGCACAGCTGGTCCTATAGCCATCATTTAAAATTTGTCTTTCAGTTTGAGCGGTTCACAACGATCAAATAAAACTCCAAAAGCACATCTACATTTCTTCCACCCCACTAGAATTCTATGGGCAACATCCTTCTCAAACCCTCCACTCTTATGAATTATCGACGCAAGCTATCATAATGGTCATTTTGGGATACTTCTTGGTCAACAATCTTTACTAATTCCTCGTTCCCAGTCCTACTGTTAGTAAAATTGCACCCATATGGTCTGTTTCAATCGAACTAATTTTAATCCTTTATATTCAAAAGGACCCCTCCATAAATCTAGCTTTGTGTTTACGCCCTCCCACATCTTGTCAATCAAAACTATGTTATCTACAAACAGTGTTCGAAATATTGGTATCGCACGATATATCACACCCTTAGGATACAGATACGTATCGGTTATCGCACGGATATATCATTTGTATCGCATAGTTTATCGCACTTTTTGAGAAACATGGGGAAACATTGGGGAAATGGTTGAAATTTTTAATGAAACTTTTGGGATTGTTAAAAAGGCCCTTAATACACACCTTTAAATCATAACATCTCAAAAAAAAAGATGCACATAATAAATTTCCTATGGTACGGTCCAGGAAATAAACATGACTGTGGGCCCTAAAAAGGTTTCAACGGTGGAAATCATTATTCCAACTATTTCCTATGGTATAGTCCACTCAATCTTTGAGTATGATTAAATTTTTTGCTCAACCGTTAAAATAAGATGGAAAAACCAATGGACAGCGTGGATAGACCACATACATTCATGATGGGCTCAACAGAGTTTACTCAGTACGATAATAGCGTGCTAAGTAACTCAGTACGTAACCGATTTGAAGAGATCATTTTATGGCATGAGCCATGGACGTCACCAAGTTCTGTGGGTCCCACCATGATGTATTTTTTGTATCCACACCATCCATACATTTGAAGAGATCATTTTATGGCATGAGCCAAAAAATGGGTCAGATCCAGAGCTCGAGTGGACCCCACCAGAGAAAACAGTGGAGAGAGTGACGCCACTGTTACAAACTTATTTTGAAGGCCACAAGAGTTTTTGATCAAGATGATATTTTATCCGATCCGTCCATACATTTTACCAGATAATTTCAGGGCTTTAGCCCAAAAATAAAGCATATACAATGTTCAAATGGGCCACACCGTAGAAAACAGTTGAAATGAACATCAACTGTTGAAAATTTCTTGAGGGCCACTTGGATGATTGGATCAAGCTTATATTAGTATTTTCCCTTCATCCACGTCTATATGATCTTATTAACGGTTTGGATGACCAATAAACATCACCGCAGGGCCGAGAAAGGTTTCAATGGTGGAAATCAATATCACTACTGTTTACTGGGCGCAGATAACCAAATCGCTACTGAAGTGACGTCACAAGCTCTGTGGACCCCACCATAATGCATGTGTTGTATCCATGCCGTCCAACCATTTGTAGAGCTCGTTTTAGGCATGAGAAAAACAATGATATAGATCTAAAGTTCAAGTGGACCCATCACAGAAAACCACGGGATCAGTCACACCCACCGTTGAAATATTTATAGGGCCTACTATGATGTGTTTTTAACCTATTAATAAGTTAACATACAGATGGATGAAGTGAAAACAAAAATATAAGCTTGATCGGAAACTTTTGTAGCCCCTGAGAAGTTTTGAACGGTGGATGTCACTGTCCCCACTATTTTCTATGGTGGGGCCCACAGAGCTTGGTGACGTCACTTCAGTAGCGATTTGGCTACTGAACTTAGGGAACAATCCCTTAAATTAGATGGGAAAACGGATGGACGGCATGGATAGACCACATACATTAAAGGTGGGCCCAATTGAGTTGACTGAGTACGATAAGAGGGTACTGAGTAAACCACCACGCGCGGCTCTCTCGATTTTTCACCCATCCGCGCCCCACTTCTTCAATTTCCCTCTCCTTCACGCAAGGTTTCCGTTTCCCTCTCTTTCACGCACGGAAGGCTTCCAAACCCCACGTTCTCTCATGCCGGAAGGAACGGTTCCTCAATCCGACCTGATTCCTCGCCGGAATATCCGAGAAATCCAGACAATCACTGCTACAGCCAACGGCTACAAGTACTCTTTGATTTCTCTCTTCTTCTTTTTTTTTTCTAATTCACATTTTTTTGATTCTCCACAACCGAGTCCCCTGCAAACGCACTGTGAGTTTCCGTGAGTCTGTTTGTCAATTTCCAACAATAATGGAGGAAATACCGCGATACCGCACGATGTATCGGCGATATCGACAATATATAGCGCGATATAGGACGATATATCATGCGATATCTGGATTTTGGGATTTTTTGTATCTTCCGGGGGTTATCGGACGAGTTTCGTCTCGCTGGGGGCCGATAATGATAATATCAGCCGATATATTGGCCGATAGTATCGATATTTCGAACACTGTCTACAAACAACATACACCATGGGATCTCTTCTTGCAAATGTCTCATTAACTAGTCCATAACTAATGCGAGAAGATACGAGCTCAATGTTGGTGCAAGTATACAGTAATTGGGAACTCACTTGTCTCTCCACTAGTGGTCCTCGCATTCTAAACGCTCCCTCATACATAATATATCCTCTTGAAACTCCTTTCTTTCCCAACACGCACCAGATTAACTCTCTATGGGACCCTATCACATGCTTTCTCTAAGACAATAAAGACCACGTGGAGATTCTTCCTCCTCTCCCTATATTTTTTCATCAATTGTCTAAGTAGGAAAATACCTCTAGTGATAGACCTCCCAGGCATGAAACCAAACTGTTTCTGATACATTCATCTCATGCCTTAGTCATTACTCAATCACTCTCTCCTAGTTTCATAGTATGGCTGACAAGTTTAATCCCACGGTGACTAGTATAGCTCTATTGTCTCCTTTATTCTTAAAAATATGTACCACATTACTTTTTTTCCATTCTTCTGGCATTTTCTTCCATCTAACAATCTTGTTGAACAATTTCATCAACCAAAACAACTCAATATCGTCTAAACACTTCCAAACCTCCATTGGTACACCATCTAATCCAACCGTCGAAGGGCCTTTCCTATTTTCATCTTTCTGAAAGCTTCTTTCACTTCAGATATCTTAATCCAACGAAAGTATCTATGGACTCTGACATCATTCGAGTTTATGGTTCCTTCTATCCCTATGCTTTCAAAGTCATTGTCATTTAACAAATTCCGAAAATAGTTTCTCCACCTTCCATTGATATTATTATCCTTGACCGTTACCCTCTATTCATCGCTCTTACTTCATCTAACCTGATCTAGGTCCCTACTCTTCCTCTCTCTCATTTTTCCAAGTTTGAAGACATCTTTCTCACATTCTCGTGTCCCCAATCTATTGTAAAGATTATCATAAGCCTTATGCTTAGCCTCACTACTTTCATAACAAGCTTTTTGACATTTCTATGTTGTTCAACATTTTCTTCGTTTCAAGCCCCTTGTCATGCTTTAAAACATGACCATTTCTCATTAATAGCTTTGTGTACATCATCATTCCACCACCAAGTTTCCTTATATGATTGGTTTTTCCCTCCAGATACTCCTAAAAGATCTTTTGCCACTTTCCTAATGCACTTAGCCATCTTATTCAACATAACATTTGCTTAGTCCTTGACATTCCACTTTGCTTCAACCATCAATTTATTTCTAAATATTATTGTTTGCTCTCCTTCTAAATTCCACCATCAAATTTTTAGACGCCTATTAATTTCATTCTCTTTCTTCCATCTCTTAATGTAAACATCCATAACCATTAACCTATGTTGCACAGTAAAACTCTCTCTAGGTATCACCTTGCAGTCCTTACATATTGATCATCCTATCATCCTAAGTACAAAGAAATCTATTTGGCTTGTATATGAGCCACTTTTTATGAGTTATTAAATGTACATCTCTCTTTTCAAAGTATGTGTTTGTTAGAACTAGATAGTATGCCATAGCAAAATCAAGGTAGCTTCCCCCAATTTCATTTTTTCTCCCAAAACCATATCCTCCATGTACCCTCTCATATCCTATACTTTCTATTCCTAAATGATCATTAAAGTCTCCTCCTACAAATATTTTTTGATAAATAGTCTCCTACAAATATCCTCTCCATTCGGAATTTCTTGCATTATTCCATCCATATCCTCCTAGAATTGTCTCCTCATTCTATCCGCTAACCCTATCCGTGGTGCATATGCATTGATAACATTAACTATCTCCTCTCCTAACACAAGTTCTATAAATAAAAGCATATCGCTTGCTCTCTTAACATCTTCAACTTTATCCTTCAAATCTTTATCTACCGATATCCCTAACCCATTTCTATTATTACCAAAGCTTATATCCATCACTTTCTCTAACTTTGGCCCCTTTTCCAATTGGTCTCCTGAACACAGTCTATGTTAGCTCTCATTGTTTCATCGTATCTACTAACCTCATGCTCTTGATTGCCAATGTTCCTATATTCCATGTGACAAAACGAATACTATTCTCCTAGACTAACTTCTCTACCCACACGCGTCCAAAATGCCTCAAGATCCCTTGCCTACTTCCCACCACAAATGGGCACTGTTGTGCCATGTCCCTTCCGAGAGACGCCCTTGTAACGACCTGAAAATTTCCGTGCATTGGGCCGAGTACCACCTCGACCAGAAATCACATAGGATTAAATCCTTTAGAAATTTAACAAAGTTAACTAAGTACTAAACTCGGTAAATCATGAAATCCGTTGGGATCGCTTTAAATACGATCTGCAAGACCCAAAACTTGCAGAATTGGTGACTCTAGGTTACCCTAAAGTCTAGAGCCAAACTCATTACCCGTCTGCTCTCGGGACTGAAACGAAACTTCGTATGAGGTCTAAATCGCACATCGGGAGTCCGATTAACACGAAGCTAAGGAACCAGGACCGCCCCACTGGGCTTGACAATCATCTCAAAATCAGATGATTCCGATGTCCCACGGCCATTATTTTCACTCCGGAGCGAGGGAGTGTGAAAAACACTATTTCCATCCAAGATAAAATATCTGGAATAGTGATCTGGCACCTTTCGGTTGCGCGTCAGTATTAAGCAACCTGACCGTCGGAATCAGACCAAATTACACCCTCGGATTAAGAAAAATTTCAGGAACATTTACATGTACTCAGAAATTCCGATCGTGGCCCACGGACCGTTGAACTGAAAGTGGTCCGCCACGTGCGATCTGGGAATCCGATCGAGCCGAAAACGTAATCCCACGTGGATCCGCAGTGGGTGAGCTTAAGTCCGACGTTTGGCTCAAAGAGGGCCACCAGAACACCCCTTTTGAGCTTGGAAATTGGCGAAATGCCTATGTAAGCAGTTGCCCTTGAACCTGAGTCTATTTTGGGAAGGTTTGTGGCTATAAAAGGGGCTTAGAACAGCCCCTCTCACAGCCATACGAATTTGGGTTAAAACCCTAAGAGAGAAAGAGAGAAAAGAGAGAGAACTTGTGGAGATCGAAGCCGATCTTCCTCCTGCTGCTTCCACCTCTCCCACGGCCTACACCGCGCTATTCCAAGAGGTTTCCCGGCGGTTTCCACCCCATTTGAAGGTAAGAAACCCTAACCCTAGGTCTGATTTGAGCCTAATTAGTGATAGGTTAAGGAAAGACTAATCGAATGCGATCTTTAGGCTAAGAAACTCCCGTATACGGAAGCACCAACCTTCTTGCTGATTCGTTGGAATTCCAAGGGCTGAGGTGAGGACTTTAAGCGTATAAGTTACGGTTTTCAACGCTTTCAATGTCAGATAATGATAGATTCATGATTTGCATGCAAATGCACATGTACAAAGTGCTTTCCGTTTCCTGTTTCGATTAGCGATAAAGATTATGGAATTTTACATACTCTTGATATACGTAGAAATACCGTATACGTATTTTTGTTGAGAAAATGTTTGACATGTTTATTTAATGTTTGATTATATCAGGTGTGGATAAAATACTAGTTCGGCGAAAGAGATCGCAAAAATATATGTTCATGTGTAAATGCCATGTATGTCGAAATTGCGTATTCTAGAAATCCCGCATGCGTGCGGATTTTGGATATGTAATTGTAATGATTATTTGTTGTATGAATACGATATACGCGGGAAAAATACTCCCGGGGCTTAGGGACAGCCCAATCACGAACTTGCCTAACATACGTCATGTATGTTGGAAATGTGTATTCTAAGTGTTTGTGTATGTGCATGTAGGTGTACATGTGCATGTACTAGTGCCTTAGATAGGCGCTGATATGGATTCTCCAACTCCCTTAGAGACATGTAGGATCCCCTCCATGCGGTGGTTCACCGCAACCACTTAATTGCAGTGCACACACAATTCTATCCCTATGGGGATAGTGCTGTAGTACATGCATTACAATATGCTTTATAACATGCTTCTCAACATGCCTTGTAACATGCTTACTCCATGTCTTACTTTATGCTTTATAACATGCCGACTAACATGCTTGTATTGCTTGTTTACCATGCTTTACTTCACATGCTAGCGATGAAAACTGTTTGAGTTTGGGACTATGTATATAGTCCAAACACTCGGTACCAGACTTGTGATTGTGGCTGAGATTCATGTCGCCACAAAGGACGGGTCCGGCGAACCCGAGTCGTACTTCGGTTGGCGATAGTGGTTGGCCACGCGGAGTGCTTTTGCGCTCCATATCGCTCAACTTGTGGTGCGCTCGAGCTAGTCAGGCTCGCCAATTAAACCGAAGTGTAGTTGTGTGTTCACCCTGTTTGGTCGCTACTGCTTGAACCTAGGGTACCAAACTTACCAGTGGTGATTCCCGTTTAACCGTGGTACCTAGATCCGCTAAGACGCATGAGCCGGGCATGGTGGTATGGGACACCGTGGTCGAGCTGTCGGCCTATGCTGGGGCCATGTGCCTCCCCGTAGTGACCATTGCGCAACTATCTCGTGAGCCGAATACGGTGGTATGGGACACTGTATTCGAGCTGTCGATACTTCGGCGAGAGCCGAGTACGGTGAGATCTGGGCTCGTGCTGACGGGCGACGAGTCCTCCGTGGTATCATCGAGTGTACTCTAAGTATCTGTAATTGGTCACGAGCCTTTCACAGCAACTAGAGTGTGAGTTGAGCCGAGTATGGTGAGACCTGTACTTGAGCTGACGGCTAGTGATTGAGCCGAGTACGGTGAGACCTGTACTCGAGCTGACGGCCAGCAATTGAGCCGCATACGGTGAGATCTGTATCCGCGCTGACGGGTGACGAGCCCTTTGCGATGCCATCACTAAGCTTCTCAAACCATAAAATCGTATGAGAATAACTAGGATTGACGACCCTAGAATGGATCATGTTGGGAATGATACAAGGGAGGTACCTTAGTTTCCCAATACTGCTGATTGAAATGGACTAATAATAACTTGGCAATCACGAGCATCATCGCACCGCATGTGCTTTGTAGATGTGGCGCACTGAGGGAGTTAAGCATTCGCGAACGTAAGATGATGTCGCTTGAGGGTGGTTTGGCAAGGGCATACAGCATCACGTCATATCATTTTTGCATTTAACAAGAGTAGTTAGAAATGCTTGATTTGTACTGCTTTATCATTACTGCTTGGTTGATTTGATAACATGTTAACTTATGCATTATTGTTCCACTGAGTTAGCTACTCACTCCCACGATACGGGACGGTGTTGTACACACCAACCAGACTCTGTTGCAGGATTAGAGGGCGCCTTGGTTCAGGAGCCAGAGCCCGACGTTGATGAGGACCAGGAGGAGTTCTCTTTCATGCAGTATTCTGACGGCTACGCCTAGGCCGGCTGCATCGCGGGACTTTTGGGGCCTCTTTGAGGATGTATTTTGGGTTTTTAATTTACAAACTTTACATGTATATTGGTGCTCAGCTAGTACTCATACTCTGAAGTTCAGAAAATTTTGTTACTTTACATACTTGTATATAAAATTTCAGTCTTCCGCTGTTTTAAATGCAATTGAACTGGAGTATGAATTACTGTTTTGGTTTAATCTCATTCATGTTTATTGCGCTAACTCAGACAACATTTAACCGACATTGTGTATGTTGCATAAGTGATGCGTTGGAACTCGGGAGTTGAGTTCATACTCGACCCCCGAATTTCAGGGCGTTACAAGTTGGTATCAGAGCATGATTTTGATTAAACCGGACCTGAGTTATGTTCCCACGACGTATGCTGACGTTTTTCAACCTAGGAGGGTGCGAGAACATGTAGAAACAGTCCCAGGTTTCCCCGATTTCGCCATTTGGCGAAGTGTATCGAAAACGAGCGTTTTGATCGAGTTCGTACTTGACCTTGATCGCACGAATCTATCCCAAATCACTTCTAGACCATCACACGACGTGTTTAGATCACAATACAACCTCTACTCCCGGCACAGTAATCGCAGCGAGTGTACACGACTCATGGTAGACTTTCTGTATCAAGTGGAGCAGAGAGTGAACTTATGCGTGCCTACATACGTGTTGCGACAGATAGTGGACATGACACGCTCCACTAGAAGCTCTGGTTCGCTTCCTTTCGGCCGACTCGTATGCAGGATCGCAAGGGAGTATGGCTACAGTCTTGGGATGGAAAGGCCGGCACCGATTCATGAGATCGACAATAGTACTCTCCATCAGATGGAACTCGGGGCTCGGCGAAGACGAGCCCGACATGAGGAGAGTGAGGATGAAATAGAGAGTGAAGAAGAAGAGAGTGGGGAAGGAAGCAGATGATGTCCTGATGCTTGTTTTCTTTCTGCTTTTGGTTGTGCTTTCAGGTTGATGGATGTAGTAGTTAGTAGTATGTTTTAAGTGTTTGAAGTTCTGGATGAAATTGGCTCACATGTATTTTCTGTCATGATTCATGTAACTCTGTATTCCATGTATTGTGACAATTTTGGGTAAATGAAATGCATACAGTCTCTTTTGCTATGAAGTGTGTGGAATGCTTAAGTGCTTGTGTATGGTGCTGCTATGCCTTGTCTTACGTGTGTTGTACCTTATGTTGTATAGGGCATGCCACGATATTATACGAGGCGCACGACACCCCTCTTGCTCACTGACTCTATGGATCAGACTCCTTCCCGCAGGGGTGGTCCTGCTGAGCCGGGTTCAGGCTCAGGCCAGCCTCCTGCTGGTTCTTCTGGTGGACTGCCACCGTTTACACCTCCGGTTCGTGAGCAGAACCGGGCATCTTCTTCGGCCCCACATGAGCCACAGGCTGCTCCACCTCCTGACAGGTTTGAGCAGATGATGTTGCTGATGCAACAGCAGCACCAGCAGCTCATGACAGTCTTATCTCAGGGTGGCAGTGCGGCTCCACCTCCACCACCTACACGCCCAGCCGAGACTGTTGAGCCTCCTGCTCAGGCTGAGGTCGCACCTCCGCCTTCACCTGTTGCGTACCATATTGGAGATGTTGGTACGCGTGGATTACTCGAGCGATTTCAGCGCTTGAGGCCTCCCACATTTACGGGTTCTCATAGACCCGAGGAGGCTGAGTACTGGCTTGACCGCATCTCTAAGATGCTACGGATGCTCCACTGTACGGAGCAGGAGCAGGTTGAGCTGGCTACCTTTATGTTTGAGAGGGAGGCCAGCTTATGGTGGGACAGTATGCTGCGCACGGTCGCAGTGGACTTCGTGTGGACTTGGGAGGCTTTCGAGTCTCGGTTCCACGAGAAATATTACCCGCAGACATATCGACATGAGCGGGAGGACGAGTTTTTACGCCTCAGGCAGGGAGACATGACGGTGACGGAGTATGAGCACCGATTTACCGAGTTGGGCCGCTTTGTCCCGACCATCCTCGTCAATGAGCAGATGAGGATGCGACGATTTACTGGAGGCTTGCGACCTGATATACGGTCGAAGCTTTGCTGCCACACTATCCCTACTTATGCAGCACTGGTCCACATGTCTATGACGGCCGAGCAGGATGTGGACCGTCTGGCCCGATCACGCGGTACTATGGTTGCGAGACCGCGCCAGGATACACAGAGCAGGCCTATTTTAGGCAAGAGGCCTCGAGCCGATTCTCCCCCCAGGGCTGCAGCGCCAATGCTTCCCATGAGACGCCCATTGGTGACCTGCACGTTTTGCGGGAAACCAGGACACCCTGCCGAGAGCTGCTTCTCGCGCATGAGGGCTAGCGGATTTGCGCCACCGCAGAGATTGGGTCGCCCTTATCCCCAGGCCATTTCAGCCCCGCCGCTACAGACCGCTCCTGCACATCCTTCATTCCGACCTCCTGTGCCGTTCTTCAGACCGCCACAGCGACCCCAGGCTCCTCAGCCGAATCGCCAGCAGCAGGCCCGTGTGCATACCCTCGTTGCTGAGGCACCTGAGACGTCGATATCGACACCGACGGCCTTCGAGGGCACGGCTCATATCCATGGTACTCCCGTTTCTCTACTGGTGGACACTGGGTCCACTATCTCTATCATTTCATGTGGGGCGGTGAAACGCCTATCTTTGCATTCTGTTCCCACTAAGGGAACGAGACTCACTACGGCCACCGGGACCTTCTCGGATGTCACGCGTTTGTGCGAGAGTTGCGCGATAGATTTGGGTAGCAGCACGGAGCACGTCGACCTTATTGTTGCTCCGCTATGGCACTACGATGTTATACTTGGCATGGATTGGCTCGCCAAGATGAGGGCGGAGATAGATTGCGATGCTCGGATCGTGACCGCCTATGGACCTGACGGCACAGCGTTCACGTTCTCAGTGCAGGTCAGTTGGCCCTGTCGAGTTGATTGTTATGCTGCATTACTTGTGCCGATTGATGGTCCGACACTGGAGGGTACGCCAGTGGTTAGGGAGTTTGTTGGAGTCTTTAAGACTATCCCTGGTTTACCTCCTCGGCGCGAGATTGACTTTACGATTGACCTTACGCCTGGTGCGATGCCCATCTCGTTGCCGACCTATCGTATGCCTCCATGCGAGATGGAGGAACTGCGGAAACAGATTGACGAACTTGTAGAGAAAGGCTTTATTCGACCTAGTGTGTCTCCTTGGGGAGCACCTGTGTTGTTCGTGAAGAAGAAGGACGGGTCGCTACGGTTGTGTATTGATTACCGTAGGTTGAACCAGGTCACGGTGAAGAACAAGTATCCTTTGCCCAGGATAGATGATCTGTTTGATCAGTTGAGGGGGGCGAAGTATTTCTCGAAGATTGACCTTCAGTCAGGGTACCATCAGTTGCGCGTGAGAGAGGAAGATATACAGAAGACAGCCTTCAGGACGTGCTTTGGGCACTATGAGTTTTTGGTGATGTCGTTCGGTCTGACGAACGCACCAGCCGTGTTCATGGATCTGATGAACCGGGTATTTCGGCCCTTCCTTTACCGATTCGTCATCGTTTTTATCGATGATATTTTGATATACTCCACGAGTCGGGAGGAGCACGAGGAGCACCTGCGAGCAGTGTTGGGTACGTTAGAGAGGAACCAGTTGTTTGCGCAATACAAGAAGTGCGACTTCTGGCAGGAGGAAGTCAAGTTCCTGGGACATGTGGTGTCCAAGGATGGGATAGCAGTGGACCTTGCTAAGGTAGCCGCGGTTCAGGATTGGCAGCAGCCTGAGTCGGTTACTGAGGTGAGGAGTTTCCTTGGTCTGGCTGGGTATTACAGACGTTTCATTCGGGATTTCTCGAAGATCGCCAGGCCATTGTCGCAGTTGACTAGGAAGGACCTGAAGTTCGCCTGGAATGAGAAGGCGGAGGCAGCTTTTAAGGAGCTGAAGGACAAGTTGACGTCCGCCCCTGTGCTAGTATTGCCAGAGCAAGGGGTGAAGTACACGGTATATACTGACGCGTCTCGCGTTGGTTTGGGTTGTGTGCTGATGCAGAAGGATAGGGTGATTTCGTATGCCTCGAGACAATTAAGGAAGCACGAGGAGAATTACCCTACACATGACCTGGAGTTGGCAGCAGTCATCTTTGCATTGAAGCTCTGGAGACATTACCTCTATGGAGAGGAGTTCGAGCTTTTCTGCGACCACAAGAGCCTTAAGTATATATTCACGCAGCGAGACTTGAATATGAGACAGCGCCGATGGATGGAGACCTTGAAGGACTTCAAGTTCGAGGTTTCCTACCATCCTGGCAAGGCGAACCTTGTGGCAGACGCGTTGAGCCGCAAGAAGATGATTGCATTTGCGGCACCGCTGATGATAGCCGAGTGGGACATGATGGAGTTTGTGCGCGACTTCGAGCAGAGACTCACTGTCGAGGAGCCTTTTGAGTGTGTTGCGCACGTTCGGACGCGGCCACTTATTGACGACAGGATTGTTGAGGCCCAAAGGGGCGATATACGGCTGTCTGAGCTTCGAGAGCAGGCTAGCGACGCCGTGGATTCCGAGTGGAGAGTTGGTTCTGATGGGGGTTTACGATTCCGTGGCCGCCTATGTGTTCCTGATGTGGCTGACTTGAGACGCGAGCTTCTCGAGTCTGCCCATAACTCGAAGCTTGCGATGCATCCTGGTAGCACGAAGATGTACCAGGACATGAGACGGACTTACTGGTGGGACAACATGAAGGCCCACATCGCTGAGTATGTATCTCGGTGTCTGACGTGCCAGCAGGTCAAGGCAGAACATCGCCGACCTCCTGGACTGCTTCAGCCCATGCCTATAGCGGAGTGGAAGTGGGACTTCATCTCCATGGACTTCATATCTGGGCTGCCGAAGACGAGGAAGGGACATGATTCTATTTGGGTGATTGTGGACCGGTTGACCAAATCAGCCCATTTTCTCCCTATCAGAGTTACGAACTCTGCAGACGAGCTGGCTAGACTGTACATCAGAGAGATCGTTCGTCTGCATGGAGTTCCCTTAGAGATCGTGTCGGACAGAGACACGCGATTCACATCCATCTTCTGGACTCGTATCCAGGAGGCGATGGGTGTGAAGTTGAAGTTCAGTACAGCGTTTCATCCTCAGACTGATGGGCAGACAGAGCGGGTGAATCAGATTTTGGAGGATATGTTGCGAGCGTGTGTGTTGGACTTCAAGGACAGCTGGGATGACTGTCTTCCGTATGCAGAGTTCGCCTACAATAACAGCTTCCAGGCGACTATTGGTATGGCGCCTTATGAGGCTTTATATGGTCGACCTTGTAGGGCACCGCACTGCTGGGCAGAGGTTGGCGAGCGCAGCCTGATTGGCCCAGAGTTGGTCCAGACGACTACAGAGAAGATTGATATCATCAGGCGTCGATTACGCACAGCGCAGAGCAGACAGAAGAGTTACGCCGATACGAGGCGGCGACCGCTGGAGTTCGATGTCGGGGATCATGTCTTCCTTCGAGTTTCCCCTATGAAGGGAGTCCTTCGGTTCGGGAAGAAGGGGAAGCTCACACCGAGATTTATCGGTCCATTTCAGATACTGGATCGAGTGGGTGATGTGGCGTATCGTCTCGCCTTGCCTACGCCGCTTGCTTCTGTGCACAACGTATTTCATGTCTCTATGCTGAAGAAGTACGTTCCTGATCCTACGCATATCATCAGATGGGAGCAGGTACAGTTGAGCGAGGATGCTACGTACGAGCTGCGCCCGACGCGTATCCTTGATAGGAAGGAGCAGGTACTACGTAGCAAGGTCATCCCACTTGTGAAGGTGCTGTGGACACATCATTCCGAGGAGGAAGCTACCTGGGAGACTGAGGCCGAGGTCAGAAAGAACTACCCTCAGATTCTCGAGGACTACGAAAAGGTATAAATTTCGAGGACGAAATTTTTTGTTTAAGGGGGGTAGATTGTAACGACCTGAAAATTTCCGTGCATTGGGCCGAGTACCACCTCGACCAGAAATCACATAGGATTAAATCCTTTAGAAATTTAACAAAGTTAACTAAGTACTAAACTCGGTAAATCATGAAATCCGTTGGGATCGCTTTAAATACGATCTGCAAGACCCAAAACTTGCAGAATTGGTGACTCTAGGTTACCCTAAAGTCTAGAGCCAAACTCATTACCCGTCTGCTCTCGGGACTGAAACGAAACTTCGTATGAGGTCTAAATCGCACATCGGGAGTCCGATTAACACGAAGCTAAGGAACCAGGACCGCCCCACTGGGCTTGACAATCATCTCAAAAATCAGATGATTCCGATGTCCCACGGCCATTATTTTCACTCCGGAGCGAGGGAGTGTGAAAAACACTATTTCCATCCAAGATAAAATATCTGGAATAGTGATCTGGCACCTTTCGGTTGCGCGTCAGTATTAAGCAACCTGACCGTCGGAATCAGACCAAATTACACCCTCGGATTAAGAAAAATTTCAGGAACATTTACATGTACTCAGAAATTCCGATCGTGGCCCACGGACCGTTGAACTGAAAGTGGTCCGCCACGTGCGATCTGGGAATCCGATCGAGCCGAAAACGTAATCCCACGTGGATCCGCAGTGGGTGAGCTTAAGTCCGACGTTTGGCTCAAAGAGGGCCACCAGAACACCCCTTTTGAGCTTGGAAATTGGCGAAATGCCTATGTAAGCAGTTGCCCTTGAACCTGAGTCTATTTTGGGAAGGTTTGTGGCTATAAAAGGGGCTTAGAACAGCCCCTCTCACAGCCATACGAATTTGGGTTAAAACCCTAAGAGAGAAAGAGAGAAAAGAGAGAGAACTTGTGGAGATCGAAGCCGATCTTCCTCCTGCTGCTTCCACCTCTCCCACGGCCTACACCGCGCTATTCCAAGAGGTTTCCCGGCGGTTTCCACCCCATTTGAAGGTAAGAAACCCTAACCCTAGGTCTGATTTGAGCCTAATTAGTGATAGGTTAAGGAAAGACTAATCGAATGCGATCTTTAGGCTAAGAAACTCCCGTATACGGAAGCACCAACCTTCTTGCTGATTCGTTGGAATTCCAAGGGCTGAGGTGAGGACTTTAAGCGTATAAGTTACGGTTTTCAACGCTTTCAATGTCAGATAATGATAGATTCATGATTTGCATGCAAATGCACATGTACAAAGTGCTTTCCGTTTCCTGTTTCGATTAGCGATAAAGATTATGGAATTTTACATACTCTTGATATACGTAGAAATACCGTATACGTATTTTTGTTGAGAAAATGTTTGACATGTTTATTTAATGTTTGATTATATCATGTGTGGATAAAATACTAGTTCGGCGAAAGAGATCGCAAAAATATATGTTCATGTGTAAATGCCATGTATGTCGAAATTGCGTATTCTAGAAATCCCGCATGCGTGCGGATTTTGGATATGTAATTGTAATGATTATTTGTTGTATGAATACGATATACGCGGGAAAAATACTCCCGGGGCTTAGGGACAGCCCAATCACGAACTTGCCTAACATACGTCATGTATGTTGGAAATGTGTATTCT
This sequence comes from Magnolia officinalis, assembly GCA_021015155.1. NCBI lineage: Eukaryota > Viridiplantae > Streptophyta > Magnoliopsida > Magnoliales > Magnoliaceae > Magnolia > Magnolia officinalis. The sequence continues at coordinate 18,670,067 of JAJHSJ010000011.1, forward strand.
AAGTGTTTGTGTATGTGCATGTAGGTGTACATGTGCATGTACTAGTGCCTTAGATAGGCGCTGATATGGATTCTCCAACTCCCTTAGAGACATGTAGGATCCCCTCCATGCGGTGGTTCACCGCAACCACTTAATTGCAGTGCACACACAATTCTATCCCTATGGGGATAGTGCTGTAGTACATGCATTACAATATGCTTTATAACATGCTTCTCAACATGCCTTGTAACATGCTTACTCCATGTCTTACTTTATGCTTTATAACATGCCGACTAACATGCTTGTATTGCTTGTTTACCATGCTTTACTTCACATGCTAGCGATGAAAACTGTTTGAGTTTGGGACTATGTATATAGTCCAAACACTCGGTACCAGACTTGTGATTGTGGCTGAGATTCATGTCGCCACAAAGGACGGGTCCGGCGAACCCGAGTCGTACTTCGGTTGGCGATAGTGGTTGGCCACGCGGAGTGCTTTTGCGCTCCATATCGCTCAACTTGTGGTGCGCTCGAGCTAGTCAGGCTCGCCAATTAAACCGAAGTGTAGTTGTGTGTTCACCCTGTTTGGTCGCTACTGCTTGAACCTAGGGTACCAAACTTACCAGTGGTGATTCCCGTTTAACCGTGGTACCTAGATCCGCTAAGACGCATGAGCCGGGCATGGTGGTATGGGACACCGTGGTCGAGCTGTCGGCCTATGCTGGGGCCATGTGCCTCCCCGTAGTGACCATTGCGCAACTATCTCGTGAGCCGAATACGGTGGTATGGGACACTGTATTCGAGCTGTCGATACTTCGGCGAGAGCCGAGTACGGTGAGATCTGGGCTCGTGCTGACGGGCGACGAGTCCTCCGTGGTATCATCGAGTGTACTCTAAGTATCTGTAATTGGTCACGAGCCTTTCACAGCAACTAGAGTGTGAGTTGAGCCGAGTATGGTGAGACCTGTACTTGAGCTGACGGCTAGTGATTGAGCCGAGTACGGTGAGACCTGTACTCGAGCTGACGGCCAGCAATTGAGCCGCATACGGTGAGATCTGTATCCGCGCTGACGGGTGACGAGCCCTTTGCGATGCCATCACTAAGCTTCTCAAACCATAAAATCGTATGAGAATAACTAGGATTGACGACCCTAGAATGGATCATGTTGGGAATGATACAAGGGAGGTACCTTAGTTTCCCAATACTGCTGATTGAAATGGACTAATAATAACTTGGCAATCACGAGCATCATCGCACCGCATGTGCTTTGTAGATGTGGCGCACTGAGGGAGTTAAGCATTCGCGAACGTAAGATGATGTCGCTTGAGGGTGGTTTGGCAAGGGCATACAACATCACGTCATATCATTTTTGCATTTAACAAGAGTAGTTAGAAATGCTTGATTTGTACTGCTTTATCATTACTGCTTGGTTGATTTGATAACATGTTAACTTATGCATTATTGTTCCACTGAGTTAGCTACTCACTCCCACGATACGGGACGGTGTTGTACACACCAACCAGACTCTGTTGCAGGATTAGAGGGCGCCTTGGTTCAGGAGCCAGAGCCCGACGTTGATGAGGACCAGGAGGAGTTCTCTTTCATGCAGTATTCTGACGGCTACGCCTAGGCCGGCTGCATCGCGGGACTTTTGGGGCCTCTTTGAGGATGTATTTTGGGTTTTTAATTTACAAACTTTACATGTATATTGGTGCTCAGCTAGTACTCATACTCTGAAGTTCAGAAAATTTTGTTACTTTACATACTTGTATATAAAATTTCAGTCTTCCGCTGTTTTAAATGCAATTGAACTGGAGTATGAATTACTGTTTTGGTTTAATCTCATTCATGTTTATTGCGCTAACTCAGACAACATTTAACCGACATTGTGTATGTTGCATAAGTGATGCGTTGGAACTCGGGAGTTGAGTTCATACTCGACCCCCGAATTTCAGGGCGTTACAGCCCTAGCCAACCCTTGCCCATTTCTCACTGCACCTAGGTTCTGATGCAGCTTGTCGCTTAGAGCGAATACCCTAGCATGAGTTTGGAATGTTGTATTGTTCATAATAAACTAATTGCTTTTGAAAGTTAAAATTCCCAAATCACTTATTTCGGAAGCTCAGAACTTCAAGGACATTCTTCGCCATATGAAATTGTCTCTATGCTAAAGGTAAATCTATCAAAAAGCAGCACAATTGGTCTAAATATTGATAGCATGGTGAGAGACGATATTGCTCAAGAGGTGGTATTTGGCATTGTGATTTTTCCAATAAAGCACCAAGGGATTTTCTCACTGAATGGGAAGACCTGCTACGAAAGGTTGGGACTATTTGATCGAGAGGTGTATATGCAGCTAATTGGAAGACTAAGTTGATTTCTCTATAGGTTAGAATCACACTGATCAAAGCAATTCTTACTAATGTACATTTATATCTTGTCTCCTAACTAAAATGCCACTCCAAAGTTATACCCGAGCTTGAATTTATTTAGAAGAAGTTTTTTGTGGAATAACAGAGGAATCGCACAAAGATCACTTGGTTACATGGAAACATGTTTGCAAGCCAATTAGAATTGGCAGGCTTGGGATCAAATGTATGAGCCAGTTAAATGCAACACATTTCCAAAGAAATTGGGAGGGAGGGGAGGGTGCTGGGGTTGGTGTTGGTGTTGAGGATAGGATTCGGTTCTAGGAAGATCAATGGTGATGTGACTTACCTCTTTGTAGGGAATTCGAGCAATTGTATGCAATAGCAATTCACAGGGGCACAACAGTTAACAACTTCTACCACGAAAGCGGAGGGAAGATTATTTGAAGTCCCATCTTGTGATGTAATCTCAGAATGATGAAATCCTAATGCTTGCCTCAATTGTTCGACATGCTGCAGGAGGTTTATATTCCTCGTTCAGGTGCCCATAGACGTATATGGGACCTCGAAGAGGACCAAGGTGTGCTATAATGGCTGTTACGTAACAGTAACGGTGGCAGCCATTACGTGTTATGGGGTCATAACGGCCATAACGGTCATTATGGGAAAAATGACCCATAACGGTTGTTACGGGACTGATACAGGTTTTTTATAAAATAAAAAAATAAAAATTAAGGGAGAGAGAGAGAAGAAGAAGAAGACCATATCGGCCGTTACGGAATACCATGAAGATGACATATGCTTTTTGGTGTGATCCTTCTCTTTAGCTCATCTGATTAGCCTAGACATAATTTGATATCACATCCAAGATTTTGGTTCATGACTGCACCTTTGAAGGTTAATGTATTTTGTTTGACAGCATGTTTGGATAAAATGTTAACATTTGACCATCTTACAAAGAGAAGCTTTTCTCTACTCAGATGTTTCATGTGTTGTAATTCAGAAGAATCAGTGCATCACTTGTTCCTGAATTGCACATACAAGTGGGCAGTATAGTCCACTATATTTGCTAAATTCGGCATTGGTGATTCCAGGTTTGTTGAAGAGTGTTTTGAAGGTTGGTGGGCTGGTTCAATGGGTCCCATTGGCCAGTTCCTTACGAAGTTAGCAATTCGGGCGACTCCATGGTGTTTGTGGTTGAAAAGAAACAGGAGTTTCCAAGAGTAAATCAAGTCAAGTGAATGCAACTGTCACGAAAATATCCAGTCTAATTGTGGAGTGGGGAAAAGCAGATAAAAAGATGAAAGGCGTGCCAATGCTCCCTGGGGAATACAGGCCCAGAGGGTGTAGGCGCCATCATTAGGAATGATCCGGGAGATGCATTGATTGAATGCTCACCCCCTAATGGCGTGTGTAACTCCCATTACACGGAGGCAGCAGCCCTTCTTCAGGGGGTCAGAACCTTTCTCTGGTAATAATTGAAGGTGATCCAAGCAGCACAATCAGGTGGGTCAAATCTGGCCACTAGCCAATTGGATTGAGATGATGGATTCATGCGATGTGCCATTCTAAAATGAGCATCACAAAGCAAATTTAGAATCGGGCAGTTAGGGAAAAGAGGGAGTTGTTAGAGATTCTGTCCTTGTAGTTAATAAGAGAAAGGATATAAGCTGTTTGTTTTCCATGGCATGCTCAGGATGATATTCCTCCTGTAATTTGTGGTTGTTTGTTTTCTTTTCCTTCTTTTAATAAATTTGAGCCATTCATCAAAAAAATAAAAAATAAAAAAAGTTGGCATTACACTTGCACAAACATCAACAAACATCAAGGAGAATATTCAACACACAGTCAGGGCAATCACTAGATAATATTTGAAATAAAATATTGGTTACTTAGCACTATACATACAACAAAATATAGTAATTCTAAGCATATTTCTATGAGAGGATGGGAATGGACGAGATACCTATGCAAGGAACACCGTCTAAAATAGCAATTGTTGCTGGAACTGCCCCATTCTCCTTTATGATCGACTCAACTTCTTTTGCAGTCTCCAGATTTTGAGGATAGGGCATGCCTAAACGTAAATAGAAACTTGATATGAAACATTGAACTGACATAAACTGTGCAACATGAATGTGAAATACAGTAATTTGGAGGGGGGAAAAAACACGCACACACTAGTTGTAAGATATGCATGTTTTCATCCTTGCATTTAGAACATGTCAATGGCACAAATATAAAACTCAAATTGTCTAAAATGGAAAGGAGACCATAAGCATGTAGAGATATAAAATCAACTTGTTCCTTCAAAATCTCATCACCATCATCTAAGCTTATCCCAACTAATTGGGGTCAGCTACTCGAATTCTGTTCTGCCATTCCACTCTATCCAGAACATATCCTCACTCAAACCAAAGGTTCTCTTTGTTTATGAGAAATCCACGGTGTGGAAATGGATACGTGTAATGATTACCTTTTCCAGTACTGCATACCTATGGATTCAAAAAAGAGGGCAGTTTGCTTCACAAGCAGAAATCCCGAATTCAAGTCATAGCGATCACCTTGAATCTTGCAACAGCTCAGATAAGCCTAGTGATTACTTCGAGGAACCAACTTTTTTCTATGGAATCTAAACAGCAAAAGAAGTAAAATTAAGGGAAATGTTCTCTTTTCCAGTGGATTCCACCTATCCAATGAGAATCTAAGAGATGGGGAAACAGAGAACGTGGACTTTGATCAGTTCATGAATGAAGAATTGATTTCAACTCCTATTTAAATCTGATTTCAGAAGTCTTGAATCTAGTGGTGTAACCTACAAGGGGGTTCTTGTCAAACACATCATACACAACTTCACATGGAAACGATGGATATTTTTAAAGTACATGTTTGTTTTTAAAGGCAACAAACTGAAAATGCATTGAACAAAAAGAGAGCGGATACAAGAAACGAAAAGAAAGAAAAAGCAAAAAAACAGAAAAAAGAAGTGCCCAACTGCTGAGATAGCAGAAGACACCTAAGCACCTAAAAAAGCTAAAATCCACATCTTTCAGAATCTTTACATTAACAGCCCATTCAATCACCAAATGTTTAGCCCTAGACCCGACAGACTTAACAGAAGAAGAAGAATTGTTGAAGCATCTATCGTTCCTTTCTTCCCAAACAGGCCACCAAATGGTGAGGATGGCCATACGCCATATGATTGTCTTCGACTTCCCGAGCTTAAGACCATTCCAAGCGACTAGCGAATCAGTGGCTGAGAAAGGAGAACACCAATTGACCGAGAAGCATTGGCAAAAATCTACGAAAATGGAGGAGGTGAACGAACAATGAACCAACAAATATTCACCGATTCCGCCTGGCGCATACAACATAAACAAATATTGACAATCTGCATGCCTCTCTTGGCCAAGTTATCAATGGTAAGAATTCTATTGCGACCCACCAACCACCCGAAACAAATGTATTTAGGGGGGGCCTGAAACTTCCAAATAAATGGCGTGGCGTCACACTGATCCTGCATAGCTGGGTAAATGAAGGAATAAAGGGACTTAACAGAGAAAGAGGCAGTTTTCTCCGACGGCCATGCGATGCTGTCAAGCAGGGAGGGAGTAATCGAAGAAAGAGAAATGTATTCCAGCATATTCATGTACTCTATAGCTTCGCTGTCAGAGAGATTTCGAGTACATCTGATATCCCATACTGTGTTCGCTGACGTAGAGTAGCAACATCTGTTAATACAAATTCCTCTGTCTGGAGAGAGGCGATAAATTAGGGGGAATAGAAGACGGAGGGGTCTTTCGCCTATCCAAATATCTTTCCAAAATCGAATAGAGGAACCGTTGCCCAGCACTTAGGTACTATTTTCAATGACCGGTTGTTTGACTTTAAGAATTCCTCGCCAAATATGAGAGGCCTTATAAAATGAAGATTCCCTAGGCCACCATCCTCCCTGAGATGAACCATATTACCCTTTAACTATCAAGACCCGTAGAGCTTCCTTTTCAGCTGCGAATCTCCAAACCCATTTCCCCAACAACGCCAAATTCATGAGATTGAGATTCTTGACGTTAGCCCGACCCTCCCTGAATACTTTACAAACTTCTTTCCACTCAAGCAAATGAAACTTCTTCTGATTTTCCTTCCCAAACCACAGGAAGTCTCTTCTAATCTTGTCCATACGCCTAAGGACCGGCCCTGGACATTTGAACAGCGTCATGAAATAGAGGGGGAGGCTGGAGAGCGCTGATTTGATCAACGTCAGACGACCGCCCAAGGATAGATACCTGCACTTCCAAGAGGCTAGATATTTCTAAAATTTTGTAATGACCCTGTCCCACATACACTTCGGCGGAGCTCCCACAGATAGGGGCAGACCAACAAAGAATGTTGGAAAGGACTCAACTCGGCACCCAAGAGAATCGGCAAATTTTTGGATAGAGGGCAGAGGGACATTAATACCAAGCAACTTCGACTTACTCATGTTGATCCTAAGACCTGAGACAGCTTCAAAACATCGCAAAGTAGTGAGGAGGTTATCGATTTTATCATGAGAGGCCTCAGAGAATATAAGAGTGTCATCCGCGAACTGAATGTGAGTAAGAGGATCTGCCAAGCCCGGCATCGCTATGCCATGAAGAATATTATGCTCCTGACCTTTCTTCAGCATTTGGGACAGAGCTTCGCCAACGATTAGAAACAAGAAAGGGGAGAGAGGAACACCCTGCCTTAGACCTCTCGAGCTTTTGAAGAAATCTTTAGGAGACCCGTTCAGGATGATGGAAAAATGAGCCGACCAAATACACGCAGCAATCCATTGTCTCCATTTGACCCCGAAACCCATCCGAGCTAACATGTACAGAAGAAAATCCCAATCGATATGATCATAGGCCTTAGCAATATCCAACTTACAGAATATACCTTGAGTCTTGGACCTGTGACATGAGTGGAGGACTTCGTTAGCAATAAGAGCTCCATCCGTGATCTGTCTCCCTTTAATGAAGCCATTCTGATTAGGCGAAATGAGAGTTCCGATAACTCTGGAGAGCCGAACAAATAAGACTTTTGCAAGGATTTTATAAGGACTGCCAATCAGACTGATTGGTCTATACTCGGAAAAAGATGAAGCGCCCGCCACCTTCGGAATAAGAGAGATGAAAGTGGCACCCAGACCCTTCGATAATCTGTCTATAAAATAGAATTCGTGAAAGAAATGAAGAACGTCCTGACGAACAGTATCCCAGAACAGCTGATAGAAGCAAATCGGAAACCCATCAGGACCCGGGGACTTGTCCCCACCCAGCACATGTACGGCTGCCTTGACCTCTTCTTCAGTAAACTGGGACTCCAACAGGAGAGCTTCTCCTTCGTCCAATCTATTGAATTCAATATTATCAATGCCTAGACGAACCCAATTATCAGATGACAGAAGGGCAGAGAAGTGGGAGATGGCAAGCTCCTCGATCTCCTTCTTATCCTCTATTCTGTTCCCGTTTTCAGAGATGCTGAAAATGGCCTTAGACCGCGCATGCATATTGGCCATGTTGTGGAAGAACTTAGTATTTTTATCCCCCTCCGCAATCCATTTAACTCTAGATTTAATCCTCCAGGAAGCTTCGTCTTCCAGAGCTTTATTCGAGAGGATCTGAATGATGGAAATTCGCCTGGATAAGAGTTCTTTTAACATCGGGACTCCCTCAAAATCGGAGTCCATTTTCTGAAGCTCGGCAAGAAGCGCATCAATTTCTGCCTCCCACTTGACAGCTTCCTCCTGACGCCATTCCTTAAGCTTGAATTTGAGAAGACGGAGTTTGCCGAGAAGCTTGTGACCCGTGAAGCCCTCCACCTAGAAAGACGCCCACCAGTTGATAATCTTCTGTCGAAGGCCATCTATCTAAAGCCAAGAAGAGTTGAACCTAAATGGTTTCGGACCCCAATTGTCTTCTTCCGCACTGAGAAGAATAGGGCAATGATCAGACGTGGTGCGCGGAAGAGCTATTTGTTTCGTTGTCGGGAAGGTCTCAATCTAATCAGGAGAGACGAGGAATCTATCCAGCCTAGACTGAATAGGAGCCACACGACCATTTGTCCACGTGAATCTAGCACCCATAAGCGCCAAATCAATCAGTTGTTCGCTCTGGATCCATTCAGAGAATCGATTCATAGCAGAGGAAGGACTTCTTCTTCTGGAATGGTCCTCCGCAAATCAAGTGACATTGAAATCGCCCACTACACAAGACGACCCTGAAAAGAGACGTTTGGCATGAGTTAACTCGTCCCAGAAGAGAGGCCTAAGAGAATTGTTGTTAGGCCCGTAAATAACCGAAACAAGGAATTGAATAGTAGATAACTTATCTTGGAAAACAACCGATAACGAAAATGAGCCGCTGAAAGAAGATATGAGGGCCCATTTGGACGCTTTCCAAGCGATAAGGATTCCACCCGAGCTTCACACCGCATCCACAGATAACCATTTAGCATCAATAGCCCTCCACAGGGTAGACAGCAAACTGTCCGAAAAAGAAGGAACCTTAGTCTCCTGAAGACAGACTACATCGGGATCTTTTCTACTTAAAGAAGCTTTGATTAGGCTTCTTTTATGTTTGGACCCCACCCCCCTGACATTCCAAGAGACGATCTTCATTGGCTCACTACGCTTCCCCAGTTGCCCTGTCTCCTAGATTTGACCATCGAAGCTGAGATAAATCCTGGACTGGCTTCAAGTCGTTGAAGCTCAAGGGAACTTGACCTCTTAACCAACTGCTTTCCTGGAGTTCTACACTTCGCGATAGGTCTGCCTCTGTTTTCTATGCACTAGAACAGAGCAATGTAATCCTCCAATCTATCTCCAAAAGACAGACCGAGGGACCGCCCCACCTTGCCTATGGCTTCTCTTATCCAACGTTTCTTCTAGATCTTAGCTAGCAGATCTGATCAAGACGATTCCTCAGTGGACCGGTTGATATGGGACTCAGCTATCATCTGCAAAGGTTCTGCCATGAGGATGTCGGAAGACTGATTATCTTGAAAAAGCGTAATCGGGCCCATCTCCAGCGCGTCGATCGGGGGAATATAAGAGCTCAAGGGGGATAAAGGAGAGGAGGATTGAGAAAGGTAATCTGAAAGACTGCAATTGGAAAGAGGAAGATCAGCCGAATCGACCTGAGGGTCAAACTCCAGAGATTGGTGAGAAGAAAACAACGGATTGAGAGTAAGAGGCGATGAGATCGCAAGAGGAAGAGAAGAGGATAAGGGAATGATGGGAGAGTGGACGGGGAGAGAGATTTGAGAGATTCGGATCCGAACCTAACCCGGATCCACTTTCCCGAAGGCGCGAAGCGAGAGGGGAAGCTCGGATCTCTGCCAACTGTCGAGCATCCGATCGCGTTATCCCCTCAAAGCCGTCGGGCTATGTCACGCATCCAGATTTACGTGACGAGGAAGGAGAGAGATATGGGCCCTTTAATGCGTCTGACTGAGATTTCTGACGAGAGTGGCTATTACCCGACTGCGTCTGGATAAAAGGGGGACTCGCTGATTTATCTCCCGGATAGTCGGCAGTTTGCGTATCCGACTGCCCGATCGTAGCTACAAGCGGGCCACGCATCAAGGGCTCCAACACCATCATCAAAGCGCTCGAGAGACGAGGGGGGGATTGTATAGACGAGGGCGGCCGAGACAACTAAGGGGCTCCACGTGGCTCGTTTGAAGCAGGGTTTCTGTCGATTCGTCTGCTGGCGGTGTCAGGCTTTCGAGCCGGAGCTCCACTGAAGCATGGATAGTGTACACCTTCTTCCACATGAGACTGTTTCAGCGACGGCTCCGGCGTAGGATCTTCCCTTACCCGCCAAAGATCGCCCCACTAAGGAAACGGGTCGTCCGGAGCTTCCATAATGACCGGGAACTCAAGAGTCTGATCGTCAACAACCACCTTCACCGACGATGGCGAGGCAACGCCCTTCTTCCGTCTAACTCTGACTCCGATAACCCCGATCTCCTCCCCAAGTTTTGTCTTTGCATCCAATTCAAGGAAGGAGCCAAGATAAGCAGCAACAGCGATAAAAAACTCGTTGTACCATATTTCCAGCAGAATGCCCCATACCTGATACCACACATTCTCCTTACCAAAAATAGAAAATTCCTCCCATCTCATAACTCTGGCGACCGGCCCTCCCGAATGAAGATGACCAACCATAAGCAACATTTCAGGATTAACCCCTGGGTAGACCTTGAGCCATAATTCATTGTATCCCAACGGTTTAATCTTATAATTTCCGGGGCGGAACCCCGTAGTTTCTGATATCCAATCCCTCACTTGAGACAAGGAGGTGCCTTCTTTACAAACAATGATCAACGAGCCTTTGAGATCATCCTGAGCCTTACAAAAATTCACCATATTTACCGTAATGGGAACACCCATCCTAGCAAAGAAAGGGTCGAAAGCAGGGATAGAGCATGGAGGAGTCGGGGGTGTATCGGGTATATTATAGGGACTATCATGGTGTTGATGCTATTAAAGAAGGACCTCCTTGAAGGAGGGGGCTTCTGACACGGAAGGGGGGAGAGGAGGAGGGGGAGGGGGAGGAGGAGGAAGAGGTGGGGGAGGTGGAGGAAGGCCAGACTTGGGTCTATAGACCTTACGAACTGAGGAGAGAGGCTTGAGAGATAAATAAAAACCTGCGTTTAGACATTAATCAAAAGGATTTCTAGACAACCATATCAATATGCATGCTAGTGGCACCAACGCACAACAATAATCATGACAACGGCACCTACTATAAATAGGACAAGTTTTTATGCGTACCATGATGCAATGATTTTTTGGAATTTGCTTCAAAAAGACATTATGGACTTTGTAATGCATGGCCATTTTCACACCGGACTCGAGTGGGGTGGCATGTGGGAAGCAGGGGCACAATTGTGGTGGGTGGCCTGTGTGAGGTGGGTGGCTCATGTGAGGCGAGACCCATGTGAAGTGGGGCCCACGAGGGGGGTTCGGTCGAGGGCCTGACCTGGGCTATGAGATAAAGGGATTGATTTGCCACGCTCTATCAGTTCGAGCTTTTAGAGCAAGTGGTCAGTTGTCCTACGTCACTTTGTTTTAGAATTTCATGAGCGAAGCAAGCTCAGCGTCAACATTGGGGCCTTTTTCATTGCTCTCATTCCTAAGCTACTAGAAGGAGCGGAGCAACTCAAAGATTTTCATCCTATCGCCTCATAGGTGGTCCGTACAAGATTCTCACTAAAACTTTAGCCCTTCGCCTCAGGAATGTTCTTTCCAACGTCATTGCCAATAACCAAGGGGCTCTTGTTATGGGGAGACAAATCCTAGACACGGCCCTTATCGCTCACGAATGCATAAACTCAAGACACCAGGAGAAAAAAGCGGCTTGGTGTGCAAACTTTACTTAGAAAAGGCCTATGACCACGTTGACTAGGAATTTCTAGACTATTTACTAGACCGGGTGGGTTGGGGCCAAAAATGGAGTTTGATGAGGGCCTACATGCAATCAGTGCACTTCTCGATCCTTGTCAACGGATTGCTGAAAGGTTTCTTTCGAGCTTCTAAGGGCTTGCTACAAGGTGATCCCTTATCACCATACCTCTTTGTTTTAGTGGGGAAGGCTCTCAGCAAGATGCTAACTAAGGGGGAGGAGAACGGTATAGTCAGCGGATTCAAAGCCTCATGCAACGGCCCTCTTATCAACTACTTGCAGTACGCGGATGACACCATTTTGTTATGTGATGTCGATGAGAATGTCGTGGATAATCTTTGCAAAATTATAGTATGTTTTGAAGCAGTTTCTAGCCTTAAAATTAATGTGGTGAAAAGTGAGATGTTGGAGATTCATGTCTCCGTTGAGGACTTGGATCCTTCTGCTAAGGTGTTTGGGTGCAACCCGCTATCTGAAGGAGAAGCAAGAATCAAAGACTTGGGGTTTATGAACATTGCGCTTCTTGAGAAATGGTTATGGAGGTTCGGCATGGAACCGAGAAGTCTTTGGAGGGAGATTATTAAGGGGGCTGGTTTGTGAAGCACTCGTCTTTATATAGGGCCTTCAGCATATGGAAAGCAATTGCTTCGATTGAATACCTCTTTAGAAGAGGGATCTCCTTCTCTCTTGGCAAGTGGGATAGGGTTCGTTTTTTGAAGGACAAATGGTGCAGTGATAGGACGTTGCTAGAGGTGCTTCCTACTTTGGCCACCATTTCTATGGACCGTCATATTCTAGCATCGTGGTGCTTCTCTATTTGTGGCGAATCTATTGTTTGTTGTCATCCTTGTCGGAGGAACTTATCCAACAAGGAAGCAATGCAGTATTTGGCCCTGTTAGATTAGCTTAAGCATGTTGTGCCTTCCACGCAGTCAAAGGATTCTATGATCTAGAAAGAACATCACTCGGGAACTTTTTCACTTAATATATTTTCATTTAGTAACAAATACTGACTTTGTAAAAGATTTGTGCTCGTAAGCATTCTTTAATATATCCCTCAGTTTTCCATCGACAATCCTTTAATGTATTAGTTGAAAAGAATGGTGTAGAGTGAATTAATAGATATAACAAATGTTATGATAAGTCCATTCATTTTTCTCACACAATATCTTTTCATTTAGTAACAAATACAGCAAGAGCAAGGAATAACAAAATTTCTTCCATAATGGTGGACTAGAAAAGGTTGGAAGACAAATCACAGGTTTGTGAAGTCATTGTGAGCTTGTATGAGAAGCTCCTTTCAAAGGATCATTGGGCTCAGCCACGGTTAGACAACCTCCAATTCGATAGCCGATTGGAAAAAAAAAATCTATCTTCCCGGACAAACAGGTGACCTAATCTAAAATTAAGAAGACAGTGGACAGTTTAGGTATAGACAAAGCCCCAGGCCCAGATGAATTTCCCAAGGCCTTCTTTCAAGTGTTTTGGAATGTTGTAAGAGGAACATGGTGGACTTCGTTAAGGACTTCTTCAACAAGGGTCGATTAGCTTTGGAATATGGTGTGTATTTTATTGTTATTATTCCCAAATTAGAAGGAGAAGATTGTTTGAAAGATTGTTGCCCAATCAATCTTATCAGGAGTCCATACAAGATTGTAGCTAAGATCGTTCGCATGTCTGTGAGGTGATCGGTGATGTCATTTTAGCTAACAAAGGAACCTTTATGGGGGGTCGTCAGATCATGGACAATGCTCTCATAGCCAATGAGTGCATAGATTCCAAGAAGCCAGAGATTATTTGTAAGCTTGATATCAAGGTGTATGACCACATCAAATGGCACTTCCTCAACTATTTGATGAATAGGATGGGATGCGGCATTAAGTGGAGAAGATGGATCCAAGCGTGCATCAGTTCCTCAACTTTTTCGGTACTGTTAATGGCTCCCCAAAAGGCTTTTTCAAGCCCCCTATCCCCTTTCCTTTTCTTGTTTGTAGCGGAAGCCTTTAGCCAATTGTTATCTAGAAGCCTAGAGATAGATCTTATTAGAGGCTTTTGGGAGAGCCCATTACTCATCTTCAGTTCACCAATGATACCATTATATTTTGTGAAGCTACTCCTATGATGGAAACTTGTGCAAGGTAATCGTGTGCTTCGAGGTGGTATCAGGTTTATAGGTTAACATCAAAGAAAGATTTTGGGTATTCATCTATCCAAAGATGAGGTATCCTATGTCGCTTCAATTTTCAAATGCAAGGTTGGAACCCTTGCTTCATTGTATTTGGGACTCCCATTGTGTATTAGTAAACCCGCCACGCATCTATGGGACAAGGTGGTTGAAAGAATCGAGAGGAAGTTGTCCATTTGGAAGAATCGTTCTCTCTCCTTAGGCAGACAGCTAATCCTTATCAAAATGCCTTTTTTCCAATATGTCGTTATACTTTATATCTATGTTCAAATGCCCAACTGCAATTCAGAAAAGACTGGAAAAGTTGAGGAACTTCTTGTGTAGGGTCAGAAGAAGGTAACAAATTCCATCTTTTGAAGTGAGATGACGTTTGTAAACCACTTAGGGCGTGTTTGGACAGGCAAATCCCATGGGATTGGATTGTATTACGGTGGATTGCACCCTTTTCGAGAAATTACTGACTGCGTTAGTGGATTGCTTGCAATCCCATGGGATTGCTATATCCAGCAAGTCACCTGCTGGGATGTTTGGACGAGCGGACGGGAATTGCCCTATCCAGCCCCTGTCATGTTTGGACGGGCATGGGATTGCAACATATCCCATATGATACACCAGAATCGTTCTCATTGGTGTGACCAATAGGAATCTTTGATCAGATCTATATTTAGTATTTATGGTTTAAATACGGGTTTGCACCTGATAGACGAAGTGGATTTACATACATATACACAGTGGGCTCCACGTGGGTTTTATATCATCAGCCAGGAAACAAGTGCGCATCTCCGCGAGAAATACCACCAATCCCACAAGAAATCCAGCAAGGAAATCTCAAATCCAGCACGGAATCCATCCAAATCCACCCTCCAATCCCATCCTTCTTCACTCTTGCGCCGCCCAAACATACCTCAATACGGACACTGCTGGATTTAAAAAACCTATCCACCCTAATCCCTTCCAATCCCATCCAATACGCCCAGCCAAACAGGCCCTTAATGGAGGGACTGGCTTGAGATCCCTTTGAAGTATGAATCTTGCTCTTATCGGAAAATGGCTATGGCACTTTGGGATGGAGGAAGGGAACTGTTGAAGTATGAATCTTGCTCTTATCGGAAAATGGCTATGGCACTTTGGGAAGGACATCATTGCTAGCAAATACAGGTTACATGGAGGGGGCTGGGAGGTGGAGTCCTCTCACTACAAGGCATCTAATACTTGGAAGAAAGGAAACGAAGAAAGGAATTTCCTTTTCTATTGGCGATGGATGTAGAGTAAGATTTTAGGAAGATGCATGGCGTGGTGAATCGGCATTTTGTCAACTTTTTCCTAACTTGGCTCGGTTAGCGCCTTCCAAAGATATTAAAGTTGTGGATTGCTTCTCCGCAGTGGATCCGTAGCTCCCTTCCTCTCTTCTTTCAAGACGTTGTGAGTCGTGCCAAACAACATTAGGGATCTTCTTTGGGGGTGGCGTGGGGATGGATTGGGTTGAAAGGATGGGACTCTATGTCATTTGGTCCTCCCAACTGTTTTGTGGACAACGTGGGCTGAAAGAAATAAGTGTTGCTTCTGAAACAGCTCATGTTCGGTTGAGGCGGTGATAGTCAATGTTATGGCCTCTGTCTGCAAGTGGGCCTCCCTTTTGAAGAATTCTGATTGTTAGTAGGTTGAATTTTTTGGGCATTTCTTGGGGGTTTCCCCCTCTTGTATTCTTCCCCCTAGTTTTTGCTAGTGGATCTTTAATAAAGTCTCCATTACCCTTCAAAAAACAATTGTGAAGAGGAAAGGGGACAAAGGGATGCAGCCCTCTATTACTATGGCAAAATCTTTTGGCAACTGAGTAATGAATAAGCTATGTAATGGTGCTTGTCTATGATAAAAACTTGCAAATTAACTACATAAATTATACTACAATGATAGAGAAAGGACTCAAACATGGTGAAAGGTTCAAACTTAATATTGTCATTGCAAGCATCCAAATCGGCATACCATGGGATATTATTGTAGACTCCAAAGCAACAACTGCACGTCCATGTGAAAGTGCATTTGCAACTTCTGGGGCTATCTTCACGTGCCCTCGTCCAATGTCGTCCTTGCTGCCCTACCAGGAATAATGGCAGAAGTAAAAATTATAAAATGGCAAAAGCAGTTATTCACATAATCATTTTCAGTTTCTTTTCCTTTTTTGGCCTAACTAAGGAATGACTTCGTATAAGTACTATGAAAATGCTCTGTTGATTGAGGTAACATACAAAGTAGCAAAAGTAGTTATTCAAGTAATTTTCTTTTTCTTCTTTTTTTCAGACTAAATAAAGGAATGACCTTTACTGTGAAAATGTTCAATAAATGAGGGTTACTACCCCACCTAAGTAGCCCCCATATGTCTGCCATTGGAAATTCAAAAATAATAATAATAATAATCAAAGAGAGTGCAAAGGCTATGATCATGCACATGTTTTGGGCGTAGTTTCCATCAGACACTCAAGCTTTCATTTACTTATTTATCCATTTTATATAGCTGCATTGAGGAAGAGAAGTAGAGAAAACCATGTTACATGCATCAAAGTGAAGGCGTGAAGCAGAGACTGGCATCAAAACTAGCCACCAAAATCCTCAGAAAGTGATTGAATGAGAGGGGGGCAGGGGGCGGTTGAGAACCCAACCACTAGATACAAAAGCTCAGATTTAAGAAGACCCCAAAAAACTACAAGGGATTTCTTCTCTATGTTGTATTTATCAAGTGCTTTGTACAATGACACTCCATAAATAGAAACTAACCTATTTTCCAGAACAAAAGAATCAATAGAAACTAATTTAACAACTTTCCTAAATTGAAAAGAAACTAAAATCAATTACCTCAGATACTTTCCTGATTAACATGAGATTCGGTAAACTGATTTCCTAAATAGAATCAGTTGAAGTAAGGACTGTATTAGTCTTAAGATTATTCCAATCCTTTGGGTTAAAAGAAACCCACTATTCAGAATAGAGTGATTTTCCCTTGGACCAAGTAAGGCTTGTGATAGTCGTAAGTTGATTCCAATCCCTTGGGCTCCAAGAAGGTTTCTATTCTGATTACAGTGACTTTCTTGGATCCCAAGACTCACCCCTTCCCTGGTAACTGGTGTAATGCATCATCCGCCCTGGGCAGGAGAGAATTCATCCTCAAGGATGCTGCGTAATGTAACTAGTACAATACTTTATCAATCTTTCCAAGTCCTCAAAGATCCAAGCAATCTCGGATTCAAGTTTGTACTTCCACTTGACAAGATATTGTCGATGTTCTCCTCTTCTCATGCCTTTCTTTCTCACTCACAGGACACATTTGATGGCACCCATCTTCTTTGGTAATGCTTCTTGATATACTGGGTGAATTCCATTTGTGCTCCTAGTGCTAGTTCAATATCTCCTTTATGCTCAAAGAGGTCAGAGTCATTAAATATTCAAGTCTTCAGGAAACTCAAACTCAAATTTGTTTTCTCCAAATTGCCTTTGAATTCAGCTTGGAACACTCTTCGTAGATTTGAGCTTGTTGTATGTACAAATTAGAAAAATTCACACGTCAAAGAAATCATAACAAAAACTCCTTCATTAGAAAACTTACGCACCTCCTTTTATTAGCCTTGTCCTGATACTTCACATTGTTTCTTTCTATTTGTCACTCGATTTTAGCATGCAAATATGCTCTGTGAAGGCATCGGCATCATCACAAACACAACTAGAAACAGGCAAAGGAACTAAATAAAAGACATGGTTAGGAGTCCTCCCATTCACAGGCTCAAAAGGAGATCTCCATTTGTGCAATTCATTGAGTTTTTATAAGCAAACCCGGCTTGGGCAAGATTAAATCCCAACTTTCTAAACGCTGAACCACAAGACTTCATGTCTGCTTCTTTGCATATTTACAAAAGATAAGCGATGCCATGTCCCCAAACACATCCATAACTTCATCCAAAAGTGGCTCATAAAAGGAGTTATGATTTGAAGCGATGGCCTTTGGAATACCATAAAGCCGCACTCCCTCCTGAAAGAAATCATGTTGAATGCAGCCAATCTCTTCTTGCATGGATTCCAATGTGCCATCTTTGAGAGTATGTCCACTACAACCATAAAATTCTCAACCGAATACAGTGTCAGCCCAATGTATTTCCAGAAGTCAATAATCCTACATTCTAGAGAATGTTCCTTGGAGGTTTGACATACTCAACACCTATCCACATACCTGAAAACTGTAGTTTATATCACTCTATTTCACATGTGCACATATTTATATGTATTTAGGATTCTAGCCATTGAGGTTCATGCCCGTTGCCAACCGGAGAAGCCAGCCTCAATTCGAATGTTCTCCCGCACGACTGGGTCTTTCTTAGCAATTGCAGGAGATTCATTCTTGCGAAGACCGTTCTCTGCACGACAGGGTCTTTTCCCAATTATTATGGTTTGGCATACCCAACACCTATCCACGTACCTGAAAACGGTAGTTTATGTCACTCTATTTCACATGTGCACATATTTATATGCATTTAGGATTCTAGCCATTGAGGTTCATGCTCGTTGCCAACCAGATAAGCCGGCTTCAATTCAACCATTCTCCCAACTGGGTCTTTCCCAGTTATTGCACTAGACTCATTCAATTAGTTTAGTGGAGAAAAAGGAGGGCCATGTGGCCACACTTACATGACATCATGGTGCATGCTAGGCCAAAAGTATTTTCTCACTACCAAAGCGACTTTTCAGACCATCATCGTGCAACTCAAGAAACAATCTGCTCTCAAAGAGACGAATTCAATATAGATAACTACGCCTCCAAGAAAATATCCACCATGCCATTAATACTACACTCTACCATAGTCTTGAAGTCAAGATCCTCCTTAGTTAGTTCTTCCTTTATCTAGTTGAATTAGAGTTCCTCGTTGATTCAACTCGAATTCCAAACGAGTCGAACCAATCGAGTTTTGAACAGACTCGAATAAATTTCTGAACTATGGCAGATACATGGAAAAAGAAATAAACATATCAGATTGAGAATGAATTAAAAAAAGAAAAAAAAAGACCCAAATTGGATAATCACCCAATTCAAGTAGTAAGCAAGTAAGCATCTGAAGAAAGGACGAAAATCAGAGAGAGAGAGAGAGAGATTGCGGGTATTGTATGGACCTGCTGTGTGCGGTGAAAATGTTTTTGTAGATTGGCCAACCTTGAAAGTGCTGAGGATGAAGACATGTTTTGAAAGAGAGAGAGAGAGAGAGGGAGGGAGGGAGGGAGGGAGGGAGGGAAGTGCTCAGACTACGGGGGACGCGAGTTTCTTACAACCCCTGTTGCCTGCGACGCGGTTTGGCTGGTGACCCACAACAGCCAGATAGCTGATGTCAAAACTCTGTGGGCCCCACCATGATGTATGTGTTTTTATCTACGCCGTCCATCCATTTTTCCAGCTTTTTTTTTGGGCATGGTCCAAAGCTCAAGTGGACCACACCACAGACAACAGTGGGGACAAAGACTTCCACCGTTGAAACCTTAATGGGCTGTTTACTTGCCATCCAACCTCTTTGTAAGATCACGAAGGGAAGACACAAATATCAGCTTGATCTAAAACTCCTCTAACCATGGGAAGTTATCAATGGCAAGAGTTCAATCCCCAATGTTTCCTATGTTGTGGTCCACTTAAGCTTTGGATCTTTCACAATTTGGGCTCATCCCTAAAATTAGCTGGCAAAATGATTGAACCGCGTGGATATAACACATACATCATGGCGAGAGTCTGACGCAGGGATGAACGTGATGGAGTCTTCCTCAAGGATATCTACTCCGATTCTACGGAGCTTCTCTAAACTCCTCACAGAGACTTCTTGAATCCACGAGGAAAGAAAACAATAAAGTAAAAATAAATTCTAATAAATTCGTAACTTGATTGGTTGATCAAATAAACAAGTTCACAACCCTTTAAATAGGGATACCAAGCAATGGGAGAGAAATCAAAAGCAAACTATAATTAAAACTTTTAGAAATCGCAACTTACTATAAATAGCAAACTTACTATTTATATACGGTCATGATGTCTACTAGTGCGAAGGTTTTCGGCCAAAACTAGTGTCTTATTTGGCTTCACCAAGCTGTTCTCCTAATTATTCTAAACTCTTTTCACATTGGGCGCAACTACTAAAACCCAATGGCTAAAGAGTTATAATCAAACTAAAACTTACTATTCATAATAAAAACGGAATTAAAATAGGAAAACAACCGTCAATCTGAGATTATTTTGCAAATCCAGCTTGCGCAACCCGGCATAGTGGGGTTGGGTGGGTAAAGTAGCTCGTTCTACCCCAAAATCACATATTTTACACTTGATAACTCATTCTAGATTGCAAGATATGTCTAATCTAAGGTTTGACGGTCTGGATCACTTTTATCGTCGACCGGACCTTTTCTAATCCATCTTAGCCATGAAACTGTCCGCGACCCACTCTACATCAGAGTCTCACGGAGCTTTGACACCAGCTACTGTGGAGGCTGAAGTGAACCATGCCACACGAAACACGGGGATAATGACGCTTAATGTTGAAATCTTCATAGGGCCTCCCTAATGTTTACTTGTCATCAAACCTTTGATGCAGTCAGGGCCCACCCCAATCTTTATTTGTCATCAAACCTTTTGATAAGGTCACTTGTACCTGGACGAAGGGAAAACACATATATTAGCCCGATCCAAAAATTTCATGCCCGCAGGAAGTTTTTAATATTGGTTGTTTAATCACCATTGTTTCCTATGGTGGTCCACCTGAGCTTCATTTTTGGTTTCATGCCATGAAATGAGGGGGGGAACCGATGGATAAAGTGTATATAAAACACATAGTTCCCAACACAGAGACACACCACCACTAGGGTCGTTGTTGGCAACACCACCTGATCTGCGGCTGGGACACCATTTGGCCCACCAAGATGTGTGTGTTTTATCCACATCGTCCATACATCTTTTCAGATCATTTTACCAGATGAGCTAAAAATGAGGCAGATCCCAAGCTCAAGTGGACTGCACGGTGAGGATTGAGCACCCACCATTAAGAACTTAGGATTGTAGAAGTTTTGATCAAGCTGATATTTGTATTTTACCTAAGAAGTTTGGATGGCAAATAAACATTAAAGTGGGCCCTAAGAAGGTTTGAATGGCAAGCATAATTAGCACCGCTACTTCCTTGTTCTGTGGTTACTTGAACTCTTCCCTCCTATTGGGCCCATGCTCTAAAATGATATGTTGCAATGAATGAACGGCACGGATAAAACACATACACCACGTTGGCCCCACAGAGCTCCTGCCATGACCAAGTCACCCTACCAAGGAGTAGATTAGGTGTTTCCCCTAGCCTCGCCCAAGATGTTATGGTCCTTATCGTGAGGCCCACCTTGATGCATGTATTCTATATCCACTCTATCCATCATTTTTTACCAAGCACGAGCCCAAAATTGAAGCAATCCAATTCTAAGGTGGATCATATCATAAGAAACAATACTGATTTGTTAATCAAGTGCCTTTAATCTTACTGCAGAGAAGCCTTGTATCGGTTCAACCGATGTCTCTTTCAATTCGACCGAATTCGGGGGTGAATTCTCTAGATGTATGTTGTCCGCTTTTGTACGTTTTCAGTTTAACTGAGGGTGTGTGAGTCAGTTCCATCTGGTCCGACCAAAGGTCTCATCGGTTCAACCAATGGAATGCACAAATGCAGGTTTTTTTTTCCTAATCCAATACGAGAGTGTATATACCCTTCTAATTGTAATTAGGGTTAGAGCTTATAGCGTAAGAGGAACCTAGCACGAGTACTCAAGGGTTTTAAGAGAAATGTAGGGTTTCTAGTTTAAGTTGTTCCATCTCTTGTAAATTTCTTCTGATTATAATGGATTGATTGTCACTTTGTGCCACGAGGGTTTTTTACATTAAAATGTCATGTGTTTTCTATGATTGGTTGATTTTTTTATTTTCTCTATTGCTTATTTTATTCTTATCTAAGATTTCTTCCATGCCCAACAAGTGATATTAAAGCTTGTTGCGACTCAACAAGTGATATCAGAGACTAAGGTTGGGGTATTATATTGAATATGGAAACATGGTATTTAGGAGATGGAATGCGAAATTCGAGACAGAGAAGTTCATGGGTAAAAATAATTTTGAACCATGGAGGTTGAAGATGAAAGCCTTCCTAATTCAGCAAGTGATGCAGCACACACTAATTGGGAAAACGCAACATATGAAATTTATGAATGAAGAGGATTAGGATGAACTTGATCAGAGGGAAATTAGCACAATCCGATTATGCTTGGCTAATGAAGTCCTTTATGATGTCATTGATGAGATGATTGTTGGGGCGTATGGTCAAAGTTGGAGAGCATCTACATGACGAAGTCGCTCACCAATCGACTATATCTGAAGAGACTGATTTATTCTTAAAAGATGGTGGAAGGGTTGTATCTCTCTGAGCACATTAACGTCTTTAACAAGATGGTTTACTGTTCACTCCCCCAAGTGTAGGGTTGTGATGTAGTAATAAACTCGGTGAGACCGAGGTCAAATCCACAGAGACTGAAACCTGTACGTAATCTGAAAATAATCAGATCTAGAACTAGAATAAGATGAAATCTAAATCAGGTGAATATGAGTAAATAATGGTGAAATAGTAAACTAAAATATGTAAAATTCAAAGGTAAGGAACTAGGGTGCCAAGGATCCACTTGTAGAGATCAGGGAGATCTACGCTTGATTCACGAACTCAACTGGACTTCGAGTCCCATCTTCATCCAGTTGGAAGATATGTCACTAAAGCTCGATCTGAACTTCCATTGATCTAGTTTTCAAAGAGATGAGAGATATGAGAATTAGAGTCGATTCCATCACAAATCCATGCCCATGAGACAAGGTAAACAACAGAACTCAAATCAATCCACAATCAATCAGAAGATGTATGAAAGTTAGAAAGGATTCCATCATCCAACCATGTCCAAGGGGCAATGGTGAACAACAGGGCTTCCTAACCCCATAATCATAAAAAGGAGAAGGGAAATACTCAAAGCCATCGCAGACCCATTGTAATGTCAGTCACAACAGACCATTAAAAAAAACTAGAAATATTCCCGTTTAAATCAAACTAAAATCAATGTTAGTTCAGGGACATGAATCCAAGCCATAAAACCTCCCCATCACGCTACAAGCTTCACCTCTTAGCCCTAGCTAAGAGGTTAGCCCGACATGATCGGTCTAGATCTCTCAGAAAAAAAACAAAATAAAATAAAATAAAATAAAATAAAACTTGCTTCCACTCTCTCTCTTCACGTTCCAAAACAAAGCTTCCCCCTTCTCTCTCTTGCTTCTCTTACTTTTATACAGATGGAGGGTCGGTTTGGAGATCCGACCTTGCTGGAGTGCGTAAGGAAGTCGGTGCCCCGAGGATGCGGACGGAAGCTGGAATTTATTTCGCAGTCGGCAGAAACGCAAGAAGGACAGCTCACGTGGCACGATCAGAGCCTTCCAACTCTCCCCTTCCTTCGTTTCGATCCAAAAGAACAACGTCCCTTGGGGCGTTTTGGACAGACCTACACGATGGACGGTTTGGATTACCAATCCGATCGTGATCAAGCTCACAAAACCGGCCCACAGCGGCCGGTTTTCTCTGCTGCGCGAACAGGGTATGCGAAAGGTCTTCGCTGTGGCGCCGGTGGAGTCCATTCCCTCACTCATTTAAGAAATCCACACCGTCCATTGGATGCGTCTCGAAATTCTGGTCGGAAATGGATGCTTTTGGTCGTCTGTTGATGTGGCCCACAGGTTCTGTTACTCCGCCGTTCATCTTTTGTTTGAATGGTTACGATCCCATCCTCTCTGTTTCTTAAAATATCGTCACCTAGGCCTTGGTAGAATGAGCCTTGGGAATCTAATGGACGGTTTGGATTGTCCATATGAACAATGTGTGGGGCCCACAACTGCAAATCGACGGGTATGCTGCGGACGCTGATAAAACGGAAGTTTCCGTTTTTGATGGAAACGGTCGGGTCAGCGCCTGCTGACCGACCTCTTGCATTCAGTGCACTGTGAGTGCACGAATTCTGTGCACCACACGTGTATAAATTTGGTCCCACTGTGATGTTTTTGAAGAATCCAATCCGACCATCTGTACTGTCATCTCATTTAACGCGTTGATACCCATTTTTAAGCATATCCAATTAGCATGTGGGCCCCAAATTGAAGATTGATGGGCCGATCTGTCCGTTGGCCCACTTCCCGAGATCTTCAATGGCTAAAATTTAATATGTACGGTTAATTTACGGTTCACATCCCATGTATGAAGTCTCGTGTCAATCGGATGGCGGTAACCCTGTGATCTTGCATTCTAGACTAATTCGGGCCATTTTTAACGTGAACGACTTGATTTCCTCGGATCCCTGGCGTGTGAATTCGTTGATCTTAGTCCTCTGGAGTCCGTCCCTTGCTCTGGTGACTTCTGCGCATTAAATCTCGGCTTTTAGCATCTTTTTTCAGTCCACGCTTGCAAATGTACCTTGCATCACAAACACGATTAAAATAAGGCGTTAAACGGTATCATGTTCGTAAATCCAGTCAGTAATTGGGGTCTGATATGCAATATCTGACCCTCAACACAACCCCCAACCAGCATTTTGCTAGTCCCGAGCAAAGTATGCGAAAAATAGATTGAGATTTATATGATAATTCCAAGAACTTGAATGATTTTGGGAAACAATCCAGATGCTAGAAGTCTAAGAATCATGAGTGTTGAGCATTACTTTCTCTCAGGCTCAAGCGCACGATAAACTTCACAATCAAGTTCGACATGTTAATCCATCCATTAGAATGATTCTAGTCGAGTTCCATGAGTGTATAGTGTAAACTCTGCTCACCATCATTAAGAGATCTAGTCGTCACTATCCATGGTAACATTTGACAATCAAAAGTGCATTCAGGACAACTTAAACCAGAACTTGCCTCTCAGTTCTTCTTTTCATTCTTCCGGCTTTTGAGTTTTCTATTTAACGTGTGCCACGAAGGGGAATCAAGTCTTTACCTATAGGGAGCAAACCTATGGTGCAGACCATATACCTAAACCTTTTCACATACTATCCATGGGAAATTAAATCCACACCTATAGGGAGCAAACCTATGGTAAAGATTATTCACCCAACCCTTTCCAACGGTATCTTTTTTTGTAACTGGGTATTTTCTTTTTGTTTCATTCTTCTTATTGAACATGATGGCTAAATTCCCCAGGTTGGTTCCTTCCATGCTTAATGATCACCAAGTTAATCCTTTAATATCGAACTAAACCTTTAATGCGCAAGCAAGATGTGTTATGTGCAATCATGACTCAATCAATATTTTGAAACCTCTAACCATGGATTAATAGTTCGAACTTAACTGTGAAGTTTAACAGATAACTGAATCCAAGAGTCATAAATTACCAACATCATGTATCTTGTAAGTCTAAATCCAAGATGACTGTCCAAATCGCTTCGAATTCGTGCTAAATTCCAGAAAAATTTAAAAATTTTCACAATTTCTGCTCAAGACCAAGAAAACACTGATTAGGAAACCTACTCCCCCACCCCCCAACCTAAAATCTACATTGCCCTCAATGTAACAGATATGAGCATGCAATGCACATGAGACAATGAAATTGAAAGAGAAGTGATGGAAAGATAGTACCTAGACGAAGGACTCAAGAGGCTTTTCCAAAGATATCAGCGAGAGAGCAAGTCAGCGTAAGAGGGAAAACACGAAAACAAACTATCCTAAAACAACTCAGAAAGTAAACTAACCTAGTGGCATAAAACCATCTAACCTAGAACGATATAAGCAAACTACCCTAGTCCTATGAAAGTAGGGAAAAACTACTCAATCATGCTGCAAGGTTCCTCCTCCGGCCAATATCTTGATAAATTTCTCAGTAAATTCCTCAACAGGATCATCCAAAAGCCCATCTTGCAATAAGCTTGAATGCCCTGGAGCATTAATGTCCAGAGAAACTTGTGTACCTTAGCAAAGATTTGTCGTTGATTCGCTTGAGGTATCCAAAGTATATATGATTCACCTATGTCAGAAAAAGTTTCAGAATTAGTATCCCATGGTGAATCAGAGACTACAGGTAGATAAAATTCAAAAGAATTCTCAGGAAGTAATGTAGTCTCAACACATTCCGAATTTCCAGACTTTGGTTCAATTTTCAGCTCCTCTTCCTGTAATGGTAAACATTCAGGGTCTGGGGAAAGAGGGGCTTCAGAATGAGGGTGCTCTCGGTTAGTAACAACTACCGAGATAGTCTCTTGCAAGGCATCCACTATTTCTTTAATCATAGGATCATTCGAATCTGAAAAGTGTGCCACGCAATCGTCCAAAGAATTGGGAAATTCAGCTGAGAGTGACTCGTCTCCTGCATTAAAGTCTGTGATGATTTGTCCAAGGATTTCATCGTCTTTTGAAGTGGATGGACGCATGCTCGCTTGCTCTTGCCCTTCAAAAACAGATAGACAATCAATAGGCGAAGAATTGATGTGGAGACTCTGGTCATTGAAGCTACTCAGTGGGGGCATTGAATCGTCTAAAGTGTGTAGCTCAGATTGTTGCCTCAACTGGGTAGTTTCAAATTCTAGAGTTATATCAAGCAAGGCATCCATCGCCCGAATCATATCATCATTCAATTCAGGGCAGTGGTCCAAATATGCATCACAAGGGTTGGAAGGGTTAGTTGAAATTGGTTCATTCTCCACATTCAAATCAGTCATGTCAGGCAGGTGGAGTAGATCATTATGGTTAACAACTTCCTGAACCTCGTGATCATTGGCAAGGGCCACACTTGAGATTGAATCCCAATACTCATCATCGTCCAGTTCCGTGCAGTGTGCACTTGGGATGGGATCACATCCCTCACATTCTATTCTTAGATTGGGTTGAGGTTCGAATAAACTAACCTCTACCTCATCAGTGTAATCATGTGTGTCATGTGAGTGAAATGTGTCACTATCATTATATTTGAAAGACACCCACGTCTCTTGATCATTCCTTTGGACAGTCATCGAGATCGACTTATCGGAAAATTGAACCATCTGCTCATTAATGGAATCCAATTCCTCATTCGTAATTTCAGTTTCTGCCATAAGCGAGTTATGATCACTTTCTTCACATTCTGCTTCTAGATTAGGATGAGGCTGGGATAACCTAGCCTCTTCCTTCTCCATAAGATGTGACTGAATTATTGGAATTGAGGATTTGAGCAATTCGCATGATTGTATGAAAAGTTGATTGAACTGCTCTTGTGCTTTCATGAGCTTCTGAAGTGAGTCCTCTTGGATTGTTTCTGATTGGGTTTCAAAAGTAGATGACCCAAGAGAATTATCACTATGATATCTAGCTGGTTCAGTTTCCTGATATTGATGTTTCCATTGATTATAGTCATACGGATCATATGTGGGAGAATCTGATGGTTGGTAATACTTATTATCACTCATAATATAATCACGCATTGTTTTTTTTTTCTCAGATGGGTGATAATAATCCTCACTCCCATAGTTATGATAACCCCAACACTCACGTACTGTTCGTGGGGTGGAATTGTTCTCCCGTATATAATCGCGTAAGGACTTCTTAACCAATGGAGTGTTATGCTCAGGTCGGTTCTCGATGATTGGTTCAGGAAAAATCTGAGACATAGGTTGATGTTTATCATAATCATCATACATCCCTTCGCATTGTTTCGCATGCTCAAAAGCTATCTCAGCATATTGACGTTCCCATTCATACATGTACATGGTGAGACCCTTAATCTGAATCTAATCTTAAGAAAAATAAAATAAAAGATCCTACAGCAGTATGGAAAGTAAAAGGAGGAGGAGTTAGAAGGAAGGTACCAAATAGGAGTTCCTATGTTAAGATCCTGCAAAAGAAAACAAAAGAGATTAGTTTCTAAAATAGAAAGTCTAAAGTAGAAAGTTCCTACAATTGAAATAGAAAGTTAGTTTCTAAAAAGGAAAGTTCCCTAAACCTAGAAGCTAAGTTAGTTTCTAAAAAGAATACCTAGAATAAGAAAGTTTCTAAAATAAAATAAAAGAAAGATGAGTTAGTTTCTAAAGTTAGAAAGAGTTTCTAAAAAGGGAAACAACTAACCTAGTTTCTAAAAACAAAAGAGGAAAGTTCTTAAAAATAAATAAAATAAATTCTAAAAAAAAATAATTAGGAAAGTTCTAAGCCTAAAGTTAGAAAATTCTAAATTAGAAATCCTAACCCTAAAATAGAAAGTAGAAATTAGAAAGTGCTTACTGAATTAGAAATTTCTATAAAGCCTACAAAACAGGAAAGTTAGTTTCTAAACAGAAGGTCTATAAATAGAAAATTTCTAAAAATTAAATAGGAAAGAAAGTTAGATTCTAAAAGAGTGAGAATTAGAAACTTGCTGAAAAGGAAGACAAATCCTAATCTAGAAAAATAGAAAGAAGAAGAAATTAAGAAAGGAATTACCAAATTAGAAGCCTATCTCAAAATCCTACAAAACGGGAAAGTTGGGTTAGTTTCTAAAAATAAAAAAAAAAAAAAATAAAAAAAAAAAAAAAAAAAAATAGAAAGTTACGTGAAAGAAAATTTCTAAAAATTAGAGGAAAACCTGGAATTGGAAAATTCTAAAAATAAACCCTAAAAATCAGAAAAGTCCTAATCTTAAACTAATTCTAAAACTAGTTAACTTCAGGAAACGTAGCCTTCAATCCCCGGCAACGGCGCCAAAAACTTGTTCACTCCCCCAAGTGTAGGGTTGTGATGTAGTAATAAACTCGGTGAGACCGAGGTCAAATCCACAGAGACTGAAACCTGTACGTAATCTGAAAATAACCAGATCTAGAACTAGAATAAGATGAAATCTAAATCAGGTGAATATGAGTGAATAATGGTGAAATAGTAAACTAAAATATGTAAAATTCAAAGGTAAGGAACTAGGGTGCCAAGGATCCACTTGTAGAGATCAGGGAAATCTACGCTTGATTCACGAACTCAACTGGACTTCGAGTCCCATCTTCATCCAGTTGGAAGATATGTCACTAAAGCTCGATCTGAACTTCCATTGATCTAGTTTTCAAAGAGATGAGAGATATGAGAATTAGAGTCGATTCCATCACAAATCCATGCCCATGAGACAAGGTAAACAACAGAACTCAAATCAATCCACAATCAATCAGAAGATGTATGAAAGTTAGAAAGGATTCCATCATCCAACCATGTCCAAGGGGCAATGGTGAACAACAGGGCTTCCTAACCCCATAATCATAAAAAGGAGAAGGGAAATACTCAAAGCCATCGCAGACCCATTGTAATGTCAGTCACAACAGACCATTAAAAAAAACTAGAAATATTCCCGTTTAAATCAAACTAAAATTAATGTTAGTTCAGGGACATGAATCCAAGCCATAAAACCTCCCCATCACGCTACAAGCTTCACCTCTTAGCCCTAGCTAAGAGGTTAGCCCGACATGATCGGTCTAGATCTCTCAGAAAAAAAACAAAATAAAATAAAATAAAATAAAACTGCTTCCTCTCTCTCTCTTCACGTTCCAAAACAAAGCTTGCCCCCTTCTCTCTCTTGCTTCTCTTACTTTTATACAGATGGAGGGTCGGTTTGGAGATCCGACCTTGCTGGAGTGCGTAAGGAAGTCGGTGCCCGGAGGATGCGGACGGAAGCTGGAATTTATTTCGCAATCGGCAGAAACGCAAGAAGGACAGCTCACGTGGCACGATCAGAGCCTTCCAACTCTCCCCTTCCTTCGTTTCGATCCAAAAGAACAACGTCCCTTGGGGCGTTTTGGACAGACCTACACGATGGACGGTTTGGATTACCAATCCGATCGTGATCAAGCTCACAAAACCGGCCCACAGCGGCCGGTTTTCTCGGCTGCGCGAACAGGGTATGCGAAAGGTCTTCGCTGTGGCGCCGGTGGAGTCCATTCCCTCACTCATTTAAGAAATCCACACCGTCCATTGGATGCGTCTCGAAATTCTGGTCGGAAATGGATGCTTTTGGTCGTCTGTTGATGTGGCCCACAGGTTCTGTTACTCCGCCGTTCATCTTTTGTTTGAATGGTTACGATCCCATCCTCTCTGTTTCTTAAAATATCGTCACCTAGGCCTTGGTAGAATGAGCCTTGGGAATCTAATGGACGGTTTGGATTGTCCATATGAACAATGTGTGGGGCCCACAACTGCAAATCGACGGGTATGCTGCGGACGCTGATAAAACGGAAGTTTCCGTTTTTGATGGAAACGGTCGGGTCAGCGCCTGCTGACCGACCTCTTGCATTCAGTGCACTGTGAGTGCACGAATTCTGTGCACCACACGTGTATAAATTTGGTCCCACTGTGATGTTTTTGAAGAATCCAATCCGACCATCTGTACTGTCATCTCATTTAACGCGTTGATACCCATTTTTAAGCATATCCAATTAGCATGTGGGCCCCAAATTGAAGATTGATGGGCCGATCTGTCCGTTGGCCCACTTCCCGAGATCTTCAATGGCTAAAATTTAATATGTACGGTTAATTTACGGTTCACATCCCATGTATGAAGTCTCGTGTCAATCGGATGGCGGTAACCCTGTGATCTTGCATTCTAGACTAATTCGGGCCATTTTTAACGTGAACGACTTGATTTCCTCGGATCCCTGGCGTGTGAATTCGTTGATCTTAGTCCTCTGGAGTCCATCCCTTGCTCTGGTGACTTCTGCGCATTAAATCTCGGCTTTTAGCATCTTTTTTCAGTCCACGCTTGCAAATGTACCTTGCATCACAAACACGATTAAAATAAGGCGTTAAACGGTATCATGTTCGTAAATCCAGTCAGTAATTGGGGTCTGATATGCAATATCTGACCCTCAACATTTACAAGTTGACAAACATGGAGGTAAAGATTGATGAAGAAGACAAAGCCCTAATTATATTGACATCCCTACTGGAGTCTTACGAGTATCTGGTTAATAGTCTTTGCTACGGTAGGAATACATCGGACATTAAAACTGTTATCTTAGTCATTTAGTCAAAGCAGTTAAGAAGGAAGAGCGAAGGCAAATGTACTTATACGGATGTATTATTTGCTTAAGGAAGACCGTCTGAGCGAGAGAATGAGAAGTCGTGATGCAGATATAAGTCGAAAGGCAAAGGCAAGTTGAAGTGTTAGAATTGTTAGAGGGTGAGACATCTGAAGAAGGACAGTTATAATCACAAAACTTAGAAGGATGAGAAATTAAATGATTCACCGAAGGAAATCAATTCGGTGGAATCTAGTAAATAATTGGATGGTTGTGATGTGTTGTCAGTGTCCAAGGTTGATCACTTATATCACCAGTGGATTTTGGATATGGGGGCATCATATCATATGTATCCTCATTAAAGTTGGTTCACCATATATAGCAAGTATGATGGTGATCTGGTTCTTACGGGCAATGATCATGCCTGCAAGATGGTCGGAAATTGGTGGTTCATATCAGGATGCTTAACAGGATCGAGCATACTCTGACCGACGTGAGGCATGTTATAGATCTGAAGAAGAATCCTATCTCTCTGGGAGCTCTAGATGCACTTGAGTGCAAGTTCATTGGTTATGAAGGTGTTTTGAAGGTTTCCAAATAGGCACTGACAATTACAAAAGCATAAATAAGTAGAAATCTTTACAAGTTTATTAAGAATACTATATCGGGTGGAGCTGTAGCATTTGTAGTGGAGTCCACGTAAGCACGTTCGTGGCACACACACCCAGGACACATGAGCAAGCGACGTATGAAGGTACTTCTCGATCATCATTTAATTCATAGTCTTAAATGTTTTGATTTAGATATATATGAGCATTGCATATATGGAAAAAATCAAGGTTTAGCTTTAAAACTTGTAAGCATGTTAGTAAAGGTCATCTAGAGTATATGCATTTGAATATGTGGGAGTTGTCGCCTATTGTTTCTAGAGGAGGGTCATCATTCTTTGTTACATTCATTGATTATTTCTCTATGAAGGTTTTGATTTACTTTCTGAAGTATAAATATGATGTTCTCGATATTTTCAAGATCTGAAAGGTAATGAATGAAAATAAGACAGAGCGGAAAGTGAAAATTTTAAAGACAAATAATAGTGATGAATTTACTTCAAATGAGTCTAATTAATACTATAAAAGTGAAGGGATAGTGAGGTATAACACAATGGGGTATACACCAGAATAGGATAGTGTAGTTGAACATATGAATCAAACTCTTTTGGAAATGGCCCAAAGTATGTTGAGTAATTATGAGTTGGGCAAGGAGTTATGAGTTGAAGCTATCTCTACGACTTGTTATTTAGTAAATCCCTCTATAACTATTAATTACAAAATTTCAGAAGAAGTATGAAGTGGTCGGGTAATTACTCGGGGTTGAAGATATTTGGTTATGACGCTTACTCTTATTTATCATCAGTTAAGAGAGATAAGCTATACCAAAATGCTAAGAAGTATACATTTATCAGTTGTACTAATGAGGTGAAAGGTTATAAATTGTATGATTGAGTTTCACGAAAAATCATATTTAACCAGGGTATCAAGTTTGATGACAGTTCCTTGTTTCGGAAGGATAAGCACAAGAAAATGAAAAAATCAACGATTGATATTGAAACAGACAATGGTGAAACACTTAAAGAACTTGAGCCGCATATAAATATACGAAAAGAGGTGAAGTAACCACATATCAGGAGAAATCTACCAAGGGATTGCAGGATATTGTTAGATACATTGAAGACTCAAACATTACATTTACTCTCGTTACATATAAGGGGATTCATCTACTTTCCAGGAAGCATTAGAATACAAAGATGCAGAGAAGTGGATGGCAGTGATACGTGATGAAATGGATTCTCTTTACCAAAATGAAATGTGGGAGCTGATGGAACTACCCGTTGGGTGTAAAGAGATCGAGTGTATGTAGAGTTACCAGAGGAAACTAAATATGTACAAGGCTAAATTGGTACCCAAGGGTTATGCTCAGAAGGAGGGCGTCGACTTCGGTGAAATATTCATGCCAGTAGTAAAAGTATGTATAAATCATATATTGTATTGCATCTGGTTACCCAATACAATATATAATTAGAATAGTTAGATGTAAAGACAGCGTTTCTACATGGGGAATTAGTATAGCATATATACATATGTAACTAGAAGCAACCTAAAGGGTTCGAGGTGCAGGAAAATGAAATTTTAATTTGCAGGTTAAAGAGGCCATTATACGACATGAAACAATCGTTAGCATACTATGGTTGTCTTAGGAGGAATATCTTGAAAACGTTTTAATCAAGTTTGGACTTGAAAAGGCAAAACCAGTTATCACTCTTACGCTACTCACTTTCGACTTTCTTCAGAGTTATGTCCCACGTTAGATGAAGAAAAGTGGTATATGTTTCATATGTCATACTCGAGCGCAGTTAGCAGTCTTATGTATGTCACGGTCTACACTATAGCAGATATTTCATATGCGGTTGATGTTGAGAGTATATATATGTCAAACACTGGTAAGCAACATTGGAAAGCAGTGAAATGGTTACTTCAATACATACGAGGTACTGCGTCTTGGAATTCAAAAATTATGAGGAGAAACTTGTAGGCTATGTAAATGCAGATTATGCAGGGAATGTAGATAATAAAATGTCTACTTCCTATTACTCATTTGTGTTAGTAAGTAGAACTATTATTTGTATGACGAAACTTAAGTATGTGATTGCACTTTCTACAACCAAAGTTAAATACATAATAGTGACAGAAGCATTGAAGGAAGTTGTTTGGTTGAAATGGATAATAAATAAGTTGGAGCTTCAATAGGAAATCGTGCATGTGCATTGTGATAGGAAGAGCAGGATCAATTTAATACAGGACTCGGTGTATCACTCTCAAACTAAACACATTGATGTTCATCATCGCTTTTATCTGAAAAATACTACAGGAAAGATATGTCACTCTTCACAAGATTCACACCAACGAGAATCCGACGAATATGCTTACGAAGGTTGTTCTTGTAGAAAAGTTCTAGTTTTACTCGACTTTTCTAGACTTGGAAGAGAAAAAATGAAAACGGTGTGTGTATGAAGCAATGTTAGCGTTACTTTGAAGATGATTAGGGATGGCGGTAGCAACTTGGAGCATCGGAGTTAGAAGATTAAAGCCACGGTGGATATTGTTGATCGAGTGCCTTTAATCTTAGTGCAGAGAAGCCCTATCTTGGTTCGACCGATGCTCTTTTAGTTCGACCAAATTAAGGGTGGATTCTCTAGTTGTACTTTGTCCACTTCTGCACGTTTTCGGTTCGACCGAGGGTGTGTGAGTTGGCTCCATCCGTTCCAACCAAAGGTCTCATTGATTCAATCGACGGAATGCGTAAATGCGGGTTTTTTTTTCTAATCAGGTACAAGAGTGTATATATATGTAACGTCTCGGAAAAATCCGTACAAAGACCTGAGTACCATCTTAGGCAGAAATCACTCATGACCAAATCCTTTAGAAATTAGACGAAACTAAGTGCTAAACTTGATTAGCTATGAAATTAGCTTGAACCACTTTAAATACGAACTACAAGACCCAAAACTTGCAGAATCACTAACGTTACATTACCCTATAATCTAGGATCAATCTCTAAACCCAGTTGCTCTCGGGAGCACATTGAAACTCCGTATCGGACCGAGACCGCACGTCAAAAGTCCGATTACCACGAAGCTATACACTTATGACCGTCTTACTGGGCTTGACAACCATCTCGGAAATCAAATCCAGATAGTATCCAGAAGCTCACAACTTAGGCCCGGAGCGAAGTGTGTGAGAAATGCGAATACCTATAGAAATTGAACTCAGATCTAAGTGATTTAAGCCGTTCGCTTGCTGACCAAATATAAGCTTTCACACCATCAGAATCTGACCCAATTACACCCTCAAATCAGGGAAAATTTCCAACACATGTCAGTGTACTTGTGGCCCTGATCGAACACTGGTGACCGTTAAACTGAAACTGGTCCTCCGCGGTCGATCTGTAAATCCAATCGGACCGAAACCTTAACTCAACCTAGATCCAATGTTAGGGAGCTTAAGTCCTACCGCATGCAGAAAAGGGGCCACCATAAGTGCTTCGTTGGACTGAAACAACCACCTCTTGGCTATAACCCAAGTATACCTTGGCCCTCGGGCCATTTCCATCAGTTCAGGGCCTATATAAGAGTCTTAAACCCTCTCTCTCTCATTCCATACGAATTTGGAAAACCCTAAAAGAGAGAAGAGAGAAAAGAGAAGGAAAAAGAAAGTAAGAGAGAGAGAGTGAGGGTTGGTTGTAAGGATTCATCCCTGCCGCTCCGCGGGCTGAATCAGCCTTTTTGAATCGCTATCCCGGCATTTTCGATTCCATTCTTAGGTAATAAAAGCTAACCCTAATCTGTTTTAGGGTTTCAAATAGTGTAAGTGATGAAATAGCTAACCTATTTCATGCTATAGGTGGCCGCCGTGCCGTACACGAAGACTTGACATACAAACTGAGTTCGATACTTGTTTATCAGCGAAAAGTGCGGACTATAAATATTTAGGTTATGATTTTCAAGGCTTTCAATGTCAGTAATGATTTATGACTGACTTGATTGCTATCACATATGCTTAGATACGACATTTTCCGTATATTACACATACATATGAATTATGTTGAAATATATGCACTCCATGTGTTTGTTGAAATGTTTGTATGGGTATGGAATTATGATTTGTGCTTGCCTTGATTTATGTTTGAGGATACATGATGGTTGTACGTGTGACAACTCCTATGTGGAAGGATTTGCTACAATATGCGTTTTTAACTAATTTATTATATGTATGTAATATGTGTAGTCTAAGTATTTGATAAATTGTCTGAATGAGAAAATGCTTGATGTGATGTACCTAATGAGGGTGTTGAGATAAGATTCTCAATCCTCTTATACATAGTTAGAGTTTCCTATATGTAACCTATCTTACCACTGTGATTTACTGTTGAAATGCCTATGTATGCTAACATGTATACTATGTGTTCGTTGAAATGCTCAAATGAGATTTGTGTTTGATTTTATTTGTCACATGCTATCTTTGGCTGCTACATGCATATACAATTGCTTAGAGTGTGTTTGGGACTATGGTATAGTCCAGGCAATCGGTAACAGGTTCTGATTTGGTGGCTGATGTGATTTCGGTTTCGCCACACAGGACGTGTTCGATGAATCCAAGTCGTACTTTGGTTGTCGACAGTGGTTAGGCCACACGAAGTGCTTACGCACTTCATGTCGATCAACTCGATATACGCTCGTACCAGTCGATCTCATCAAGTAACCCAATTGACCCGATGTATGTTCACCATGTATGGACGCTACTGCTTGAACCTAAGGTATCAAACTCACTAGTGAAAATCTCGTTAACCTTGGTACCTCGATCCGCTAAGACTCATGAGCCGGACATGGTGGTATGGGACACTGTGGTCGAGCTGTCGGCCTACGCCAGGGTGACGAACCCACCCGTAGTGACCAGTGAGCAACCTAAGATCTTGAGTCGAATACGGTGGTGTGGGACACTGTATTTGAGCTGTCGGCCTATGACTAGGTGACGAGTCATTCGTAGTGACCTCGAGCATACTCTGAGACTGCGCTGAGGCGACGAGCCTTTCCGTAACAACTAGAGTATAAGCTAGGCCTGCATTGAGGTGATGAGCCCTTTGTAGCGACCTGGAACAGCAACATTATATAAGACTAGCTAGGATTGACGACCCTAAAATGGATCATTGTTTGGAAAATTATATAAGGGAGGTACCTTAGCTTTCCAATCCTGCTGTATGAAAAGGTCTAATAAGAACTCGGTAATCATGCTCATGCACCGCATTGCATGTGCCTTTGGTGTTGGTGTTGAGCACAGAGGAAGGGGTGCATGCCGCGATCGTAAGATGTTGTCGCAAGAGGGAGTGCAGGCGAGGGCATGCATCATTATTACATACCATCCATGCATTAATAAGAGTACTTAGGACCTGATTGTTGTACTGCTTTATTGTTATTGCTTGACTGAATTGATAACATATTAACCTTTGCTTTATAATTTCACTGAGTTGATCACTCACTCCCACGTTCTAGGACGGTGTTTTAAACACCAACCAGACTCTGTCTTAGATGCAGATTCTGGCGCGACGTATGAGGCCGAGCCAGATTTCTACGATGATGAGGAGGAGTTCTCATACATGCAGTTATCAGGCGGGTCTATGTAGACCGCTCTGATCGACGAGTTTACAGGGATATATGATTAGTTGGATATTCACATTTTGTCATTTTGTATTCTTTTAGAACAGATATGTATTTATTCAGCTCAGTAATGCCATCATACTCGGGAGGTTGGGAAACACATCATGTACTTTATATATCTGTCACAGTCTTCCGCTTGCGATATTTAACTGCCTCTGGAGTATGATATGTTGTTTGGTATAATCTCACTCATGTTTAAGGCACTTATACAGACAACATTTAATCATCATTATCTATGTTGCATAAGTGATGTGCTAGGATTTGAGAGTTGGGCTCCTGCTCGACCCCTGATGTAACAACCTATTTTTTTTATGGAAACTAACCCCACCGTCCGCTTGCATGTGGCCCACCTGAGTTTTAGATCAGCCTCATTTTTGGCCTTACATCTTCTCTTGGCTAGGCCGAGATAATGGACGGAGTAGATTTATATTATTGTAGTGGGACCCACCATATCTTAAAAAATAATAATAAAGTAAAAATAAAATTATATAACTTCCGCCGCCGACTAAACCACTTCTTCCATTCTTCCTTCCTTTTCATACAATAATAGACGCTGAACCCTCCACTAAATGAAACCGTCCCATAATCCCCTCTCTTCCATTCCATTACGCACCCTTTAAATATATATATATATTATATATATATATATATATATATAGATATATATATATATATATCTATAATATATATATATATATAAAGAAAGAAACGAAGGAATCAATCAAATCAAAATAGAGAGGGGGGAGAGAGAGATTAAGTGGGGTTGGATCATCAGACTTTTAAGGTAGGTGATCTTATCCTGAAATTTATCATTTTCAGGTATTTATTATGAAATTTATTCCCAAAATTTTTTTAATAGAAATATTATTGCAGTTGATTATTATGTGGGTAATTCTCCTCCACTTATGAACTTTCTGATTTTATATATTTTCTGAAATTTATTTATAATGACTTTAATAAATATTTATAAATTCATTTATACATGATATCTGCTTTTCTAAATTTAGTAATTACTGAATCTAGTTAACTTGTAGATTAGATCATAATATTCTTTTATTTCTGAAATCAAGTGTTAATATTTATATCATAAATCTGAGTTAGAGTAATTAATCTAAATTAGTTAGTTTAGAATAAATACTAACTAAATCTATTTCTAAATTTAAGATATTATATATATATATATATATATATATATATATATATATATATATATTATATATATATATATATATAGATAAAAATAATTTTACTAAGTTGGTATTCTAATGTAGAAGTTTTAGAATCCTTCTTGTTAATTAAATCGTTAAAAGTTTAAATTTTAAGCATTTAGGGATTTATATGATTTAATTTAGATGATTATTTAAATTATTTAAATCAAAATCTTAACCCGATGTTAAATTAAACTTTCAATTCATACTAATTTAAAGTCTAATTTTAAAAAAAAATCAAAATATATGGTCCATATAATTATTTTGTAAATTATGAAAATTAGAATTTAGAATGAAATAATTAGCTTATATCCATACATAATTAGATAAATAAATAAATTATGATTTTAGGATATACATGGTATTCAAACATTCTTCAGCGGTATCTACAAAAAAATAAATAATAAATAAATAATAAAATCCTTAATTTATATTTAAAATAATCAGATAAATTTTTAGATTAACTTAAATTATTAAATAATAATTTAATTACATTATTAATGTTATATTATAGAAATCA
This sequence comes from Magnolia officinalis, assembly GCA_021015155.1. Taxonomy (NCBI): domain Eukaryota; kingdom Viridiplantae; phylum Streptophyta; class Magnoliopsida; order Magnoliales; family Magnoliaceae; genus Magnolia; species Magnolia officinalis. The sequence continues at coordinate 18,709,083 of JAJHSJ010000011.1, forward strand.
GTGTAGTATTTTTGTTTTTGTAAATATTAAAATCTAAATTTTAATTTTAAAATTTTAAAGAATTAATTAAATTTAATTTAAATGAACTTAAGCTTAAGAAATTTTTCAAAATTTTATAATTCAAACTAAAATTTATTGTACATTATTTCACAGAAATTCCTAAATTAAATAATAGTAAAATAATATTTTATTTAAGTATTTAAATTATTAAAATTTCAACAGATTTAAATATAAAATTATTAATTAGAATATATTGTTGACATTTTTGTGAAATAATTATTCATCTTACATGTATGTCTACCATTCATTGAGCATCAATTTTAATACGTTGGATGTAACGTAAGCAAGTAGGGCAATCGTGTCCCTTGGGTGAAAGACCCTAAATTAGCAAGTAGGGCAATCATGTCCCTTGGGTGAGAGACCCTAAAGTCAACAAGTAGGGCAATCGTATCCCTTGGGTGAAAGACCTTAGAACCCACTGGATTCTTTGGAGTCTCCTTTGTTATGGCGTATGAGTACAATTATGTGCGTAGACATACATCAGATGTACAACTGGAGCAGTAGTCTGACCAGTTAACATATAAATGGGTCCATCACCATGAGGTACCAGTACGTGAGCGCTAATGCAACGTGACCATATGCTTAGGTACGGTGTTGTAAGAAATAATATAAATGTTATGAATATTCATGGAAATATCACATACATTGCATTCTCACAATTCTGTTATTAAATTTCATTATATGTATTCTATTTCATTCATTATTATAAAATTGATATTATCTGAACATGTTAAATTTTGTGTAAGAAATGACCTTACTGGGCTGTTATGCTCATCATACTAAAACAAATGCACAGGTGCAGAGCTAGAATACTATGAGGAGGTGGGCCTCTACTATTAGCTTTATTTTCTAAAAATTAGGTTTAATTTTAATTCAATTCATTTTATTTTATTTTTTTGTTATTTAGGTTTAGTTTATGTTTAAATTTTGATGTAGAAATGACAAACTATCAAAAGAATTGAATTAATAAACATTTCAGCTGTATTTTCTTTTAGACGACGTTGAGTATTTATTGAATTTGATTAATCAACTAGATTGTAATAAATGTCATTATATTATAATTCACGAACCTTGAGATTTGGGTCCCGAAGACCTTATTCGGGTACTCGAATTTCGGGGCGTGACACCTGAATTTCAGGGCGTTACAATATACCATTCTAATTGCAATTTAGGTTAGAGATTATAGCATGAGAGGAATCTAACACGAATACTTAAAGGTTTTGAGAGAAAGCACTGATTTATACTCTAAGTTGTTCTATCTATTGTAACTTTCTTCTAATTATAGTGGATTGATTGTCGCTATGTGCTATGGTTTTTTTTCCACAAGAGTTTTTCATGCTAAAATATTATGTGTTTTTCGTGATTGATAGATTTTTTCTTTTCTTTTCTCTATTGCTTATTTGATTCTCATGTGAGATTGCTTCCGCTCCCAACAAGTAGTATTAAAGCTTATTGTGACTCAATATAATTGATTATTAACAGGCCATCAAAGTTTTGGATGAAGCTTATATTTGTTTTTTTTACTCCTTCATCCAAGTTCTTATGACCATATTATCAAAAGGTCAGATGGCTAAGGGGTCATTTGGCACCATGGATTAGGTGGGATTTGAGGGGAAATCCCCTGGATGTTTGGCAGTATAAAGTAACTGGGTGTTTCAAATCCCCTCAAAGAGGGGGTTTCAAATCCACCATGAGAGTTTGGATCACACCATGGTTGCATGTGTAACATGTGTCACCATACTATTATTCTATCGGGCACATGTCCCATTAATGATATCCAAAAACAATTAGAATTTCAATTGCATCACTATAATTACTTTAATACGATGATCAACACTGTCCGAACATTGTCCTTGTAAATCAACGGCTAAAAATCGTTGGTTGCTCGGACATGATCTTGTGCTTGTGGCCCATCCAAGACTTTGAATTTCATCATTTTCGGGCAAAACATATATTTCAGCGGGCTTATTACAACCATTGTGTCATACATTACATACGTCACTAATTAGAGATATTAAAGTTAATTTAGTAATTAAATTCAAACCTCCCCAAATATACCATGCATAACTACTTTTGGATTAAAGTTGATTCCGAGTACCACCAAACACAATAGGAGGATTTCAAATCCAGGGTTCCGAACACGGGTTTCCAAATCCACACTCCCTAAACATTACCGAAACATTGCAGGGCCATGGAAGTTTTTAATGGTAGCTTACCACTATTTCCTATGGTACCCCAGAATTAGATTTACTTTATTTTTGGGCTCATGCCCTGATATGGGAAAACGGATAGACGGCGTAGATATAGAATATATACATCAAGGTGGGCCCCACGGTAAGCGCTCCACCTTCTTTTGTGAAGCCAGGGCAGCACCTAATCCCCTCAAGTCCCGGCAGGGGCAGGACGCAAAATCTACATCCCTTCCATGGAAGACTTAAGTAGCCAAAATCCGATGTCCACATCTGGTCCATCCATCAGCTGCGTCAACTCATGTTAGGTAAAGGGTGGCAATGGCCTAACGAGCCCCACTCGGGATTGGACTGCACTTGGACCTACTTGCTTAACCAGTGGGCCGGGCTTGGCTTAGCCATGGAGTTTCAAGCTGAGGTTGGGCTAAAGCCATTTTAGCCCATCTTAACATGAGTAGGGTTTAGTGTGAATATGATGATAGTGTATTAAATGGATTAGCCTTTAACTCTGTTCTAAGTTTAGATTGCATGCATATCCACCGCTGTAGGAATAGAGAATTAACTGAAAGGAGTGTAATTCTTCCAACAAATTTCTAAATCTCTACTTCCATAACAATTTGGGATTTGCTTGGATTATTTTTTTTTTTTTTTTTTTTTTAAAGAAGACACATGGAAGACAAAAGCTCTGTGGGCCCCACCATGATGTATGTGTTTCATCTATGTTGTCCATCCATTTTTTCATATCATTTTATGGTATGAGCCAAAAAATAGGTAGATCCAAATCTCATGTGGTGGTATGAGTTAAAAAATAGGTAGATCCAAAACTTTGTTGGGCCACATATAGGAAATAATATTGATTAAACAGCCACCGTTAAAAACTTATTGGGAGCCACAAATTTTGGATTAAGCTGATATTTTTTTTTTTTTTTTTTTTCCTTCATTTATGTCTATATGACCCATCTAACAGGTTGAATGTCAAATAAACATTACAGTAAGCATTAGGAGGTTTTTAATGGTGTACATTCAATTACTGCTATTTTGCTATTTTTCTGCAGTGTGTTCCGCGTAATATTTAGGTATGTCTCAATTTTGGGATCAAGCTCTAAAATGATCTGAAAATAAAATTAACAATGGATAGACAACATGGATAAAACACATACATCGTGGTGTGGCTTACATAGCATTGACCAATAGCCAACTTGCTAGTGGTAACGTCACTAGCCAAACTGCCCATGTGGATGGACACACCCAGTCTAGTGCCAACACAGCAAGACATGAGCATGGACCCACAGTGAAAAATTATAAATTCTCTGCATGAAGTACGATTTATAACACAAGTTGCCTGTGCTCCCATGAGGAGATTTTTGTGAGAAATCCACCGTCTAGAAAATAAGTAGATCCAATACTTAAGCAGACCGCATTTCAAAAAATAGTGGAGATGGAAATGCCCACCATTGAGATCGTTCCAAAGCCATTATAATGTTTATATGCCATCTAAACCATTCACAACATCATTCTGAGCAAGATGAAATGAAAACAAAAATATTAGCTCTATTCAAAATTTTTGTGGTGGGCATATCATCCTCACTATTTCCTATAGTATAGTCTATTTGAGTTTTAGATTTACTTCAATCTTTAGACCATTACCTAGCATGAGCCGGAGAAATTAATGGACGGGTGATTTCTCATGGACATCTCAACAAGGTCCTGTGTACTTCGATTGCATAAATTTTATGTGAATTGGAGGTAAAGTAATTCACATTATTTTCATTTTTATCATAAGTTTAGTATTCAACCTGCGCACATGATACTTTTTCATTGACGGATATATAATTTACATCCATCTTATCTTCACCTGACTATAACTTCTGTAGTACACCCACTTTCACCCATCTCCACCGGTCATCCAGAAATGAGTGTACCGATACTCTATGTTAATTTTGCATCATTTAAAGAATCAGGATGACTCTTTACATATATGCATGGCATGGTGGTACAACAAATTCACACCCGGCCCATCCAAATCATTGACAGTATATAGAGCATTACTGAAAGAATACATTAGGAATATAATATTAATCATCTTAATTTTTTCTACTCATAATTTTGACTACTCGCTTATTTACTTTTAACTATTCATGTCATGCCCGTTAATTGGATGGCTAGGATTGTTTGATTAGTACAAGCTCAACACTATTTTTTAAATGGTGCAAAACTAACAAAGGAGTCCAACTTTTCCTAATCCACTGTTTCTCTGTACACGCTCCACATGCGTATGGAGTTCATATCTGGGCTTCGGCCTGTTTTCGGTGGCTCCCACCCAGCCCATGGGCCATGCTCGTGCATGGCTTCCTTTCCGGGACCACCTGTGCAGTTGGCAGAAAAGAGTCATGGAGTTGCAATTTGAATCTTGCTCTCCCCACCCAACTCGTGTAAGATCTGGGCTGTAAGTCGAGTGGACGTAACATGACGATCCGATGGGCAGTCCATGTACGAGAAAAATGAACCACTGTAGTCAGGCAAGCGCGGGGCCTACTACTAACTGTGTAGGAATAACATGCATGACATCCACACCGTCCATCAGTGCATTGTATCATGTTCATCTTGAAACCTAAAAATCAGGCAGGCCACGCTATGGGATAGAGTTGGGATGTTGGGCCGTGTTGCCAAGGCCCGTAGGTTGGGCTTAGGTTGGAAAAGGCAACTTGATTTGAATTCAGGTTGAGTTTGGTTGACCAAATTCATGGCTAGGTTAGGTCGGCTCAGGAATAATCACATGTATTTGGGCTGGATTGGGTCGAGTATAGAGGACTTTGGGTTGGCTTTGCATTGGGCACCTTGGCTTGAAATTTGGGTGAGGTCGTAATACAGTATGCCAATAATCAGGTGGGCCATTCTACAAAGTTTAGAGTCTTGATTATATAATGTTTCATCTGGTGAGGCTTATTCTAGTTTTGGATTGGTTTTATGTTAGGTGTGTTTATCTCTATTGTTGCCAATTTATGTGAAAGCCAATCAAAATAAGTTACGTGTGATCTGGATGGATTTATGTAGTGTTTTTGAAGATACGCGGAGATATACGAAGAGAATCTTGCAACAAAACAACTGAAGTACATTGAGCGATGCGATGATATCTATTATGCATGAGTGATCGTGTAGAAGCGGTTACATGATTGATGGCAAAAGTAGGAGCAAAGAAGGCTACGTACTGTTAAATGGTTATATCAATCGTCAGAATATGAGAATGATCTAAATTATCAGGGTAAGGATATAAATAACAAAGGAATTCAGTAGGAAAACTTGTCTCATACTAACCCAATCAAACCCAAACATAATTTTCCACGACCCGTCATTTTACCTTCGTTAGTGTAATCATTTTACTTTTTCTGCTCAACCAGTTACATTTCTGATGTAATCTTTTACTTTTCGTTTACTGTTTACATTCCATAGTATATTCCGTAGTGTTAATCAAGTAGTTGATAATCTTATCTATAATTTGAGTCTACGCTCATACGCTGGATTCAATTCTCCATTCAGTAAGATACTTCATAGCCATTTTCCACAATCGATTGTAAGAATTCATTTCTCGTTTTTCATTTATTTGTATTGAAAAGTCCTTTCACACGGAAGGCAAATATGTAACCCAAAGATGAACCCTACTCTCTAAACATCGCCTGATCATATTTACATTCTGAGCAAGTGGTTGAATAGGCGACATATCTTATTTGATCTCGATCATATATTATGTATATATATTATACATGTATTTACATATCTTGACGCTTGAGGTCACAGTTGTTCGATTTAAATTGAACTGCAAATTCAATTATAACAAGCCCTCACCATGTGATAAAATTGAAAAGAACAACGAGCAACGGGAGGTCAAGCTAGGTATTAGTGAAGCAGATCGGCTGGTGTACCACACACCACCAACCAGGGTATTGTGGGTATGTGTGGTGCGAAGACAAGCACTGAGGCTCCTCTCCCTCCTAATTGTACCAACTGTTGGAAGGAGATCAAAGTTACATGTCCCAACATGATGTATTTATTATATCAACATTATTGGAAGGAGATCAAAGTTACATGTCCCAACATGATAACATGATGTATTTATTATATCAACATTATTAGTACATTTAGCATTATCATCATAGAACATGATCCCAAGAATGAGTCATATCCAAATCCTAAGTAGACTACGCCACAAATAGCATAAAGGACAATGATTCTCACCAATTTCATAAGGTTCATCGTAGCTTTTATTTTCCATCCATCCTATCTATGAAGTTAGACAAACATGGATAAAGAGAGAACAAACACCATATTAATCCCAAACTTCCATAACCTTGACAGAATTTCAATGGTAAATGTTCAATCCTCAATCCCCACTACTTTTTGTAATTTGGTCTACTTGACCTTTGGATCCACAGTGTTTTTTGTCTCAGGCCTAATGAGGATGGACGGTTTGATATAACACATAACTCCGGCACTCACATAAATTTGGTGACGTCAACAAACAATCAGGTCCACGGTGTACGGTACACCACACAATCCGCTTCCGGTCAAGATTAGCCATCCAGCGTACAAAGTGCAGCTCAGATGTGAAGCAGAGTACCATTGAATTTTGAGCCACGGCATGTTAATGGCGTGCTGCAGCGGAAACGCACCCGTGACTTTCGTACCGAGTAAATGTTTTCTTGGATCATGTGCAGTATGACACACCGGCACGTGAAAACGGAAGCGGGTTGGCTGGTGTACCAAAGCTATATAACTGGTGTATTGACATCGGCAAGTTCCGTGGGTTACATCATGAGGTATGAATTATATCCAAACCATTCATCCATTTTTCTAGCTCGTCATAAGGCTTGAGACAAAAAAATTAAACAGATGTAGCGATCAAGTTGACCACACCGAAAAAGCAGTGGGGGATTGAACGTATGCTATTAAAACTCTTTTAGGGTCTACGAAAGTTTTGAATTAATATGAAATTTGTTTTTCCTCTTCATCAAGGTCTTTATGACGTAATGAACAGATTAGATTGAATGGAAAAAAAAAACGTTATGATGGCCCTACGAAATTTTAACGTGAAAATCATTATCTTGGCTATTATTTGTTGTGTGGTCAAGTTGATCTTTGGATATGATTATTTTTTTGATAGCACTCTAAAATAATCTCTACAAATGGATGAACGGTATGGATATAATAAATACATCATTTTGAGGCATGTAAATTTGATCTCATTTGAACCGTTCATACAGCTCGGAGCTGAGGAGTGTCAGCGCTAGTCTTCACGGATGCGGATTGCGTCCTAACCCCGCCCGGATAGTAATCCGTCCGGGCAGGGCTCCGTGGGGCCAACTTGATGTAAGCATTTTATCCACGCCGTTTATCACTTTTCTCAAATAATTTTAAAGTATTATCGTAAAAATAGGCAGGTCTAGTCTCAAGTGGACCACAAGGTTGGGATTGAACGTCCGCCATTAAAAACTTTTTGGGAGTATTTGTTTTTCAACTTCATCCACGTATATATGACCTTATTAATAAGTTGTATGGTAAAAAAACATAAGGATGGCCCTTATAAAGGTTTGAACGGTGGGTGTCATTATCACTGCAGCTTCCTTTGGTCTGGTCCAGTGTAACTGTATATCTGCCTTATTTTTATTATTATAACTTGAAATGGTATTAGAAAAATTATGAACGGAGTGAATAAAACTCTTACATCACGGTGGGCCCCACAGAGCCCTGCCTGGACGGATTACTCTTCCGGCCGGGGTAGGACGCAATCCGCATCCCGTCTTCATACGTACCTACACCGGCGGTATATCTGGTGTGTGTGGTGCACCAGCCAATCCGCTTCCCCTGAAAACTGCCTGCTTCGTGCACCCAGAATCACTTACGTGGGTTGAACTTTGATGAGATCTACACCGTCCATCAGATTGGAAGCCAAAATTCATGACAATCTGGAAATCAGGTATGCCACACCCTACCAAAACGTTGGAATGGAAAGCACCCCCATTCGTTTTATATAGTGCCCACCGTGACGGTTACGAACCATCTAATCCATTCATCTTATGTGCCTCATCAGGATGAAAAATTACCTAAAAAATCACAGCATTTCAAAACTCAGTTGGGCCATACCAACTGAATTTACATATTTACATGTATAATTTTATGAGGTGGTCCACCTGAGTGTTAAATCATTCTGATTTTTGAATCATGCCTAAATAATATATATGTGATGCATCTGATGAACAAGGTGGATTTCACAACCTTAGTAACTTAACCTATATAATACCTGTACAACACACCAATTATAGCTGGTGTAGATAAGTGTTGCGAAGATGAGCGCCGACGCTTCGAGTTGTAGTAACGGTTCAAAGGAGATCAAGGTTACATGGCCCCCACAATGATGTATTTATTATATCCACACCGTTCATCCATTTTTCGAAATTATTTTAGAGCATTAGACAAAAAACGAATCATATCCAAGCTCAAATGGACCACACCAAAAATAGCAGCGAGGATTATGATTTTCACTGTTAAAAAATTTGTAAGCCCACCATAATCGTTTATTTTCCATCCAATCTGTTAATAAGGTCAAAAATGCATGAAAGAGGAAAAACAGATTTCATATTGATCCGAAACTTCAGTAACCCCCAAAAAGGTTTCAATGGTAGATGTTCAATCTCCCGTTATTTTTGCAATGTGGTCCACTTGATCTTTAGATCTGTCTTATTTTTTGTCTCAAGCCTTAAGACTAGCTTCTAAATGGATGAACGGTTTGGATATAACACATACCTTATGATGAACGGTTTGAATATAACTGTTGTGTGGTACACCAGCCAATCCGGTTCCAAATAAATCCCATTAAAAACTTAAATGGACCACACACACCAAATTATTCTCAAAACCCTAAATTCATGGGGAATGGTGCCCTGAAATGTCTATGAGACTGACTTTTGTACCCTCTCTTCATCTTCGTTAGGTACAACCTCATTAACAGGTTTGGTGAAAGATAAACAACATAGTGGCCGTGTGGCCCACTTGAGTTATGGATGTAGTTGATTTTTGGCCTCAGGATCTAATATTGAGGATAGAATCTGATAGACGGAGTAGATTTTACATATACAATATGGTAAGCTCCTGACGTGTATTTTAGGCCCCTCTTAAAACAGGTGTTGGACAGGATCCGGGTCATTCCTTTTAGTTCACATGGGCCAGACCGTAGTCTGCATTTGTCAGGCGCTACAGCTCATTAGATGTGACCATTTATCCATTGTACACATGGCAATATTCAGGTTGATATAGACTGTCCAAACTGCTGTCCATTTTTTAAAGTACTGTAACCCAAAAATTGCCACTGATTGGATGATCACGGCCTAAAATTTATACTGATCAATCCTTCCCAACCATCCAACTAATGAACATTAAAAGTCGGTTTTAAAATCTTTGACCTAATAAATGGATGATGGGATGTGGACCATATATATGGTGGGTCCATGGATATATCTTTGAAGTAAAAGGAGACTTTTAAATCTTTGAACTTGTAAGGGAGTAGTCTAGGTTGCAGCTAAAAGATTGCACTCAAGTTACAATCAAGAACTAGGGCTGTGATTGGGCTGGGCTCGGGCACACAAAATCAAAATTTTGAATAGGCCCAGCTTGTCCGGCGCATCCCAAACAGTACAAAATCTGGGGCTAAAATCAACCCCATGTCCGACCGCTAAGAACCCTATCAAGAATGTAAGAAAATTAGAGGAAGTGAAAGTGAAAGGGAAGCGGAGGAGGATTTTGTGAGAGTGGGGAAATTGCAAGTTCGGTGAGGCCCTGATGTGGAGGGTTCCCATTGGTCCAACCCCCATGTGATGTATTGATAAGTATCGAACCACTTTCAAACATGCTTTGTATGGCCCCATCATTTAAGGAAGTAGATTAGGTATGCCCGTGGCTTCACCTAAGATGGCGCGGCCCTTATCACAAGCCCACCTTGATGTCTGTATTCTACATACGTCCATGTTGTCCATCCAATTTTTTATATCATTTTAGGGCATGAGCCCAAAAATGACTATCTAAATCTCACATGGATCATGCTATTGGAAACAGTGGTGATTGATTGTCTTACCATAAAAAACTTCTTAGTGCCCATTGTAATTTTTTTTTTCTATCCGACTTATTGATAAGGTCACACAAACTAAAACAAATTAGACTTTTTGCAACAACTTTTTTAGCGACGAGTCTAGTTTCATCGCAAAAAGTCAATTTTTTACAATGACATTTTAAGTCGTCGAAAAAAATAAATTATTTACGATGACAGTTTAAATCGTCGCTAATAGTCAACTTTTTTGCGACGAGCTTCAATTGTTATCGCAAAACTTGTCGCGAAAACTTGCCACATTAATTTTTTACAACGAGCTTAACCAATCTTCGATAATAGCTACTTTTTATGACAAATTAGGTGTCGTCGAAAAAAAGTTTTTTACGACAACACAAAAGTTGTCGCAAATAATAGCTTTTACGATGATTGATTAAGCTCATTACGAAAATATAACATAAGACTTTTTCCTACAGTTTGTTTTGCAATGACTAATTAAACTCATTGCAAAAAATATTAAATTAGACTTTTTGCGACGAATGTAATTTCATTACGAAATGGTAGAGTATTTGCAATAACATTGTAAATCAATCATTGCAAATAGTCAATGTTTTTGCGATGAGTTGCAATTATCGTCACAAAATCTTTTCCCACCAATTTTTTCCGGCAATTTACATGGCGGAAAAGACTTTTCGCGACACATTTCAATTATCGTCGCTAATGTCCAGTTTATGCGACGAATCGATTGTCATCACAAAACATTATTTTTTGCAACGACACAAAAGTTGCTACAAATAGTTTGTTTTGGCGACGACTAGGTTAATTTATTACACAAATACCAGCTAAAACTTTTTACGACAAATGTAGTTTTATTGCGAAAGGTTAGAATATTTGCAACAACATTGTAAATCATCGCAAATAGTCAACGTTTTTGCGACGAGCTGTAATTATCATCATAAAAAAATTTTCACCAATTTGTTAGCAAAGATGAGGACTCGTCGCAAAATGTCTTTATTCATGATGAGTCTCATATTTAGCAACGTTTTACGATATGAAATGGCGACGTATCAACTCGTCGTTAATTAGCTATATTTTACGACAAGTTATTCGGTTGTCGCAAATAATTGCGTCATTGGAAATGGGTTACCGTTTTCGTCTCTAAATAGAATTTGTAACGCCTTATGTGCAACAAAATTGGCGACGAATAATACTCGTCACAAAAAATTTTTAGGAACAAGTTTGGAGTTTTTAGTGATAAGTTGACTTGTCGCAAAAGGACTGAATTATTGTAGTCAAACTTGTAAGAAGTTTTTCTTTAAAAAAAAACAACTTGATACAAAACTTTTGTGGCCCATTAGTGGTCAATCGCCATTATTTCTTATGGAATGGCTTGCGGAGAATTGGATTTGCTTCATTTTTCGGATCATACTCCAAAACAATATGCAAAAATAACAAATGGCACACATATTTTATATATATACACACACGTACATCAAGGTGGGTCCTATGGTAAGGACCGTACTGACTTGGGCGAGTCTGAGCTGCACTCCCATCTCCCACAATAGCATATAGTCAATCAAATCTCACCACATCAGGCGTCACCAAACTCGGTATTTTCTGGCCTTAATCCAGTTCCAAATGAGAGAGCAATAACTAGCATATAAAAAGCATTTAGAAATACAATATAATACATTTTGTTATATTGTAATAGAGAAAATCATCAATTATCAATCACAATAAACCATGAGATATTTTCAATTAAAAAATTCTACAAAATTTAAAAAATGACTTTTTATGACACATGACCTTGTTGATTGGTGGCTGGCTTACCCTATCACAACACAACCTTCCCATGCATTTATCATCAAATTCTTTTTGTTTTGCTTTGCTATGTCATGGAAAAAGCACCTTTTAGCATGCTAGTTGTGTTCACATATAATTGGGGCTTGAGAGCAGATTAGGTGTTACTCAGTAACACCTTAGTGGGTGTTACCATCTTTCCTATAAACTACTCCTAATCATGCTAGAAATCCTCTTATATGGTAAATTTAGATGTTTATATTTTTGGTAAATTTTATTATTTTAAATAATTTTTGTTGTAGTTGAATTAGGACTTTATGAGGGTTTGAGTCTTTCATATAAGATATGTAATTGCACATTTCAGATTTATTATCCCATTATAGAATTTCAAATTTATCTATTTTAATCATGTGGATTTAAGGTTTTGCTTACTTAAGGAAGACAATTATCTTCTTCTCATTATTTCATGACTTTTCCTGTGTCAAAAAGTGAAGCCATTTCCTATGAGAATAATGGCAATTTCTAAAGCGCTTATGAAAATTAGAATAAAATACATGACCCTACCGTGCTGGATTTGTAAGGACTTAGATTTGCTTGAAAATATTGTATCTTTGATACATCAGAAATGTAGTCTCACAGGTTAGTTTAAGACACTAGATCACTGAAATTTTAACAAACCTAGAAATGTTAATACTAGGTACGGTTGAAAATTTAAAATACCTTTTCTAATATCTCCTTTTATTTATTTACCTAGCAGTGTTGTTTAGTCTTTAAAAAAAAAATATATTTTTTCCTATATTTTAAGTTGCGGAGGATTCTAGGGTAAGTTAATTTAAAACATAAGACCTATGTACTTTGCCTTTTTATTTCCTTTTATTTGAAAGTAGTGTTTGTCTCACATGGAATAGGAAAAAAAAAAAAAAAGTTAGAGAGGAATTTATATTGAGATCCTTGCCTATATGTTTATAATGCACACTAGAGGGTGGGATCTTTGCAAAGTTGTTATACGCCTATGCTTCTGCGTCTTTAACTTTCAACCATGACGTCTCTATGATCATTGTTCCCTAAGGTGTGGTCCACTTGGGCTTTGGATTTGCCTCATTTTTGGGTTCATGCCTTAAAATCTGCTGTTAAAATTTATAGATGGTGTGGATAAGTCACATATATTGTAATGGGGCCCACATATTTAAATAGGTAATGACATGATTTTTATGGACTGAATTTCAAAGCATAATTCCTAGTTAATTTCAAACCGGTGGAGTAAGTCATAATTACTTATTTTCATGTGTTTACCAGGGAAATTGAAAATCAAACAACCCCTACATGTAAGTCACATGTCTCGAGCTGGCCATCTTTTCATGATACTTTTGTTTTAAAAGCAGCTTTTATTTTTTGTTTTTTCCATTAGATTTTCTATTCTTTCGTCTCTTCTTCTTCTTCAACTTCTCTTCTTCCTTCTTTTCTTTCTCTATGGAAAATTAGTAGAGTTAAATCTTAGTTCATGAGAGTTGATCAAGTGTACACATGATCTGAGCCATGCATCCTTCATCTCAGAGAGCTCTTGTATCCCAAAGACAGGAGCTGCAACTCAATGCATTGGAGGGGCGCCTTGGTAAATTGATCGGAGTCCATGGTATAATGGAGATTGTCCTACTTGCAGTGGTGAGGTGCGCCTTGACCCAGATGAAGGAAAGCGAAGATTGGTGCAGAACCACCATTTTCCATACTTACGCCAAGTGCGAAGAAAGGAGTTGCAGAGTGATCATAGACAGCGAGAGCTGTGAAAATGTAGTTTCCCTAGTTACTTTGAGTCACCTGGGGTTGAAGTCAGTCCCTCACCCCAACCCATATATAGTTTCTTAGGTAGATGCAACATCCTTCCCTGTGACCCAGCACTGCCTTGTTCTGATTGAGTTTAGACCATATAAGGACAGGTTGTGGTATGATGTGGTTATCATGGACATTGGCCATATCATCTTGGGAAGGTCATGGCTCTATGACAAAGATATCACAATATTCGGGCATACGAATAATTGTGTATTTAAGCATGAAGGAAAGAAGCTTGTCTTGAGCTCGCTCCCTCCCAAATCGTCGATAGGAGTGAAAGATGTTGTGTCCCCATGCGGTCCTAAGAGTCAAAGGTGTTGGAGATTTAACCTGCGGAATCACACAGATCTAGATCTAGGATAGCAATCCAATGACACCAAGCACACACAAGAGAACACAGATTTAACGTAGAAAACCCTTGCGGGAAAAACCACGGCACAAAGCGACAGATCTCCAATATGAAAATAGAAATTACAAAGAGAGAGGACTTATCCGATTCGAACAACCTCGAATCTCACCATTGCTACACCCTTTAGAAACCCTAAAATTCGATTGGAACTCTTTTAGAAAGCCTTAGAATACCTCTCAATCCCGCATACACCCCTTTATATAAGTTTAGAAAGAAGCAGACTCGGAATAGAAAACAAAAATTGTAAAATCTGTGTTTCCGCAATCGCATCTACGGAACTCTTCGATGTCATCGAAGGTCTCTCGATGACAGCTTCGATATCATCGACGGTCCTTCGATGATATCGAAACAGGACTAAAACTGTCCAGCGACCACGGGTGAAAAATTCTATGAATTATCGATGGCATCGAGCAACCGTTGATGTTATCGACGACTGGCTTCGATGTCATCGAAACCCTGTCGATATCATCGACAGACCACCAAACAGATTTAAGATATATGTTCATAACAAAAGGGTGCCTTAGTCGAAGTCTCTCCACATCATAGATGCTGAGTTTGAGAGAGAGACTAAGGCGGGGACTATGGTGTACGACCTACTGGCTAGGGAGAGTACACCTGAGGTTACTATAGGGATACCCCAGGAGGCTCGTCCGGTCTTAGAGGAGTTTTGGGATGTCTTCCCTGAGGACCTTCCAGACGTGCTTCTACCAATGTAAGACATTTAACATGCTATAGATCTCGTCCCAGGGGCGACCCTACCAAACCTCCCTCATTACAGAATGAACCGGACCGAGTATGTCGAGTTGAAGAGGCAGGCAGATGAATTGCTTAAAAATGGATTCATTCGTGAGAGTCTGAGCCCGTGCGCCATGGTCGCGCTTCTTACACCCAAGAAAGATGACACATGACGCATGTGTGTTGATAATAGAGTCATAAACAATATCACTGTCAAGTATTGGTTTCTCATCCCGATGCTTGATGACATGCTTGACATGATGGTCACCTCTACTATCTTTTTGAAAATTGACCTCAAGAGTGGTTATCACCAAATTCGTGTTCACCTAGGAGATGAATGGAAAACTGCCTTCAAGATGAAGGACGGGCTGTATGAGCGGTTGGTTATGTCCTACGGGTTAACTAATGCCCCAAGTACATTTATGAGGGTGATGATTAGGGGCGTACATCGAGTTAAACCGAGTCAAGCTGGCCTTAATTAGCTTGACTCGGCTCGGCCACTAGCTGACCTCAACTCTAACTCGACTCGGCTCGGTCCTCGAGCCTTATTGGTCAGCTCGACTCGGTTCGGTCAGCAGCTCGGGTCAATTCAAGTCGAGTATGAGCCAAGATCGAGCAGAGTTCTCCATTGCAACATTTTTACAAACACCTGGATTGCACCTTCAAAATCTCATTATATTTGAGACAGGAGTAATGGTTTTACAGGTATTTTATCAAACACCTTCTAAGCAACATAAAAATCAAGAAAAAAAGGGTGTTGGTTTCATATGCATACCTTCCTTGCCACCAGCCACACTTCTTTGAGTCATTTCATCAAACACGTGGTGAGCAACATCAATATGAAAGTAACCGAGTCACTGAACTGGTTCGATTCGAGCTGGGTTCGATCTGAGTCGAGTCGAGCTGGGGCCAGCTTTAACTCGGCTCGAACTCATTTTCAAGCTCAAAAAATCGGCTCACTCAGCTCGAACTCAGCTTCAAACCGAGTCGAATCAAGCTTTTTCGAGTCGAGTCGAGCGAGCTAACCGAGCTAGCTCGGTTCGTGTACACCTCTAGTGATGATCAAAGTGCTGCGACCCCAAGTTTTTAGTTGTGTACTTTGATGATATCCTCATCTATAGTATGTCCCCTAGCTAGCACATCGAGCACTTGAGGCAGGTCTGCAACGCTTTGCGCGCGGAAAAGCTCTATGCGAACCTCAAGAAGTGTTCCTTCTTGACCTCCCTTGTTCTCTTCCCGAGTTCGTTGTATCATCAGAGGGTATGTCTGCAGACCCTGAGAAAGTCAAGGCCATTGTCAATTGTCCTGAGCCGCGTACCATACACGACATGCGAAGCTTTCACCGCATAGCTACGTTCTATCAGCGGTTCATCCATGGATATAGTTCGATTATGGCTCCCATCACAGATTGCATACGAAAAGGGGAGTTTCAATGGACTAAAGTCGTGGCACGAGCTTTTTCAGAAATTAAAAAGAAGATGATGGAAGCGTCAGTCATGCGTTTACCTGACTTTACCAAAACCTTTGAGGTGGTGTGTGACACGTTAGGAATTGCCATAAGTGCAGTGTTAAGCCAAGAGGGACATCCTGTGGCCTTTTCCAGTGAGAAGTTGAACGAGACTTAACAACGCTACTCCACTTATAACAAGGAGTTCTATGCGGTTGTACAATCATTGCGCCGTTGGCGGGATTATTATTACTGCAAGAATTCGTCATGTTCTCTGATCATGAGGCCTTGAAATATTTGAGCTCTCAAAAGAAGTTAAGCCCTAGGCATGCCAAGTGGGCACAATTTCTTCAAGAGTATACGTTTATGCTTAAACACAAGGCCAAAAAAGAGAATAAGGTTGCTAACGTGCTTGACCATCGTATCATGACGCTACGGTCCATGAGTATTGAAGTTACAGGCTTTGAGCAACTCAAGGGTGAGTACCCAAACTGTTCTGATTTGGGGATCATTTATGCGTCATTGTCTATTGACCTGTCCTCGAGGAGTGTGGAGTTCGTCCTTATAGATGGATATCTTTTTAGAGGGGACAAGCTCTGTATCTCACGAACATCCCTCTGCGATTTTCTAGTTTGAGAGCTGCATGCTGGAGGGATGGCAGGTCACTTTGGTCGAGATAAAATAGTTGTCTTTATGTCTAATCATTTCTATTGGCCTAATCTCCACCGAGATGTGGCTAAGATTGTATGACAGTGTCAGACATGTTAACTGGCGAAGCAGAGGAAGCAAAATACAGGTTTATATGCTCCTTTGCCAGTTCCACATGCCCCGTGGCAAGATGTCAATATGGACTTCGTGCTTGTGCTTCCCAAGACTATTCGTAAGCATGACTCCATACTCATGGTTGTTGATCAATTTTCTACGATGAGCCATTTCCTACCCTGTTATAAGACTTCAGATGCCTCCCATGTTGCTAAATTATTTTTTCAGGAGATTGTGCGACTCCATGGAGTACTTAGATCTATCGTGTCTGACAGAGATATTAAGTTCACTAGTTATTTTTGGAAGACCCTCTGGCATCTTTTGGGTACAATGCTCCAGTTTTCTTCAGCATATCATCCCTAGTCAGATGGTCAAACAGAGGTAGTGAATCGTAGCCTAGGAAATTTGTTAAGATGTCTAGTTGGAGACCACCACATGGTCTAAGACATTATTCTTCCCAAAGTAGAGTTTGCGTATAATTCTTCAATGAACAGGTCCACAGGAATGAACCCGTTTGAAATTGTTTCAGATCTTAGACCCTGAGCCCCCATAGATTTGATCCTCATGACTACCCCACGATGTCCGTCAGAGTTAGGAGAGTCCTTCGCCCAACATATACATGCATTGCATAGTAAGATAAGGAGGAAGATTAATTTAAGTAATGAACATTCTAAACTTTCCGCTGACACTCACAGGAGATTTAGGGAATTTCAACTAGGAGATGATGTCATGGTTCGTATTAGGTCTGATCGGTTTCCACCTAGATCCTGAATAAGCTTCATGCCTGTATCATAAGCCCACATAAAATTGTGAAAATGTTGGGGTCTAATGCTTATGTTGTTAATATCCTTGCTACCATGGGCGTCAGTTCCACATTTAATGTGGAAGATCTAGTTCCCTTTCACGAGCCATTACCTCTATCCACTGGTTCCCCTGTTTTTTTCCAGAGCTTGCTATATATGGACCTTGGCCACAGCCTGATCTTCTTGTAGCCATCTTACATTCTCTTCCACCTGCACCGAGAAGAGACGAGATCGAGAAAATTTTGAACTCCGAGGCGGTTTCCACTCGCTTCGAGAGTTTTCAGAAATTCCTAGTCAAATGGAGGAACAAGACCATTACAGATAATATTTGGATCATAGAGGCAGAGCTACAACGCATTAATCCCGATTTTCTCGAGAGATACAGGAGTTCAATTTCACCAGTGGCGAATTCTTCCTACATGGGGAGAATTTATGTGGACATCAGTGGTGCACCCTTTAGAGTGTACTAGAGGAGAAGACGTCGCCGACACAGTACTAGAGCGGAGGAGTTGATGTGGATGGATGACGGGTCCATCGGACCCACTTTCTGTCGCGCTACAAGTGCAGGAGCGATATGACCGCACCCTGACCATAGATCCATAGGTCAGATTTCACACCCTACCACGTGGGTGTTCACCTCGACCATAAATCCATGAGTTGGATTTCACACCCTACCACACGAGTGTTTTAATTTTAGACTTTTTTTTTTATTTTTTTTGTTTCAAGGGCTTTATTGCAACTTTCTTTATTTTTCATTTTTTTGTTATTTTTCTTATTTCCAGGGGCTTTAGTGTACTTTTATTTTTTTTCATTGCTTATATATACGTTGTGAGAAACCCCATTTTCATTATTAATGAATGATAGAAATTCGTCTCTCTTCTTTCTCTTTATTAATCAAGATATTAGGGTTTTAGGATTGACCCTTGGGTGTTGAGGATTCCACCTCGATTTCAGGTTTCCTTCTTTTTAGATCTTCGAGGTGCAGGGAAAGGTAAGAATCATCTTCCTTCTTTTCTTTTGACGACAAAAGGACCCGTACTTTCTTCATCTCGAATCCTTCGTTCTTCACCATTTTCATTCCTCTCTGGATTCCCCCTTTCTAATTTGAACGGAAAAGAGAGATGGTTAGTCACTAGAATCATATCCAAACTTGACCGTGGACTGACTTATGCTAGATATGGGATATCCTCATATCCTTAGATCCTCCCTTTTTACTGTTTTACGTGATTTTATGCTAATGGACATGATCCTGACGGAATAACCTAATCTTTGTGTTAAGATTTACTTAATCCCTTTGATTGGAAACAATTAGTTAATTGGTGTATTTATTTGAATATTCTTTAACATGATTATACATGCATCTAGGGTTAGGTCATCACATGTCCCTGCATCAATTAATGATCATCAATTCTGGGCGACATACATGTCCTTAAGGTAATTATTGTAATGTACTTCATCTCTCTTTTTTTAGTTTCATTTCAAATATCTTTTTCTTCCTGAAACTTCTTTTTTTTACCATCTTTATACCCCCAACTAACAATTTCACACGTACGCATTGCTCCTGTTGGCCCACCTATGTAATGTCTATGCCACGTGAGGAGTAGATTAAAATGTACTTAAACAATATTTAGTAACACTATTACAGCAATATTGTCCAAAACTAAGAATATATAATCTGTATACATAACCCTAACAACATGCATGATAATGTTACTTTTATATAACTCTAATAACACTATCCATATGGGATAATCACTAATAAAAATAAAATCACTTGAATGTGTCCCACCACTCTGATAAGCCCCTGTATAATCAAGTCAAGCTCTACTTGGGTCTTTACTAGGGCTGAAAGTCGGGCGAGTTGGGTTAGGTCGCATTGGTGATCAACCCTAGCCTAACCCAAGATTCCTACACCTCAACCCTAACCCAACCCAACTCAACCTCAGGTTAGAAATTCTCAACCCAAGCTCAACCTAAGCGTGCTCCATCAGTTTGGTTGGGTTGGTTAGGTGCACATATGTTAATATTTTCATTAATTATTACATTAATATATTATACTTCAATACACGGCTTATTTTTTGTACTTATGATTTTATTAATTATATATGTAGTTATTTATAGTAAAAAACTTCATTTTGTTTCTAAATAAATAAGCTAAAATATAAGACAACTTCTCTTTTAAAAGTCATGTTGTGTAGCAAGCAATCTATTTGAGAGAGAGAAGTCTTACGTACCTTATTAGCTCAAGTAATTGGAAATGATGTGGACCAATGAGACTCGACGGTGCTGAAATTTCATGTGACTTCAACACGAATGATCCGCACTCAATTATAATTTATAAGTAACTTATATATCGATCGGGTTCGGGTTAGGTTTGGCAACCTGAGAACTTAACTCGAGCCCAACCCATGTTTTTTTGAGTTGGTGTTTGTATAGCCTAAGCTTGAGACCGAACCGAATACATCATGCCTGAGCCCAACCCATTGTTGGATCCGTCACAGGTTGTTCGAATTGAACCCTCTCTTTGGACGGACGAATTGGATGGATTTTGAAGGGATGGGATCACGCGATCCCACCGAGATATCCCACCTGCGTGTTTGGGATTGTGTTTTAAGGCAAACCGCCATATCTCATGGGTTAAAGAGGGATTCGTACCTGAAGAGAAGGGGATAACCCAAGCGTCCCATCTCCTTCCCATGGGTTAAGGGTAATAGCGCTTAATGCCTAATCCGCTCCCCTTCTTAGACAGGTATTTCACTCCCTTCAGTGGCCGACACTTTTTTTATGCTACCGAAATAAAACACTCTGCACTATTGTGATCGTTGCACCATTCGCTTGCCTCAAACCATGCCTCCATCGGCAATCCGTCAAATCTCCACCTGCACCATCCGCCCATGGCATATGCTAGCACAAGTGGGCCAACAGCACTGTGAGTTGACACCTTGGGATGTCGCTTTGCACTCCGTCTGCTACATCCAAAAGGGTCTCCTCTTCCATAGACCCCATTCATCAGACATTCAAGAAGAAGAGCCCATCACCGTCATCATTGACCGACTGAAACACTCCCTCTCTCACGTGCTTGCCCACTTCTTACCCCTCGCTGGCCGCCTCGTATTCGAAAACGACGGCTCTTCTTCTTCCCATATCTTCATGGACTATAACAAAGCAGAAGCCGAATTCATCCATGTTATCGCTGATGTAAGCATGGCCCACCTCCTTTACCCTATCGACGTCCACCCCATCGTCGAGTCCTTCTTCCCCCTCACCGGAGCCGTCAACTGTGACGGAATCTCTCTGTCGTTGCTTGCGGTGTAGTTAACAAAACTAATGGAAACAATCTCGGGTTCCCTAATCCCCACATCCAAATGGGCAGAGTTGTTTTCCCTAATGGATTCATTCAATCTCATGCCACATATCCAAACACCTTCGCACTTATAATCTCGGGATTTTTCAACCTGCCCAAATAGCTCAAGGAACTTGTCTCGGAATATAGCAATACCATGGAACTTCAACCCATCCACTGACATCATCATCGTTACCTTAAAAACGATCCCATCCCTCCTAACCGCATGGTATTGGGCCGGGACAGGCCCTCAGTCATTACTCTTACCCCATATGTAGAATCACAGGAGTTTCAACAACAGGTCAAGGGTTCAAGTACCTAGGCGGTGAAATCCCGCTACTGCGTGAGCGTGGGATGTGTGTGGACCCATGGTTTGGTGATCCAAACACCTTTGATATTAGCCTCGGTTACCATCAATCTGCCTATATATATCCTACCAGATTGGATGGTTGTATCCATCCAATCATAATTGCAACTTTAGACCATAGCTTCGTTTCTACTCATTGACGGTAAAGCAACCACGTGCCTGCAACGTACCATAGCTTGTGATACCGTACCGACTTTTTGGCCAACATGCCAGTTGTGGGAGCGGGGACTGTGGGGCCCACCGTCATGTATGTACATTGCATCCGCACTGTCCATCCCTTTTGGCAGTTCATTTTACGGAACGACAAAAAAACTTAAATAGATAGAAATCTTAAGTAAACCACAATCAGGAAACAGTGATGATTGAATACCCACCGTTAAAAAGTTCTTAGGGACCATCGCAATGTTTATTTGCCATCCAATCTTTTGATAACGTCAAAAAGTCCCGGATGAAGGGAAGACATAAATATCAGCTTGATCCAAAACTTTTGTGGCCTACAAGAAGTTTTTAATGGTCAATCACCACTCTTTCCAGTGGTGTGGTCCACCTAATATTTTAATCCGCTTCATTTTTTGGAACATTACCTGAAATGAGCTATCAAAACAAATGGACGTGGTGGATTTAAGGCCCATACATCAGGGTGATTCTCTCCGTGGGCCACACCTTTGAATCAATGGAGGTGTGGCCCACCTAGCGAACGGATCAAAATTAGGCCAGCTCACGGTGTTCATTGTACCTTATTTTCCTTAACAAGTGGCACGTTGCTAGGAATGATGGAATATTAATGGGACCACACGTGTAGCAGCCTTGGCTGCATGTGATCAGTTCCCGTATTTTCAGGTGTCCCCACCACCGTCCGTTCCTTCACAACAACTCCAGCCTGCCAAACCGTGGGCCCCACATGTACAGGCGGGTACATCAGGATACTATTCAGGTTGCATCATGATCATATGATTCTTCACCGCCTTCTCTTTTTGGAGGTACTAGACAATGTTGGGTGGAAGAAAAAGCCTTTTTCATGCACGGGTGCGGGTTATCTTTCTGTCGTTTCAACTGTTGAATTGGTGGGCCACATCATCTTCCATTACCAAACGAGATCAGACATCCAATCAGTGACCTGGAAATGGATAATAACAGCCACTTGCCAGCATTTCACGTGTAAAAAAAGAAAAGTGATTGACAGGACTGG
This sequence comes from Magnolia officinalis, assembly GCA_021015155.1. Classification (NCBI taxonomy): domain Eukaryota; kingdom Viridiplantae; phylum Streptophyta; class Magnoliopsida; order Magnoliales; family Magnoliaceae; genus Magnolia; species Magnolia officinalis. Next base: position 18,732,106 of record JAJHSJ010000011.1, read on the forward strand.
ATGGTCAGGATTAACCTTGCTCGGGCGATCTTCCATACACAAGTTGGTCCCACATAGAATGTGTACGGCCCACAAGTAATGCTTCTCGGACTCGGAGCTACCTGATGGAATCTTGTAGAATATTGGGAAGATGCCCCACGACAGACTGGAAGCTAAGACTCCTTTTTTAAAATCCTTTTGTTAATTAGACTTTTGTCTATGGTGTAATTTCAGAGGGAAAAGAACTAAAAAAAAAAAAAAGGCTTGGTTTTATATTTTTCAAAAAATAAAAAAATAAAAAAATATAAATTCCCGACTCTTTATCACGTGAGTGTAAAAGTTATTAACATGCATGTAATTAAAAGTTATTCACATATTTTGAACTTATTCAGCTCCATGCACATGTTATTCTATTGTCATGCGGGGTCCACAATGTTGTGTAGATGCAACTCAATTGGAGACTGCTTTAGCGATCCGGGATGTTCTGCTACTATGGAGCCCACTTTGATGTATATGTTTTATAACCACACCGTTCCTTAGTTTTTTTAGCTCATTTTAAGGCATGAGCTCAAAAATGAACTAAATCAATATCTCATTAGAGGAAACAATGATGATTGAACACAGAGGGGCAAAATAGGATTTGAATGAGGCTGATATTTATGTTTTGGAGTCTATGAAAACACTGTGGTGAGCCTAAGGAGGTTTAGTTGTTCTGTTGAATCCTATAGCTTTTTTTTTTTTTTAAAGTCATTCCGTAAAATGATATGCAAAAACAAATAGACAACATAGATGTAAAACACAAACATCATCGTTAAACTACTGGAACCATCAACCTTGGTGGTTCCATCGAAGCCATTTCCAGATTCAATCAACAGTAGGTGAGTTTTATGATGATAATGGGATGTCCAAAAAATCAGTACATAATCATTAGGTCAGCCAAATCTTTAGAAGAAAATGATGGACATCTATCCAAAGGTTATGGAGTGATGGCTCATGTGATGGTAGATGTGCCTTAACTTAAGGAGCAATTTTACCGTCAAATTCAAGAAAAGCATTAACAATGGAAAGTCATTTTTTGGTATATAAAAAAGCCTTCATGATCTATTTTTCTGAAAGGTGGAGTGAATGATTGTGGGGTACATAGGATGTGTTGTATCCAGGATTATTTTGGTCATTGCATGCCCAAAATGCACGGTACTTTATATCAGGCAATGCATTGAATAACTAAATAAACCAATTTCTGGCAAAAAAAAAAAAAAAAAAAAATTGTTTCCAAACCATGGCTGAATGACTTTGCCCACTCTTGAGCTGAGTCGTGACTCGACAAGTCGATGGTGTCTCATGCTGTTGACTCATGAGGTCGAACCTAGTATTGCACACAAGTCGAGCTTGGCATGGTAACCGGCCAACCTCAGCTTGAATTTGACTCGGCTTGGCGAGCCTAACTGGTCAACTCGGATCGGTTCTGTTAGCAGCTCGGGCTAGCTTAAGCCTAGTTCGAGCATGTGCAACATTTTCTCAAACACATATATTGCATCTTCAATATCCCACACTTCAAATACAAATAAGTAAGAGCGTTTTGCAAGTATTTCATCAAACACTAATGAGCAGCATCAATATCAAGATATGAGAGCAGTCTTGCATTGTAAAGGTTTTTTTTATGAAGATTTATTTCTTTAATCTTTCCTCGAATACCCATTTTGAGAATACCCTGATATGAGGATAGTCCAAGAAACAACAATTTTTTTAGGCATTTCATCCAACAGTCGGCGAGCAACATCAAGATCAAAATGATCGAGTCATCGAATCGATTCGAGTCGGGGTTTGATTTGAGTCAAGTTGAGCTCGGGCAAGCTCGAACTCTGCTCAAATTTTTTTAAAGCTTTAAAAATCAGCTTGCCTCGGTCCAAATCTAGTTCTAAGCCGAGTCGAGTCAAACTTTTCTGAGTTAAGTCAAGCAAGTTGACCGAGCTAACTTGACTCGTGTACAGCTCTAGTCGAACCAGATCGGGTCCGACCTAGTCTAAATTGGCTCTAAGTACTCGCATGGGACTCGTTCGAGTTTTAAAAACATATTTTAAACTTACACCCGAGGCCAACTCATTTTAGTGGCTGTCTAATCCAAAATGCTTCAACCCAACGGTCCAACAGTAGATTTGTCCTTCTTCTCGAATGAGAAACTACACATGTGGACCACTGATGTAGAGCAGGTCGCAGACAATTTCATGGCCAAGATGGATAAGAAAAGGCCCGGTCGATGACAGAAGTGATCCAGACCGTCGGACTTTAGATCGAGCGTATCACAATCTAGAACGAGTTATCAGGCATAAAATATATGATTTTGGGGTAGAATGAGCTACTATAGCTAACCAACCCCGCTACGCTGGGGTGTGCATGCCGGATTTGTGAAATACCCTCGGATCGACGGTTGTTTCCTTATTTTAATTCCGTTTTTACTATAAATAGTAAGTTTTAGTTTGATTATAACTCTTCATCCGTTGGGCTTTAGGAGTTTTGTCCAACATGAAAAGTGCTTAGAATAATTAGGAGAATAGCTTGGTGAACTCAAATAGGACACTTACTATTTTTGGCCAAAAACCTTGCGCACTAGTAGACATCACGACCGTCTAAAAATAGTAAGTTGCGAATTCTAGGAGTTTTAGCTGTAGTTTGCTTCTGATTTCTTTCCCATTGCTTGGTACTCCTATTTAAAGGGTTGTGAACTCGTTTATTTCATTCATTAATCAAATTTCAAATTTATTAGAATTTATTTCTATTTTCTTGCTTTCTTTCCTCGTGGATTCGAGAAGTCTCTGTGAGGAGTCCAGAGAAGTTCCGTGGATTTAGAGTAGTTATCCTTGAGGAAGACAGTGATCGACCTCATCACGTTCATCCCTGCGTCAATTGATATCAAAGCGATGACTCCCCTCGGGCTGATGATAAACAACGAAGGGTATAAACAAAAATCTTGTGGATGGTGATCCAGAGATTCATTATCTTTTGGAAAGAATGGAAGCTTTTCACCGGGAGAGTCAGTTGACCATGCAAGGGGTGCAAGCAACCCTCAACTGTATTGCGAATGCGCTAATTCCGCCCAGGGAGATTTTGAAGGCGGAAATGAAGGAACTGATTCATACTAGCCAAGTCAAGAAGAGCATGAGTACATGTATTGTGTCAACTCAAGAGCCTAATGTGAAGTACAAAAAAAAAAAAAGAGCTAATAAACATCGGCATCAAAAGTTATCTCAAAATCATGAACCAAGTCCCTTGAGTAACTTGAGGATGAGGACTTCAAAGATTCTTCGGTGACGTGCTAAGAAGGTCACCCCAATGACCTTCATATACAGGATAGTTTCCTCTTTAAAGTAAATTAATTGTGCATCCCTCAAAGTTCTTTGAAAGACCAGATTATTCAAGAGCTACATGGAGGTGGCCTCGGTGGACACCTTGGGTGAGACAAGACGCGAACTCTTGTGGAAGAGCGGTATTACTGGCCGCAATTGGTACATGATGTGGAAAAAGTGATACAACGTTGTCATGTTTGTCAGACCTCCAAGGGGTATTCTCAGACTACGGGTCTCTACACCCCATTACCTGTGTCTGACGGTCTTTGAGAGGATTTATCTATGGACTTCGTGCTTGGTCTCCCACGAACACAACGCAGCATGGATTCGGTGTTCGTGGTGGTAGATCATTTCTCCAAGATGGTGCATTTTATCCCATACAAGAAGACCCTCGATGCAACACACGTGGCGAATCTATTCTTCAGGAAGGTCGTACAGCTACAGGGGGTCCCCAATACCGTTACTTCTGATCGTGACACGAAGTTTATTAGCCACTTTTGGCGGACTTTGTGGACTCGATTCAATATACGACTTCAATTTAGCAGTGCCTACCACTCACAGACTGATGGCAGACTGAGGTTGTGAATCGCACGTTGGGAAACCTCCTTCGCTGTATTTCAGGAGAAAAATCGAAGCAGTGGAATTTAGGCTTGTCTGAAGCAAAGTTTGCATTCAACAACATGGTGAACTGCTCGACGGGAAAATCATCATTCCAAATTATCTACGAACAAGTGTCTCGCCATACGTTTGACTTGGTCCCTCTGCCTAAGCTCCCAAGCAATAGCATTGCAGAAGAACATATGGCAAATAGGATCGTGGGCATTTATGCAAAAGTGCATACCAAGCTACATGCCTCGAACGAGAAGTATAAGGAACAAGTGGATAAACATCAGCGACAAAAAGTGTTTGACGTGAGTGACTGCGTTATGGTTCATCTGCGCAAAGAGAGATTTTCGACCGGGACATACAACAAGTTGAAGAATAAGAACATTAGACCCGTCCCAATTATCCGAAAGATCAATGACAATGCTTATGTTGTTGATCTTCCAGATGACATGGCAATCTCACGGACTTTCAATGTCATGGACTTGACCGAGTATCATGAACCAGAGCAGGACGAGAACTCGAGGGCGAGTTCTTTTGAAGTGAAGGGGACTGATGTAGAGCGGGTCACGAACAGTTTCATGGCCAAGATGGATAAGAAAAGGCTTGATTGATGACAGAAGTGATTCAAACTGTCAGACCTTAGCTCGGGTGTATCTCACAATCCGGAATGAGTTATCGGGCATAAAATATATGATTTTTGGGTAGAATGAGCTACTTTAGACAAACAACCCTGCTACGCCAAGTTGTGCAAGTCGGATTTACGAAATACCCCCAGATCGACGGTCGTTTCCCTATTTTAATTTCATTTTTACTATAAATAGTAAGTTTTAGTTTGATTATAACTCTTCATCCGTTAGGCTTTAGGAGTTTTTTCCAACATGAAAAGTGCTTAGAATAATTAGGAGAACAACTTAGTGAATCCAAATAGGACACTTACTATTTTTGGCCAAAAACCTTGTGCACTAGTAGACATCACGACCGTCTATAAATAGTAAGTTGCGAATTCTAGGAGTTTTAGTTGTAGTTTGCTTCTAATTTCTCTCTCATTGCTTGGTAGCCCTATTTAAAGGGTTGTGAACTTGTTTATTTCACTCTTTAATCAAATTTTAAATTTATTAAAATTTATTTCTATTTTCTTGCTTTCTTTCCTCGTGGATTCGAGAAGTCTCTGTGAGGAGTCCAGAGAAGCTCCGTGGATTTAAAGTAGTTATCCTTGAGGAAGACAGTGATCGACCTTATCACGTTCATCCCTGCGTCAACTACGATCAAAGGCTTGAGTGGACCATGCTATAGGAAGTAGTGGTGACATTGATAGCCACCATTGAAACCTTCCTAGGGTCCACCATGATGTATATTTTTTAATCTGGATCCTCTATTGCTGGAAATAGGAATTTCTCATTTCCTACATTTTCACTGGGCCACATCATCATTAATGACATCAGCACTGTTTCAATCTACATCTAATGCAGTAGTGTCTGATGACATGGCCCAATGAAAATGCAAGAAATGGAAATTTCCTATTTCCCAGCACAGAGGATCTAAACTCCTATTTTCCATTCAACGTTTCAATAAGGTTTGACAAACATGAATGAAGGGAAAACATAAATATCACCTCTATCTAAAACTTTTGTGCCCCCAAGAGTATTTCAATAGTAGGCATTCCATCCCCACTATTTCTTGTGTTGTGGTCCACTTGAGCCTTAAATCTACCTCATTTTGGGCTTATGTCCTAAAATGACATGCATGTCGAAATGGATGAACAATGTGGATAAAACACATACAAGGTGATCCCCATAGACCCCCTGCCAGGATCGTCCGTCTCTAGCTAGGTCCTGAGGAGGGTAATACCTAGTATGCGTCCCGCTCAAACAAGACACCATCCAGTGAGTACCCGAAAGTGACCGAGTTGATGATTGTCAAATGGTGGTTAAGAGTAAAATATCGATGGTTCAAATTTGAAGGGAAAATTATAAGAGTAATCGTAACGACCCTAGTTCCTAGGTCTTTTTGGATATCCGAAATTGAATTTAAATTTGAATGGGAGAGAGAGAGAGGGAGTCTGCAAATCTTTCCCTTATCTCTCTTATCTCTCTTTATCCCTGATGTTCACTCCTTCAAATTTGAATGGGAGAGAGAGGAGGAGGAGGAAGAGGAGGAGGAAACCCTAAGCCACAGTTGATCCAGGTTGGTGATTAATCATTTTTATATCATTTTCTTTTAAATTAGATTAATTCCATGAGATCTATGCAATGAATGGATTTGATTAGCCGCACGTTCATCGCATCATCACATGGACCTACTTAGTGTATACAGTAAAGAGATATCGATCCTCTACGTAATTGCTTTTGCGATTTGGCGTAGAGAATCGGGATGGACCACCTTGATGTGCAGGATTAGATCCACACATATTCTTTGGTTGTTGAGGTCAAAAAATGTCAGGCCCCTGAAGATCAGATTGATCTGATCATCAAATGGGGCACACTGATCAGATGGACATTCTAGATAAATCATGTATTATATATCGTATTGGGTCACCGGACGAGTGAGAGCCCATCTATATGCTTTATCCGATTTCTAGGATCAAACTACACTGGGATCCTGAATATCATATCAATCTAACTGTCTGGTGCGCTGCACTGATCAAATGATAATTATTATCAAATCATGTAGTTTTGAAAGATGTGGACCATGGGGGTTTTCGATCAAGCTGATTAATGAACCTCTCTTAATCAATCGTGAGAGGACCAATGGTTGGTTTGGATCTAACCAACAATGTACAATTGGACTTTAAAAATGAGATTAAGAAAAATCCATAATTTTCACTTTTGTTTATCAAAATCAAATCAAGTCCAAAGACTTTCGATTTGACATTTGATTCGAGTCGATTCGATCAGCAAGTCATCAATTCGATCAACAGTGTGGTCAATCCCATCGACAAACAATTGAATAGATTTGTTCGATTTTGAAATTGGAGATCTGGATTGATGAACCCATTATAATTATAGATTTGAATAAGTTATGCATGTCCAGACCATTTAAATGTCGCTGGATGGTGGACAACCATTTTGATTTGATCAAGTGGGTCCCACCTTAGGTTGTGGTGATCACAAACCCTGTGTTAAGGGTTGGATATGAAAGGATTCAATTAGACACCGTGAAAACCTTCGTGCGGACCCCAATTTGAAAACTGATCAATCAAAAGTGGGCCCCAGCATTTGAATTAACATGATCGGTAAAATGATTTCACTTATATGTTGTATTAGGGATTCCTAATTCATTCTAAGTCGGTTAGTATAATGGAATCATCATCATCGAATAACAGGTGAGTGATCCCAACATGTTTCCTCTTCGTTAGAGTTAAAATAGCTTTGATATATTTGATATATTCGATTTAATGTTTGCCATAATGCTTCTTTGTTTGATTAATTTGAAACTATTCGATTGGATGTTTGTTGAATACATGGTTTGATCCGTTTTAAATGAGTACTATCTTGTTGCTGATTTCATCGAAATCTCATTTAATCTATGTTGCATCTAATCTGAGATTTCAATTATATCTACATGTGATCAATTGGAGTGCAACCGTGTAATTGCATTTGGACATTAACATCTTGCATGCACACTACGTGCCAAGTTTATCCTAGGGGACCTCTCCATATGCGGGTCATGCTCATGCCTACTGTTGAGTGTCAAATATTGCATATTTTCTCCCATTTATATCTTGGTTTTATGAACATGATAATGTTTAATGGTATATTTTATACATGTTTGTTTTGGGAGGTGAACTTGAGAGCTTAGATTGAAACAATGTTAAAAGTATGGATTTGATGCTCAAGAATCACCAAGTAAAAGAACTGAATTAAAACAATACCCAAGCTTTAAAGTTTCACACATTGGTTTAATATTTTCGTAGTTATGATGATTGATTGTTTTTAATGATGAGAATAATGGTGTATACATGGTATCAATTGTTTAGGTTAGTTTTTTTATCCTCATGTGACATCCATACGTTTTCATCATATGAGATCCACATTGATGAATAGGCTTACCCTGGATCAATTAGATTTCCTAGATATGAGAGGTTCTAAACCAGCTACATTTCTTTGATTCATTATCTCATGGATATTGAGTGTTTAAAATCACTGGCGCTTGAGAATATATATCAATGGTGCAAATCCATGATTTTCTAATCTTTTATATCATTTATTTAAAATATTTAAACTGTTTTATTTTCCGATTAGGCCGACCGTAGTGCTCGGATTCTAGTTGTGTTACCCAAATCATCATGATTATGGAACATTAACCTATGTGTGGAACTTTGAAGCTTGGGTGTTGTTTTAATTAAGTTGAATTACATCCATTTGAAAATCTCAAAATCAAATCATCAGTTTAGTTTTTATTACTTAGTTTGTTTTGCATTTGATTTTCTCCTTCTCGCAATTCATCTCCCTGTGGGATCGACCCTATATTCATGGGATACTACTTACAAACCTCTGCACTTGGAAGCAAGCAATCAAGTTTTTGGCGTCGTTGCCGGGGAGAGACTGAGATAGATTAGATCTGTGCAAAATAGTTAAGGTAAGTTCTTTTCTAAGGTAAGTTCTCTTTTAAACCCTCCAAAATTTCTGTAGATTTTCTGTTTTTCTTTGAAAGTAAATTCAGTTGGGTCTTTCAAGCACTAACTGTGACATAAGGTTGCCCTGCTTGGGATTTTATCACCCAAGTGCTATAGTTGTCCTACAGTTGTTGTTTGATCACAAAGATCATCCGCTGAATTTATTTTTCAGATTAATATAGTTTATTTTCTGTATTATTTTATTATTTTTATTTATTTTGTTTCGTGGATTGAACCCTTATGGTCGGCTCTGCCGCCTGGGTTGTTGCTTTAGTTTGCTATGTGGATTGAACTCTCGTGGTCGGCTTTGCCGCCTGCGTGTTAGTTTATTTTGCTTTGTGGATTGAACTCTTATGGTTGGCTCTGCCCCCTGGGTTGTTGGTTAAGTTTTTATTTTTATTTTAAGTATCATACTTGCTATTTGAATTAGTGGTATTTGTTGTGTGGTGTGGATGGTTTATGTCCCGTTGGAGTAGAGATCAAAACAATCGACTCTCTTCCTAAGGTGGATTAGTTCCATGCCTTGATCATTCACTTAGGAGAGGCACTCAACATCACTTGAATTACATGACAGGCCCAGTTGATAATCCAAATCCAAATCTGTCAGATCCAACTATAAATCAAAACAAAGAAAATCAACGTAATCCTCCTCTTGAGGATGAGAATGAAGTTCATAAGAATGTGTTAAACCAACCACGGACTTTACATAGACGTCTACACCCTGAGAGATCAACTTTACCATCTTGCATAATGTTCCCTGCTCACACAGGGAACATTGATTTTAAACCAGGTGTGATTCAATTGATCCCTAAATTTCATGGCTTGGATTCTGAAAGCTCCTATTTGCACCTCAAGGACTTTGAGGAAGTGATTGCAACATTACAAGTAAACAATGGCAATAAGGATGCACTTAAGCTTAGGTTATTCTCATTTACTCTAAAGGATCGGGCCAAAACATGGCTCAACTCTCTAAGACGTAATATCATCACTACATGGCAAGCCTTAAGTAGAGAATTTTTGAAAAAGTTCTTTCCCGAACACAAAACAAATACACTAAAATAAGAAATCACGTCATTCTCCCAAAAGGGAATGAACTGTTTTTCCAAGCTTAGGAGCACTTCAAAGACCTTCTACTTACTTATCCACATCATGGTTATGAACCATGGCACATGATTGATGCATTCCTAAAGGGGCTCACCATGGATACCTGTCAGTTCATAGAAATGATGTGTGGTGGAACCTTTCTTGACAAAGATCATAATGAGGCTTGGGATTTTCTAAACATGTTAGTAGAGAATACGTAGACATAGGAGGTCTCTGCTAAACCAGACCAAACTAGACCCATTCCTAGAGAGAAAATGAGGATGTACGTCCTAAGAAAGGAAGACGACCTTAATGCAAAATTCCCTGCATTAGCTAAAAAGGTCGAAGTCTTGAAAATTAGGAAGGTTGAGATGGTTAAAGTAAACACTTCCTTAGGTAATTTTTGTAGTATTTGTGGTGGGGCAGACCATGACACAAAGGATTGTCCAACAATCCCAGTTGTATAAGATATCATGTATGAGCATAGGCAAGCAAATGTTATAAATAACTACCAAAGGTCAGTTATGCAACCAATGGGAAACACGTATAATCCAAATTGGCGTAACCATCCTAATATTAGTTGGAGGAATGGACCACAAATTATTGTGCCCAATGCACCTTAAATGCCTCCACACAACAACTTCTGTGGGGCATCTAACAATGCACTATATCTGCCCCCGCCAAAGCGATCATCTATGGAGGATGCATTGACCGCATTCATGAACTCTCAAGCTCAAATAAATCAGTCTCTAATCAAATCAAATCAAGGATTAAATACGGTCGTAGCTAGGATTGAGACTCAACTAAATGCTAGGGAAAAAGGCACCCTTCCTTCTCAACCTGTGCCAAACCCTAGAAACACACATTTCGTTGAAGACTCAAATTCAAGTGAGCTACATCATGACTAAGCTAAGGTCATCATTACCTTTAGAAGTGGAAAAGAGGTCGATAATAAGATAATGTAACCGGCAGAAATATCGGAGGATGAGCCACCATCTCAAGAGAATGATGAACCGATTATGGTTCAAGAGCTGCAACAACAAAAAGACAAAGAGACTAAGTCATATGAACCTCCAGTTCCGTTCTCATCTAGACTTCGGAACCCAACTGTCCCCATAAAATATCAAGAGGTATTGGATGTGCTTCAAAAGGTTACTGTCAATATTCCTCTGCTTGATGTCATTAGATAAATTCCATCATATGCTAAATATCTCAAGGACTTGTGCACTGTAAAGAGAAAATTAAATGTGCACAAAAAGGCATTCCTTACTGAGAAAGTGAGCGCTATCATTTAGCAAAGGGCCATACCCAAATACAAAAACGCGGGAAGTCCCAATATCCTTCTATTATTGGGAATTTTCAAATTGAGCATGATTTGCTAGATTTGGGTGCAAGTGTCAACTTAGTACCTTATTCAGTTTACAAACAAATGGGGTTAGGTGAGCTTAAACCAACCACAATTACACTCCAACTTGCTGACAGCTCCATCAAGGTACCAAGGGAAATCTTAGAGGACGTGCTAGTCCAAGTGAAGAAATTCTACTTCCCCGTAAATTTTATTGTACTAGACACTGAACCCTGTGTAAACGCTAGTGCTCAAATTCTCATCATTTTAAGCGGCCCATTCCTAGCAACTTCAAATGCAATCATAAATTGCAGGAATGAAATGATGAATTTGTCTTTTGGTAACATGACTCTAGAGCTAAATATTTTCAATCTATGTAAGCAGCTCATTGACAATAATGAGATCCATGAGCTGAATTTCATGGACTGCTTGATAGAAGAAGAGGAATTGGAACCTAGTCTGACTAAGGAATTGATTCAAGTCTTTAGGGACTCGAAAAATTATGATTTAGAAAAAGTGCTTGCTGAAATTTATGATGATAATGAGAGCACTATCACCCAGGACATTGGTATGTACCAATGGAGGCTGCGCACTCAAATCCTATCTATCGAAGATTCGCGACCTTTGCCATCACCGACTAATGTTCTAAAGCTTGATTTAAAACCACTACCAAATGAGCTTAAATATGTATACTTAGGTGAAAATGAAACTTACCCTGTAGTGATCTCTTCATTTTTAGACAAGGATTAAGAGATTAAATTGTTGAATGTTCTAAGGGACCACAAAGGAGCCTTGGGCTGGACCATTTCTGATATTAAGGGTATAAGCCCTTCCATATGCACCCATCGGATCCACCTCGATGAGGATGTCGAACTAATTAGACAACCTCAAAAGCGTCTCAATCCAAACATGATGGAAGTTGTAAAAAATGAGGTGATCAAATTGTTGGATGTGAGAATCATCTACCCAATATCCGATAGTATTTGGGTGAGTCCAACCCAAGTAGTCCCAAAGAAATCTAGAATAACTATCATGCAAAATTCTAATAATAAACTCATACCAACACGTGTCACCATAGGTTGGCATGTGTGCATTGACTATAGAAAATTGAACCAGGTCACAAACAAGGACCACTTCCCTCTACCATTCATTGATCAAGTTTTAGAGAGGGTAGTTGTAACGCCTCCAAAAATCGGGGGTCGTGCATAGACTTGACTCCCGAGTTCCCGAGTGTCACTTATCATGCATTTATGGTTTTTATAATTAATTAAATTTAACTGCGCAATTTGGAATTACCTGAGGCACGAAGCACAATCACACCAGTCTACTGAAATGAAGGATATCTCACATATATACAGGTCCAAAAATAATAAAGGGTCACCCAAGGCGTTGCCCAACAGAACAACAAAAGAAGGCTATGTCCAAAAAGAATAAAGCTGAGCCCGTGGCTCAACAAATCCAAATCCAGCCAGATCAAGCCAATGGAAAGCCGCCCATCAGCTGCAAGTAGGAGAGCCGATCCTCCTCGTCCAAGCTCGCCTCGCCAGGCTCCTCATGCCCTGAGTCACCTACATCTATGAATGTGTCTGGTTGGTGTTTTCAAACACCGTCCCAGAGTGGGAGTGAGTGATCAACTCAATGTGAACTATTGGTCTCAAGTTACAACAGGCATCAATTGTAATATGAACTTAATGAAAAGTAAACAATCATCAACACCTAATAACTCTTATTTAAAATGTATGCATGCGGGATGATATGATGCATGCCCTCGCCACAACACTCCCTCAAGCGACTCCATCTAACGATCGCATATGATAGCACTCCCTCAGAGCGACCTCGACTTCCGAGTCGCCACCCTAACTAATGCGTGCAATGCAATCGTGTTAGCCGAGTTATTAGTTAAGTCCATTCATCTAGCAGGTTGGGGATTCTGATTCACCCTACGTATCAATGCCCTAAGCTGGTTGCGAGGCCAATACCCCATCAACGCGTGAGGCCGAGACCTCGCGGTCCGTGATCCCGTCGGGTTCCTCATCCCCGACACCAAGCACATGAGGAGTGCCGAAAGGAAGGGATCGCTCGCGGTCACTACGGGGAGGCGCGGTACCCCAGCGTAGGCCGACAGCTCGCGGTCCCATTCCACCATGCCCGGCTCACGAGGTTGTGGACAAGTTTCAAGTAGATTTTTTATGGGCTACAACGGTTGTAGGGTGGTTCAGGTTCCATACATATGTGAGAAAACAGGGTTAACATATAGGGTTGGTCAGACAATAGGCTAGACCGCACGAGTCAAGCGAGCGTGAGACGAGTGACCTCGGACACAAAAGACCCATGTAGTCGAACTACAGCCACCCGAACACACCCGCCCAAACCTACGAGTTTAGCCTGAGGGTAGTCCCACCAAGTGGAAAAGGAAAGAAGTACAGAAATTAGTGTAGAAAATTGCAGGATCTGAGCTTAGATTCATCGAAACAGTTTCAATGACATCAAAGCCAGTCTTTGATGACATCGAAACAGTTTAGATGACATCGAAGAATTACAGAAAAATCCAGTTTGGTTGCTGGACAAATTAGAACCAGTCTTCAATGACATTGAAGGGTTTACGCAGAACCTACGCAGTTTTTAATTTTTTTCAAACCAGTTTGAAAGAGGGAGTTCCCCACTTATAAATAGGGCTTCTCAGAGCATTCCTACGCATCATTCAAGGCATTCCAAAGCAAGATATAGGGTTTTTTCTAGTTTCTTTTAGAGAGCTTCCAAGTTTCATAATTCTTGTTTTCTTTTCAAGTTTTTGTTTATTTATTTTTTCTTTCTTTTTATTTCTGCAATTTAATTATGTTTTTATAAGTTCCCTTTAGCCCAAGCTAGAAGGGAAGTACATTGGTTTAATGTTTTCATAGTTATGATGAATGCTTGTTTTTAATGATATGAAGAATGGTGTATGCATGTTATCAATTGTTTAGGTTAGTTTTTTATCCTCATGTGAGATCCATATGTTTCCATCATATGATATCCACATTGATGGATAGGCTTACCCTGGATCAATTAGATTTCCTAGATAGTAGAGGTTCTCAACCTACTACATTTCTTTAATCTATTATCTCATGGATATTGAATGTTTAAAATCACTGGCGCTTGAGAATATATATCAATGGTGCAAATACATGATTTTTTAATCTTTTATATCATTTATTTAAAATGTTTAAACTGTTTTATTTTCTGATTAGGCCGACCATAGTGCTCGGATCCTAGTTGTGTTATCCAAGTCATCATGATTATGAAACATTAACCTATGTGTGGAACTTTGAAGCTTGGGTGTTGTTTTAATTCAGTTGAATTGCATCCATTCAAAAATCTCAAAATTAAATAATCAGTTTAGTTTTTATTACTTTGTTTTGCATTTGATTTTCTCCTTCTCACAATTCATCTCCCTGTGGGATCGACCCTGTATTCACGGGATACTACTTATGAATCTCTTCACTTGGAGCCAACCAATCACCTACCAGACTCTACCAGACTAGTGGAAGCCTGCCTAAGTGGCAGATGCGGGCCTTGCCCATGCCTACCAAATTGGTAGAAGCCTACCCAAGTGGCGAATGTAGGCTGACGGTTATCTAACTCAAGCAAGTGAACGATTATCCTACTTAATGCTACTTGATGCTTTCATACATTTTATACATTTACACGACATTGATGCATTTTTACATCTTATGCATTTACACGACATTAATGCATTCATTCATTTCATGCATTTACATGACTTGATAGTTCTTTTATGCATATTATACTTGTTGTACTATTTTAATTTTAAAGTCAACGAACCATGATAGGAATTCTCACTAGGCTTGCCTGACTTACCCTCTATTAATGAAAAACTATACATATGTTACTGAGACTGAACATTAGACACAAGGACATGAAGATGAGAATGAGCTAATGAATGACCCACGTGACACGTGGCCCTATTTGACAGAAGAAGAGATTGTTGCCTTGGTTTAATTATCCACTTTTATTTATTTTTGAATATTTAGGACATGTGTGTCATTTTCTTAGATTGGTTAAGTTTTATGTGTTGCTTACATTTTTTGCTTTGGTTAATGTGGTAACGCAGGGAAGGACGTGAGGTCGAGCACTGTCTTCCTCAATGGGATAACTGTTCCGAATCTACGGAACTTCTCTGGATTCCTCAGAGAGAAACCTCGAATCCACAAGGAAAATAAAATAGAAATAATTTCTAAATATTTGAAATAACTTATTGATGATGAAAACGAGTTTACAACTCTTTAAATAAGGCTATGAACCCTAAGGAGAAGTTTCGGAATCATACTATAACTAAAACTCCTAGAAATTGTGACTTACTATAAATAGTAGTACTATTTATAGATGGTCGTGATTCCTACTAGTGCGAGTGGTTTTTGACCAAACATGGTAAGTGTCCTGTTTGGATTCACCATGTTGTTCTCCTAATTATTCTAAGCACTTTTTATATTGGGCGCAACTCCTAAAGCCCAATGGATGAAGAGTTATACTCAAACTAAAACTTACTATAAATAGTAAAAACAAAATTAAAACAGGGATTTGACCATCGATCTGGTGGTATTTCAAAAATTCGGCATACACAATTCGGCATAGTCGGGTTAGGTGGCTAAAGTAGCTCATCCTACCTAAAACCATATATTGTACATCCAATAGCTCATTTCAGTTTACAAAATACGTTCGTTTTAAGTTTTGACGGTCCGAATCACTTCCGTTGTTGAACAGGCCTTTTCTAATCCATCTTGGCCATGAAAATGTCCACGACCCACTCTACATCATGTGGACATGAAATTACAATTATTTGATTGATTATTAATATTTACATGGGAATAAGACCCCAGAAGAGTGGGTCATTGGATGCTTTATTGATGTTGGAAATGAATGAAAGTTAATTATGATATATTGTATGTGAATGATGATGAATGGAACTTAGAATTCACATTATTAATACTAAATTAATATCACATAGTAAATGCATTAAATTGATCAAGAACACTTGATGTATGAGCCGTGACATGGAACTCAGGTATGGGATGTGTTGGGGATTTGTGTTGCGGAATCACACAGATCTAGATCTAGGATAGCAATCCAATGACACCAAGCACACACAAGAGAATATAAAGATTTAACGTGAAAAACCCTTGCAGGAAAAAACACGGCATAAAGCGACAGATATCCACTATGAAAATAGAAATTACAAAGAAAAAGGACTTACCTGATTCGAACAACCTCGAATCTCACCCTTGCTACACCCTTTAGAAACCCTAAAACCCTTTTAGAAACCTTTGGAACTCCTTTAGAAAGCCTTAGAATACCTTATAATAGCCCTAGGGACCCCTATTTATAGTTTAGGAAACTTCACTTTCGTATCCTTGAGAAACCGCCTCAAAATTCCGTAGTTCGCACAAGATTCGGACTCGAATCTGCCTAACCTCGACTAGTCGATTTGAGGCCTCAACTGGTCGAAGGACACCCTCGACCGGTCGAGCCTGACCCTCGACTGGTCGAGCAGCTCGGACACCCAAAACCTGTGCTCGCTGGACTTCGAGTCGAGCAGCTCCCTCGACCTGTCGAGCATACTAAAAAATAAGATTTAAGATATCAAGTGCAACAATCTCCACCATGTCTTCGATCTTCAACCATGTAGCTCCTTGTCCTCTTCTTTTATCTCTGCATTACATCATAGCTTCTCTTGCACACTCCGTCCTTCTTTCCCGCCATTGTCAAGCCCAGAGAAGTTATACAGAACTTGAACTGCTCTGCAAGAACGATCTAGGTGAGCATGTCTGCCGGATCAAAATCTATGTGCTCAACCACCTTTGCTCCTGTCTTCTCAAAAGGAAAGACGTAGTCTTTTTACCATCTCACCGCTACCCAATATTACTTGCCGAGGTACTTGCTCACAACACTGATAGTTAATGAAATAACAGGTCTAATCCAGGCTATGACATACACAGTCAACCGCATTCGAATAAGGCTAATGAGATATCCTAATTTTCCTCATCTGTTTTAGGACATGTCCTAAGGAAAACTTGAGAAGAGACGCGTAGGGAACGCTCTCCAGCTTTACATGGTCCATCACCTCCTTGATCAATACCTACCTAAGGTATTCTGCCTGAGATAACCAAAGCCTACTCCTCTTTTAGTCTCAACGCCGAGAACCATCTTTGCAGCCCCCCCGATCCTTCATCCTGAATGTCCCACTTAACCGAGTCTTCAGTACATCGATTTCAGATATGTCATAATTGGCGATCTACACATCATCAATTCCTGACTCACCATGAAGGAATCAAACCACTGCCTAGGCGACAGGTCGAACCACGACATCCTGCAAAGTATTTTTTTAGCCCCTTTAACTTCGAACCACTCTGGTTGCTTCATGTAGATCTGCTCTTCACTTTCCCTTGCAGAAGTGCAGACTCCACATCCATCATTCCAGCTCAAGATCATATTGGCCAACCAGCGCCAATCGCGGATCTAATAGACACCTACTTTACCGCCGGCGCGAATATCTCTGAGAAGTCGATCCATTCTCTCTGAGCATAACCCTTCACTACCAACCTCACCCTGTATCCATGTTGTATCCTCCTGAAGATCCACCTACATTCAACCGCTCTTCGTCCCACTAGAAGCTCCACTCGCTCCTATATGTCAGTCTGGTACAATGAGTCCATAACATCGCCCATAATCACCTTCCACTTCTCAGCACCAATCTCATTTAGAGCCATCTGAATAGAAGATGAATCCCCTACGATACTGAAGTCGTCCATGTACCTCGCCGATATCCTGTGATTATGCGTGTGATTCTTCTCACAGGTGGCTGCTCCACCTGCTCTATATCCTTGTTCGCACATCTTAGCCTTCCTACCCTGCCCGCTCATGTGGCCATGCCCAACATGCCACACACGTGCAGAGGTGGAATCCGCTACCTCCACTGCAGCTCCACCTTTTGAACTACTCCCGATCAACATGTACAAGTTACCAAGTCGTTGGGCTTTCAAGATTACCCGTGCCCTCTTAGATACCTTAAGAGCATCATCAATACCTGTGTACTTGCATCCTTTTGCCTCAAGTACACTAAGAGAAATCAGATTCTGTTTCAAATCAGAAATGTACCTGATATCAATCAAGGTACACTTCACCCCATCAAACATCTTGATGCGCACCGAACCAATAGCCACAACATTACTGGCAATGCCATTACCCATAAATACCTGTCCACCATCGCACTCCCTGTAGCTGGTGAACCAACTCCGATGAGGAGTCATGTGAAAAGATACTCCTGTGTCTAGCATCCACTTGTCCTTACGATCATCATATGACTGCCTGATAGTAGACACAGACAAAACATTACCATCACATCCACTCATCCATCTGATGTGGCAGCATTAGCCTTCTTGTATGAAGCCTCAGAATATTTTCTCTTTGATTTAGGATTTTCACAATCCTTCTTCATATGTCCTTCCTTTTCACAATTCTAGCACTTTACCTTTCCTTTGCCCTTGCCCTTGAATTTGGATCTAAAACCTGAAGAACCCGTACCTTGTTCAGAATTCCTACCCCTTGTAAACAATCCCTCAGAAGATATCCCCATGTCGACGTTAAACTTTCTCATAGCCTTCCCTTGAAGTTAGAGGATCTCCACCATCTGCCATCTTGAAGTTATACCACTACCGCTTCAAGTGTAGGCAATTTTTCGAGGATTTTTTTCGCATAGACATCCTCTAACTTCGCCCATAACTTAACTGCAGTTTTCTCCCTCATGACGTTATAGAGAACCTCATCCATGAGAAATAAACAAATCGATGATAATGCCTTCTTATCAAGAGTATTCCATTCATCATCAGTCATAGTAGACTTTTGCTCCTCAAGAGCACCATCTTCGCCTTGATTGATTAAGGAACTGATCATCTTGATCTTCTATAACTCAAAATTATTTTTCCCTAAGTACTTCTCGATATCATACCTAGTGCTTGCCATTATTACTAATCCCTCAGATTCAGATATGTGCCTCAACGATTGCTTTGATACCACTTGTTGGGGATTTGTGTTGCGGAATCACACAGATCTAGATCTAGGATAACAATCCAATGGCACCAAGCGCACACAAGAGAATACAAAGATTTAACGTGAAAAACCCTTGCGGGAAAAAACCACGGCACAAAGCGACAGATCTTCACTATGAAAATAGAAATTACAAAGAGAGAGGACTTACCCGATTCGAACAACCTCGAATCTCACCCTTACTACACCCTTTAGAAACCTTAAAACCCTTTTAGGAACCCATAGAACTCCTTTAGAAAGCCTTAGAATACCTTAGAATAGCCCTAGGGACCCCTATTTATAGTTTAGGAAACTTCACTTTCGCACCCTTGTGAAACCACCTCAGATTTCCGTAGTCCGCACAAGATTCGGACTCAAATCTGCGTAACCTCGGCTAGTCAAGCCGAAGCCTCAACTAGTCGAAGGGCACCCTCGACCGGTTGAGCCTGACCCTCGACTGGTCGAGCAGTTCGGACACCCAAAACCTGTGCTCGTTGGACTTCGAGTCGAGCAAGCCTCAACTAGTCGAGCAGCTCCCTCGACCGGTTGAGCCAGTCCCTCGACCGGTCGAGCATACTAAAAAATAAGATTTAAGACATCAAGTGCAACAGGATGCACACTCGATGTCCGAATTTCAAGTCATAATAGTAATGCCATGGTAACTTTCTTAAGAGAGATTCATCATCTATTAGCAATATGCAATGCTTCCATCCCTATGTTAAATTAGGGCAACAAAACGATCTATGGGCCTACTTCATTATTACGTGAAATCTAGATAGTCTATTATTTTTTCTAACTCATTTTTGGTAATGGTCATAAAATCATATGTATATGAAACTTAAGTGGGCCATATGATGGGAATAGTGGGAATTGAGACTCCTATCATTGAAACCCTTCTGAGGCCTTCCATGATATTTGTAGACACTGAAAAATCGGTGCCCACGTTGGTTTGTGTTATGAATTTGATGGTGGTGATGGGGGTGATTAGGCTGATTTATGGATGTTAAAGTCGTCACTAGTCAATTAATCTCGGAATCCCACAATCAGCTAGAAACCGCGGAATATGTAAGGTTGGAGAAATCTGAAGACTCTCCTACCTTAGAGTGACACCTGATCTGCGATCCGGAATTCCGAGTAAGGGACCTCGGTTGCAAAGAGGGAATGTGTTAGGCACCCTCTCTGCCCGTATAAACGTACGGTCTCTACTTTGTGTGGTAAAACAATCTCAAGGGATGGATGATGTGGTTGAGATAAGACTAGGCACACACGTGGATTTCTGATGCCGCAAGATCCGAGATTTCAGCAAGCCACAGAGCATACGTCCAACAACGTGTCTAAAAGGCGGATGTGATGATGTTTATGCAAAGAGGCAAGAAAATGGGATTAGATCACAAGGAATTTCTGATGTGACAGGATCCGGTGGACGGTAAGTCACAGAGCATACGTTCACTAGAGATCTAGAGAAGCAGGGGGGTTGAGAAAGGAATAGATATCATGATGAATGTAAAATGAATGGATCTTTGGCTTGAGTAAGCTAAGACACGGACTGATCCATGATCAATCTGGGCTAGTCTTGGGGATCAAGATGGTTGGAAAGATAGGGAATGGGCTAAGGGGATAGCTGAAAAATCTGGACTTGGAGGCTTAGAGCTCTTCCTCACCCTCACTCTTTTCCTCTCTCTCTCTCTCTCTCTCTCCCTCTCTCTCTCTCACTCTCCTTCTCACTTAAGCTTGGAAAATGAGAAGTGGATGATTGAAATGTGAAGAGGAGAGGGCTATTTATAGCCTTCTCTAATGGCATTATTGTAAATAGGGCGTAGGTAAGGGTTAAAATGATGAAATGAAGGCTTGTGATTGGCTAAGGAGAGAGGAGTGCCACGTGACGTGCTCCTATTGGTTCTGGAGATTGGTAAAAAGGTAAATAGTGAAGATAGGGGGGTAAATCCAGGGAAAAGTTAACTTTTGGACGTTGGAACAGCTGTCCACACGCAAGCTGCATGTGGCGGCACCCCGAGTACCGCTGGCCGTAGTCTGACTATCGCCCGGGCTCCATTTGGGTCGGGCTCACGCGTGCAGGCTTTGTCTGCTATGTTGGTTCGCCTGGTGGTCTTCTTTCGGGGTTTACGGCTCAGGTAGGTGGGCTTAGGTTTGGGTAAAGGGATTCTAGTTAGGGTGTAGGGTAAAGATGGGGTTATATGGGGGTTGAATGGTCTAGATCGAGATTTTGGGTCTCGGTCTGCAAGTTGGAGATTTTGGGGTCAGGGTTAGGTTTAGGATTTAGGCTGGGATTAGGGTTTGGTTCAGGAAACGATTATGATTCTTGGACTGTCTTAGCCTTCTCGAGATATTAGCCTGGGTGGGGTGTCTACAATATTTATATGAGAACTAACCCATCTATAAGGTGAGTACATCAAAGGTTAGTAAGAATTTGTTATTGGTGATTTGGCCAAATTGAGCTTTGGATTGGCTTGTGTTTTTAGATGACATGGTAACATCAGCAAGCATGAATGAAGTATGTAGTGTATTTCACAAATATCAAGGTGGGCATCCCATCTCATGTTAGGTTAGACGCTAGACTCACCCATGACCGTGCGACCCTTAGGGCTGTTTGGCCGGGCAGATTGGATGGGATTGGATGGTATTATAGGGGTGCACATGAAACCGGTAAAACCGTGTAACCGGACAGGAACCATTTGGTCCGGTTCTAGACATCAAACCGGATCAGTCCGGTTTGGTCCGGTTCTAGACAAGACCGGTTCCGGTTCCAAAAGTTCGAGAACCGTTGGATACGGATCGGTTCTGGTTTAGGGCCTTGTAAAACCGAACTGTAACATCCCGGATTTTTGCCAACCTGGGATTAGACGTCCTTAGGCAATAGGTCGATCCTAACACCTTATCAACTTGTCAAAACTCAGTCTCAAAGGCTAAAAATCGCTTGTGAACCCATTTCTTTCACAAATCTCATCCTTCACCACCTTGCTCTTCAATCTTTCTAAGTACTTTCATCCTAGACACTAACTTAAACTAGCTAATTAGTAATATAACTCGGATCACTTTATATACAAACTACAAAGGCTCAGGTGCCACCTCAGACAGAAATCTTACAGGACTAAACCCTTTAGAAATTAAGTGAGATTTAGCTAGTGTTAAACTAGAGTGCTTGTGAAATTAGCACCAATCACTTTAAATACGATCTGCAAGACCCAAAACTTGTAGAATCATTGACGCTAGGTTACCCTAAAATTTAGGATCAATCTCATTACCCGGCTGCTCTCGGGAGCATCTCGAAACTCCATATCGGATCTGAACCGCACGTCGGAAGTCCGATTAACACGAAGTTAAGGAACTAGGACCGCCTCGCTGGTCTTGACAACCATCTTGGAAATCAAATCTAGATAATGTCCCAGCGCTATTCGCCTGAGCTCGGAGTGAAGAGTGTGAGAAATGTGAAATAATTTCAAAATAAAATATCTTGAATAGTAATCTGGCACCTCTCGCTTGCGGATCAGTATTAAGCAACCAGACCGTCAGAATCAGACCAAATTACACCCTCGGATCAGGAGAAATTTCATACACATTTACATGTACTCGGAATCTCTGATCGAGATCCGCTGACCATTGAACTGAAACTGGTCCGCCACGCGTAATCTGTAAATCCCACTGAAACGAAAACTTAATAGAACGTAGATCCAGCGTTAGTGAACTGAAGTCCGACCTTTGCTCAAGGAGGCCCGCCAGAAACCCTCTTTTGAGCTGAAACAATGCCGATTTGGTTATAACGTAAGTATACTTTGAACATAAGTCTATTTCGGTGAATTTTTAGGCTATATAAGGACCTTAAACCCTCTCTCATGGCAGCCATACGAATTTGAGATTGAGAGAGAGAAAAGAGAGAGAAAGTGTGGGAGATGTGGGAGAATCTCCCTGCCACTCTTCCCTGCCGCTATTCAGGCTCCACCGCCTGATTCTCATCGCTTTCCCGGCGTTTTCGGCGTCATTTCTAGGTAAGAAGCCCTAACCCTAATCTGATTTGGAGCTTGGGTGGTTGTAGGTTATGAAATAGCTAACCTATTTCGTTCTATAGGTTACCAAACTGCCGAATACGGAAGCTTAACAAACCTATCGACTCCATTACGATTCTACGACAAAAGGTGCGGACTTTAGATGTATAGGTTATGGTTTTCAACGCTTTCAATGCCAGATAATGATAGATTCATGATCTGCATGCAATTGCACATGTACAAAGTACTGTCTGTTTTCCGTTTCGATTAAAGATGAAAAATATGGAATTCTACATACTCTAGGTATTTGTAGAAAGTACGGTATACGTATATTTTTTAGAAATGTATTTGACATGTTTATTTGTTATATGGATATACGATATATGGATAAAATACTTATTTGGCAAAAGGATTCGCCTAAATACATGTTTTACTTATATACACTATGTATGTTGAAATTGCGTATTCTAGAAAATACTGTATACGTATAAATTTTGGAGATGTATTTATCATGATTATTTGTTGTAGTAATATATTATATATGGATAAAATACTCGCTTGGCTAAAGGATAGCCCTAATACATGTTTTGCTAACATACACCATGTATGTTGTAATAGTGTATTCTAAGTGTTTGTGAAAATGACTGAATGAGTATAGAATTCTCATTCGTGCTCGCCATGACTAATTGTCATGGATTCATGATTGCTGTATTGGCGATACCCCTTTGACGAAAGGATTTGCCCTAAATCACGCCACGACCAATATACACTATATATGCTAAAATGTGTGGCCCAAGTGTTTGTGGAAATGACTGAATATGGAACTTGGATTCCTGCTTGCCATGACTATCCGTCGTGGGTGTACGTGTGTTATGATTGGGGCAACTCCCTAGTGAAAGGATTTGGCCTAATGCCTATGTGATCGACATATGTCATGTATGTTGATGTATGTTTGTTTAAGTGTTTCTTGAAATGTCTGAATGAGTAGTAGTTAGCAAATTGTAATGTATAAGGGTGTTGAGATATGATTCTCAACATCTTTTAACTATGTGTATGATCTCCTTGGATAGTTGTGCGATTAGGAATTGAACATGTACAAACTCATGCTTGTGTTGTGCTTCATAACATGCTCAACTGCTTTATGATTTTAACTATGTAATGCATATGTTTAAATTATATTTACGTTGTATGATCCGTCATGGGTGATGGGGGAGTGGAGCAACGAGTGCGTGCAACAGCCCTGGCAGGCCTAAACGGATAATACCAGACCTTGATTGTATGAGTTGAATCTTGATCCACTACTGCTTTATCTATCTGCACTTGATTGTGTTTGGGGCTATGATTATAGTCCAGACAATCGGTACCAGAATTGCATTCGTGGCTGTGATTCATTTGCCACGTGAGATATGTTCGACGAACCCGAGTCGTACTTCGGTTGACGATAGTGGTTGGCCACGCGAAGTGCTTATGCACTTCATGTCGTTCAACTTGTTGTGCGCTCGTGCTAGCCGAGCTTGTCAAGTAACCCGATCTGTCTTATGTATGTTCACCATGTTTGGACGCTACTGCTTGAACCTGGGGTACCAAACTTACCAGTGAAATTCCTTTTAACCATGGTACCTTGATCCGCTAAGACTCATGAGCCGGGCATGGTGGTATGGGACACCGTGGTCGAGCTCTCAGCCTATGCTGGGGCCACGTGCCTCCCCGTAGTGACCATTGAGCAACCAAACTCGTGAGCCGAATACGGTGGTATGGGACACTGTATTCGAGCTGTCGACACTTACAGCGAGAGCCGAGTACGGTGAGACCTGTACTCGTGCTGACGGGCGACGAGTCCTCTGTAGTGTCTTCGAGTATACTCCAAGGTTTATGATTGGTGACGAGCCCTTCACAGCAACTAGAGTATGAGTTGAGCCGAGTACGGTGAGACCTGTATTCGAGCTGATGGCCAGCGATTGAGCCGAGTACGGTGAGACCTGTACTCGAGCTGACGGTCAGCAATTGAGTCACATACGGTGAGATCTGTATCCGTGCTGACCGATGACGAGCCCTTTGCGATCCCTTCGCGATGCCTCTCGAACCATAATACCGTATGAGATTAACTAGGATTGACGACCCTAGGATGGATCATGTTTGGGAATAATACAAAGGAAGTACCTTAGTTTCTCAATACTGCTGTTTGAAATGAACTAATAATTACTTGGTAATCATGCTCATCATCGCACTGCATGTGCCTGGTAGATGTGGAGCACTGAGGGATGGACGCATTCGATAACGTAAGATGATGTCGCATGAGGGTGGTTTGGCAAGGGCATACATCATGTCATTTCATACTTGCATTAAATAAGAGTAGTTAGAATTGTTTGATTGTACTTCTTTATCATTACTGCTTAACTGAGTTGCTAACATGTTAACCTATGCTTTACTGTTCCACGGAGTTGATCACTCACTCCCACGTTACGGGACGGTGTTGTACACACCAACCAGATTTGTTGAGTTTCAGGTGATGGCGATGCTTGTGAAGCAGAGCCGGACTACTTCTATGATGATAGGAGGAGTTCTCCTATCTGTATCTCTCTGGCAGGTCAATGAAGACCTGATATTGTATTGACGGGGCTATAGTACTTGGGATAGGAGACATTACACTTCCTCACATTTGGTATATTTTAGAACTGTACTTGTAATTATTTAACCTGGTAATGTTATCACACTCTGGAGACTCATCATAGTTTATATATTTTATCTATCTATCACAGTTTTCCGCTTGCAAATTTAACGGTCTCTGAAGTATGATATGCTGTTTTGGCTTAATCTCACTCATGTTCAATGCACGAATACAGTCAACATTCAATCGTCATTCATTTTGTTGCATAAGTGATGTTCTGGAACTCGGGAGTTGAGTTTATGCTCGACCCCCGATTTTCAGGGCGTTACACGAACCGAACCGTTGATCCGAACCTTTGAGTCGAACTGTCGAGCCGAACCGTCGATCCGAACCTTTACTTTAAAGTTTCTTTCTTCTTTTAATGGTATATTAGAAAGATAATCCATAGCATTTCTTTCTTTTTGTCGAAAGATAATCCATAACATCAACTTATTTCTTTTGAAACTAAAGCTCAGAGACAGCCATATACAGAGCCATCTTTTATTACCTGAAATAGATCTTCCAGCTCATTTTGGTTATGTTGCATTGAATTCCTTATTCTTCTTCTTTTTATGCTATCATTTTTATCTGGTCATGGGTAGGCCAAGTTGCTCTCTAATATAAGTTACATAGTAATGCAAATAGTAAACAGAGCTGGATAGTTGTAATGCGTCATTGATCTCCTCTTTACTAGTATTATAGTTGTGAGGATTTTCATTGTTTGATCAGTAGGATAAACATGGTGCTTTGTTTTGCTTTGCTATATGCAAGAAAATATTAACTTTCTATGTTGACTTAATGACAAGGATGGCTGTGCAATTATAATCTTACAGCCTTGCCTACATGGCTAATGCAAATCTCAGCTCCATAGTTGTTTGACATGTGTGAAATCTAAGTCACTCATCTGGTGTATCTCACCATGTAGATGCCTTGGCTGGGAAATCTAGCCATCTGCTCATTGGGTATCTAACATAGTAAATAGACAATTAGAAAAACTGACCAATAGTCATTAAACACAGACGTGGGGACCACTGAATTAAGTGAACCAGCTTGATATTTGTGTCAGAGCTTGCAATGTATGACCTGTGCATCTGTGGCCACCAGGCGGGGCTTGCATATTGAGTCTTTGGGATCTTGCATGTTTGGTAGCAACTGCACTGGCAATGACCCACTCCCTTTTCTCATTGTCTTTCTAATGCTCGATCCTTGTTATACAATGGTTGAGAGGTTTTTCATTCAGCTTTCAACGCATCCCAGTGAAGAAAACGGGGGCAAGAGCTCCAACTGATTGGATAACCCAAAAAGGAAAAAAAAATCAGAACATTACCTAACTAGGCTGGATTTTTAAAAGCCCAGAACCGTGGAACCGATCCGGAACCGAACCATTTTTCACGATCCAGTTTCGGTTCGGTTCTAGGGTGCTAATGGTCCGGTTCCGGTTCCAATATTTGAAGAACTGTTAGGAACGGTTCGGTTCTGGTTTCACCTCGGAACCGGACCGACCCGACCCGTGTGCACCCCTATGGTATTAGAGTGGATTGCACGGATTTTAAGGTAATGATAGCTACGTCAGTGGATTGGTGCGAGATCTATGGGATTGCTATATCCCGGGATTGCAATATCCGGTCTGTTTAGCACGCCCGGCCAATCCCGGGATTAAACCTTCCAATCCCTTTCAATCCCTCAAACCAAGCACGTCCCAGGCAATTTTGACCGGATTAGGGTGGATTGGAAGGGATTTAAAGGTAATGATGGTGATGTTAGTGGATTGTCTTAAGATCCATGGGATTGCTATATCCCAGGATCAGGATCCCGTGTCTGTTTGGCACACCCAGCTAATCCCGGAATCTATCTTCCAATCCCTTCCAATATGCCCCGCCAAACAGGCCCTTATTGTGGGGCCTACTTTCATGTATGTATTCAGTATACACACCGGCCATCCATTTTTCTAGATAATTTTAGGGCATTATACCAAAAAATGAAACAAATCCACTTATTAGGTAGACCATAACATGGGAAATAGTGGTGATTGACCGTTGATGGGCCACAAAAGCTTTAGATCAAGCTGATATTTGTTTTGACCCTTCATCTTAGCTCATGTGACATTATCAATAGATTGGATGGCAAATAAACACTAAGGAAACATTAAGGTGCACCCTAAGAAGTTTTTAATGATGTGGCATTTAATCACCATTGTTTCCTATGATATGGTCCATCTAATAATTGGATTTGCTTCATTTTTTGGGGTAATACCCTGAAATGATCTGGAAAAATGGATGGACGGTATGGATATAGAGTACATACATCAAGGTGGGCCGCGCAATAAGGGCCACACCGTCTTGGGTGAGACCAGGGTATCACCTAATCCGCTCCCGACTTTTCCACTACAGGACAGATGTATCCCATTCCATTTTGGACGGCCAGAATGTTGTGAAACTAAAAAAAGTGTGCATTTTCAGGGGTCATTATCACTTCCCAATAATAGAAACAATGAGGAGCCGTATATTATCAAGCGCGCATGCCTCTTGATATCCAGGAATTTAGAAATTATACATGTAGCATTTATTAACTCAAATAAATTTAAATTGACACAGAACTCACTATAGCTGAATCACCGTCCTAAAATCAAAGTGGATGAACAATCCTAGCCTTTGATTTGTGGACACTTGTTTGCCAAAATAATTCCATTAAATACTTTCATTTTAACCGTCCAATATCTGCCCATGGATCCACTGTTCAGATGATCAATTAAGTGTGATTTTTGGTCCATGATGCATCTAAACTATCTAAAATAGGAACCATAATTCGCCTAAGCTAGATGCCACGCATGCAATTTCTTTGTAATTCTAAATTCTTGCACTTCATCCACTATGCTCCACCGGAGTATCAATGCTCTTTTATGTTGATATGCTAATGCAGGAATCCAGCTTTTCTCTATTATAATGTTTGAGAAGACTGAAGTACGGTCAATGGGATGGACGGTGGATAGGAGCAGAGTCAAAGGACAGAGAAAATTGGCTTTAAAAAGCTTGATTTGGATTCGTAGCTGGTGGTCGCTAGTGGGACGTCTAGTCAGGCTGAATTTTTGGTTATTCAATGCTCAATATTTCGTTAAAGCTGTCCAATAATGGACCCACAGGGAACAATCCAATGGGCCGATTAGGTGTTTCTCATTATCTGGGCATTTCCCATTTTGATGTATGTGTTGTATATCCATGCCCTCCATCAAGTTTTTCAGCTCAAATTAGGGTATGGTCTAAAAAAATAAAGTAGATCCAAATCTCAAGTGGAACACAACGTAGGGATTGGATGCCCACCATTAAAAACTTATTAAGGGCCATGTTTGTGTTTTCCCTTCATCCAGGTCCGTGTGACTTAATCAATAGGTTGGATGGAACATTACGGTGTGCGTAGGGAGAGTTTTTTTTTTTTTTTTTTTTAAATGTTGGAAGTTCGACCATCACAGTTTATGTGGTGTGCTATGCTTGAGATTTAGATCTGTTCCATTTTTGAGAGTATGCCTTAAAATTATCTGAAAAAATTGACGTACGGTCTGGATTTACAGCACATACATCAAGGTGGGCCCAATGGTCAGGGAAACACCCACTAAGGTGTTACCCGGATACAACCAAATCTGCTACAATTGGATTTAAACTGCTAAGCCCCATTGAATTCTAACTGCTGATTGAGATCTACACAAGTATTATTCTCTCTACTCTGGCAGACTACGTCAACATTCATACTGTCGTTTCGGACTCAAGCTGCGAATGACTCTTGATACGCAGGCACTCAGGAGTCTGTATGCATAGCTTATGTTAGCTCAAATAAACCGACTAGATTGTACGAACGATTGTCTCCAAGTTACAATCCCAGTATAAGATTGATCGAAGAATCCTAACCTCTAATTCGTGGACACTGACCTCTGATTCGTGGACATTGGTGTGTAGAAATTGGGTCGTTGGATATTTTTAATTTTTCAGCATCCAGATAAATATCTACCAATGCTATAATCTCATATAATGAAATAAATCATTTTTCGTTTATAATATCCCTACACTGGGAACCATAATCTGGACGGTTTAATTTCATTGCTAATGTGTCATGTTTGCATGTTTTGAGTAATATCTGAGTGACTGCATATCATTCATTACACTATAATAAAGTAATTAAGTTTTCTCTTTCTCATTAGGAAGCTTGTAAATAGAGGTAAATGAGAAATGGAATTGGAGATAAATTAATCGGAGTAAATGACTTGCTTAGTTGTGGTTGGATGAAAGTAAATGAAATACATTTAAATTTTAAATATTCTATTTGGATGGGAGTAAATGAGGGGAATTGTAATGCATTCCAAATTTTCAATATATTTATGATAACTTACGTGATATCTTAACTCATGTTTAATATATCCAATTAATGTATATGTTGAGGTCAAAATCTAAACTTCGTTTTGTAACGCCTTGTATTTCCCTCCTCGGCTTCGAGTTTGCTGGGACGGCCCTGTCGGAGCTGACTCAGTGTGCAACAACGAAGAAGATTGATGTTGTTCGCTAGGTTCGGACTCTACCACTATTGCCCTTTTCTTTCCTTTCACCATTTCCAATAAAAACTTTTTAGCTTTTTGTTTGCGTTTCCCACAGACGGCGCCAAAAAATGTTGAAGTCAAAATCTAGACCACCCTCCACTCAATGCAACGAACCTTCAACGAACCCTAGTCCTGCACAAAAGAGAGCAAAGGAGACTCTGGCTAAGCCGAGGGATCCTCCGATGCCTAAGTCAGGTTAGAGAATTTGGGTCTAAGTCGAGTATAGAAAGAAGGTGCGATATATCGCGTACCTGTAGCAATGGAGTTCCCTGGTATTTATACCTGTGGGTTAGACAATCCACGTTCGTTATTCTCGGCATAATTCACTTAATCAACGAGAGGTTATGATTGTAGAGATATCGTCCGCAATCTTTAGATTGTGCGGCATATCATGCCTTAATGGCTCATATCTTTGGGCGAGATCGTCAGTCACGTCCGCATCTAGGTCGATCTCCAGACTCGGCGTGCGAAGTACCACCGCGAGCTCGTCGTTAGCCCCGGCACGCGATACGTCCATGCCTGGATTCGGCCTTAGCCTTTGTGTATGGCACATACTTGCTCTAACTCAGCCTCGGCCTCGGCATACGGAATATTTGTACTCTAACTCGGCCTCGGATCATGCAGACGTGAAACCGAGTACTAATAGTTAGAGTCTGTCGATAGATTACGGAGATTGGAGTTTGCTGATCAAAGCTGAGAACGAAGATCAGGACTCGACTCAACCATTCTCCTACGAATGAGGACGAGGGTCTGGGTTGGCCAGTCAAGATTATAGTTCCAAGTTATGACTTAGGAGTTGGCCCCTATCGTTGTATTCTCCTTCCGAAGTCTCGCTATCTGATTTATGTAGCTTAGGCTAACCCCAATTGTCCTTGTACAGATTTCCTCGTAACAGTATATATATGTGTTACTTTAGATAATGATTATAATAAACCCATTGAAATATATACTTTAGCAAAAAATGAGAAGAAAAATTTGAGCCTCGGGTGGACCACAAATATAATGATCACAAGCAAGTAACTTACCAACGCCCATCAATCTTTCATTTAGATGGCTAACCTTTGAATTATTTGGATTATTCTATTGGTGTCATTTTAGTTATATACTCAATAATTAAATTGTTTCGGCATACATTAACAAGTGTTTAAAAGGACAAGTATCTTAATAGTAACGTAAATATTGGAAAGATTTCACCTATATGAAGGTAGAAGTGGTGTTGTTTCGTATAAGAGTTAGATTTTCTCTTAGGATCATTTATGAATTATGATAAACACATGATCATTAACTGTGCTGAATAAGATTTATAGAAACTCAAATAACACAAGGTGGGCCCAATGGTCAGGGAAACACCCACTAAGGTGTTACCCGGATACAACCAAATCCGCTACAGTTGGATTTAATTGCTGAGCCCCATTGAATTCTAACTGCTGATTGAGATCTACACAAGTATAATTCTCTCCACTTTGGCAGACTACATCAACATTCCTGTCATTTCAGACTCAAGCTGCGGATGACGCTTGATACGCAGGCACTCAGGAGTTTGTATGCATAGCTTATGTTAGCTCAAATAAACCGACTAGATTGTGTGAACGAGTGTCTCCAAGCTACAATCCCAGTATAAGATTAATCGAAGAATCCTAACCTCTAATTCATGGACATTGACCTCCGATTCGTGGACATTGGTGTGTAGAATTTAGGCCGTTGGATGTTTTTTATTTTTCACCATCCAGATAAATATCTACCAATGCTATAATCTCATATAATGAAATAAATCATTTTTCGTTTATAATACCCCTACACTGGGAACCATAATCTAGACGGTTTAATTTCACTGCTAATGTGCCATGTTTGCAAGTTTGAGTAATATCTGAGTGACTGCGTATCATTCATCACACTCTAATAAAGTAATTAAGTTTTCTCTTTCTCATTAGGAAGCTTGTAAACAGAGGTAAATGAGAAATGGAATTGGAGATAAATTAATCGGGAATAAATGACTTGCTTAGTTGTGGTTGGATGAAAGTAAATGAAATGCATTTAAAATTTAAATATTCTATTTAGATGGGAGTAAATGGGGGGAATTGTAATGCATTCGAATTTTTCAATATATTTATGATAACTTACGTGATATCTTAACTCGTGTTTAATATATCCAATCAATGTATATGTTGAGGTCAAAATTTGGACTTCGTTTTGTAACGCCTTGTATTTCCCTCCTCGACTTCGAGTTCGCTGGGATGGTTATGTCGGATCCGACTCAGTGTGCAACAACAAAGAAGATTGATGTTGTTCGCTAGGTTCGGACTCTACCACTATTGCCTTTTTCTTTCCTCTCGCCATTTTCGATAAAAACCTTTTAGCTTTTTGTTTGCGTTTCTCACAGATGGCGCCAAAAAATGGTGAGGTCAAAATCTGGACCACCCTTCACTCAATGCAACGAACCTTTAACGAACCCTAGTCCTGCACAAAAGAGAGCAAAGGAGACCCTAGTTAAGCCGGGGGACCCTCCGATGCCTAAGTCAGGCTAGGGAATCTGGGTCTAAGTCAAGTATAGAAAGATGGTGTGTGATATTGCGTACCTGTAGCAATGGGGTTCCCTGGTATTTATACTTGTGGGTTAGACGATCCACGTTCGTTAATCTCGGCATGATTCACTCAATCAACGAGATGTTATGATCGTGGAGATATTGTCCACAATCTTTGGATTATGCGGCGTATCATGCCTTAATGGCGCGTATCTTTGGGCGAAATCGTCAGTCACGTCCGCATCTAGGTCGATCTTCAGACTCGGCGTGCGAGTACCACCACGGACTCATCCTTAGCCCCGACACGCGATACGTCTATGCCTGGACTTGGCCTCGGCCTTTATGCACGACACATACTTGCTCTGACTCGGCCTCGGCCTCGACATACGGAATATTTGTACTCTGACTCGGCCTCAGATCATGCAGACGTGAAGCCGAGTACTAATAGTTGGAGTCCGTCGACAGATTACGGAGATTGGAGTTCGCTGATCAAAGCTGAGAACGAAGATCAGGACTCGACTTAACCATTCTCCTACGGACGAGGACAAGGGTTTGGGTCGGCCAATTAAGATTATAGTTCCGAGTTATGACTTAGGAGTTGGCCCCTATTATTGTATTCTCCTTCCGAAGCCTTGCTATCCGATTTGTGTAGCTTAGGTTGACCCCGATTGTCCTTGTACATATTTCCCCATAACAGTATATATACGTGTGTTCTTTTAGATAATGATTATAATAAACCCATTGAAATATATACTTTAGCAAAAAAATGAGAAAAATTTTGAGCCTCGGGTGGGCCACAAATATAATGATCACAAGTAAGTAACTTACCAACGCCCTTCAACCTTTCATTTAGATGGCTAACCTTTGAATTATTTGGATTATTCTATTGGTGTCATTTTAGTTATGTACTCAATAATTAAATTGTTTCGGCATATCATTAACAAGTGTTTAAAAGGACAAGTATCTTAATAGTAACGTAAATATTGGAAAGATTTCATCTATATGAAGGTAGAAGTGGTGTTGTTTCTTATAAGAGTTAGATTTTCTCTCATGATCATTTATGAATTATGATAAACATATGGCCATTAACTGTACTGAACAAGATTTATAGAAACTCAAATAACACAAACTGAGTATGTGTATGGTATATCCGACTCTATTATTTAGAAATAACTAGTTCAAAGCCGCGGTTACTATAAATTTTGATAGAATTTTGATATACTTACACCAAGGAAATATTCAAATTGAATGAGATATCTCTTATTATGCATATAACTTGTGTCTAGTTTAGTAGTTATTTTTTTCTTTGAAAATAATTTTCAATTAAGTGAGAGATTATTATGAAAAAAATATTTTGATTAAAAGTAATTTAAATAAAAAATTATATGTCAATATATAAAAGGTTTGTAAAAACAACTTGGTTTTTTGTATTTTATGAATAGCCCCATATCGAAAAGGAGAGAGAAAATTTTTCTTAATAAGTAGGGTGTTGAGTACCTTATTATTTGATTGGTGAATTAGAGGAGTACCGAGACTTGCATGTTCTAGTGCGAAACACTGGAATGCCCGCCCACGCGCATGGTTACGGTCATGGTCCCTGTTTCGATCACAGTCACGGTCACGATATCGGGCTCGGACTCGGACTCGGTGTGAGGGTCTGGCCATGTCGGGTAGTGTTGTTGTAGAGGCACTAGTGGTGCACTTTGTATTTCGCACATGCGCATAGTATCGCTCTCTCGTGACCTTACACGAACCGACGCAAGATGGTTGTGAGTCACGGTATGACATGGCTAAAAGAGATGGATTAGGTTGATGGATTTGGAGTGTTGTGGGTAAGAGGTCCGAGAGAGACTTATCTGCCTTATATACAGGCTAAAAGTAGTTGTCTAAGAGGCTTGTTGTAACTACTCATGTGGTAATAAATTAGTCTATGCAGAAAATACTACATGTGGCTAGCCCAACGGTCATAACATGGCTAGCCACTGTGTTTAGACGGGCAATATACAACTGTTTTTTCACATGTAAAATGGTCAAAAACTGCTAAATAACGGCTAATTTCTCACCAACAGCCAGAAATGGTCAATTGTAGTTATTACTTTGGACCAAAACGTCCAGATACCCTAGCTTATATAAACTGAGATTGGGTGGTTTTTTCAACATCACAAACATTCGATTCATTCTCTCATATGAATTAGTAAAGCTCCAAGTGTTATTTGATCAAGCCAACAGGTTCAATACGAACCTAAGCCAGCCAGTCCACAAGAACCATACCAGTGTAGTGGTCTAAGCAAGCAAGAACCAGACCAACATGGTGGTCTAATCCTATAAAGAAATTTTTTTTTCTCTTCTCTCTTACTTGGGAATTTTATTTTAAGCTTTCATTTGCCATCAATTTGTGTTTATAGATTTCCATTGGTAATTTCTCTGTGCTTGCTGAATGCAGAACCACACACAAACTCGTCGTGTCCTACAAGCTATTTTTTTGCAACCTATTAGCGGTCTCAATTATTTTGAAAAAGGTAAATAATGCTTTAAGGACAGCGTGATCACAC
>JAJHSJ010000011.1:18767560-19067560 GCA_021015155.1 Magnolia officinalis
GTAATTTGAGAATATCAATTTCTCAACACTAGCACCATAGGAACTTAGGGTGTGGATGACACAGGTAATTCGCATGTCCTCCCAAGAAATAAACAGCCCAAATTATGACCTGCTTGGACATTTCACATGCATTCTAACATAACAGTATGTTGGATGAGGATTCGTGTTACTCTCCAACTGATAAACTATTAGAGCTGGCGTGAGATGGAAGGGTTCTTTGCAGCATCAAAAATGATTTTATGAGATCGAACCGCACATCGTGAAAGGTTCTAATAAATCAACACCAGCGGCGTTGAAGCTATGTGGGCTCACCATGATGCATGTGTTTGATTTACACTCTTCTTCCATTTTGCTGCTCATTTTAGGATATAAGCTTAGAAATGAGGAAGATCTAAATCACACGTGTACCATATATACCATATAAAATACTGTTGACTGAACATCCACCATTAAAATCTTCTTATGGTTCACTGTAATGTTTATTTTACATACAACGTATTGATTGTATATATATATATATATGGAAAAGGTACAATGCGCTCGAGTGGATTTTAACGCCCCATGAGGTCGAGCTGTGTGGGCCCCACCGTGATGCGTTTCGAACATCTACCCCATCAGTCAAATGCACCATTCCATTGTGGGCCTAGGTTTCAAAAATCAAGTCAATCCGTGACTTGTGTGGGCCACACCACATACAGAAGAGGAGAGGGGCCGTGCACCATTAAAATGTTTATAACCATTTTTTAGGGCCCACCGAGATGTGGTTTGCAAATCCAACCCATCCATTATGTGGTGTCCCACTTGAATGAGGGTTCAGACCAAGTTTCAGGCGCATGCAAAACTCAGGTGGGCCCCACCAAGTGCTTTTATATGTTTTTAACGGTGTCTTCACATAATTTTAGATGGTATGGCCTACGTGAGTTCCATATACGGCTGATCTTTGGGATATCCCATAATTTAAAGGGGACCCATCAAATACATGGTGTTGATGGTTGAAACGTATCACAGTGGGGCCCACACAGTTCGACCTCACTGGAGCTTATCGTGAGGTCGAGCGCATGGTACCATTTCCCATATATAATATATATATATATATATATATATATATATATATATATATATATATATATATATATATATATATATATATGAGAAAATTAGGTCTGTGGACCCCACCTTTTAGCCGGCTGGTTTTTATGAAAGAAGACAAACCTTCTTTTGCAAGCTGGACCTCCACGTACGGCGAGCGAATTTGAGGACGAAAATACCCCTCGCTTTCGAAGAAGAGCGCTGACGCTCCTCCAACCAAGAGTTGTACGAACGGCTCAAAAGAGATCAAAGTTACATGGCCCACAACTATGTATTTATTATATCCACAACGTTCATCCATATTTAGAGATCATTTCGGAGCATTATCCAAAAAAAAAATCATATCCAAATCAAATGGACCACACCACAAAGAGCAGTGGGAAAACTGATTTTCATCGTTAAAAATTTGTAGGGCCCCCACCACTTGATAGTTAATTCTTTCTTATTTTACGTCTCAAGCTTAATATGAGCTCGCCAAATCGATGGACGGTTTGGATATAACACAAACCTCATAATGGGACCCACAAAAGGCGGTGGGATTACAACAGCAAATTTTTTTTTATATAAAAAATAAAAATAAAAAATCTATAGCTACGGATTATAACCGTAGCCATATCCGTAGCCTATAAAATCGACGAGGCAAACTAGAAAACGGCGGGGCAAACTAGAAAACGGCGGGGCAAAAACGGCGGGGCAAACTAGAAAACGGCGGGGCAAACTTGAAAATCGGCGGGGCAAAAACGGGCGGCGGGGCAAGCATGAAAACGGCGGGGCAAACTAGAAAATCGGCGGGGCAAGCATGAAAAACGGCGGGGCAAGCATAAAAAACGGCGGGGCAAACTAGAAAATCGGCGGGGCAAAAAAATTTCATGTAACATCGATATATCGACAATATGTCGATATATCGATATAATATCGACAATATGTCGATATATCGATATATCGGCGGGGCAAGCATGAAAATTGGCGGGGCAAAAAAAATTCCATGTATCGTCGATATATCGACATATGTCGATACATCGATATATCGGCGGGGCAAGCATGAAAATCGGCGGGGCAAAAAATGTCATGTATCGTCGATATATCGACAATATGTCGATATATCGATATATCGGCGGGGCAAGCATGAAAATCGGCGGGGCAAAAAAATGTCATGTATCGTCGATATATCGACAATATGTCGATATATCGATATATCGGCGGGGCAAGCATGAAAATCGGCGGGGCAAAAAAATTTCATGTATTGTCGATATATCGACAATATGTCGATATATCGATATATCGGCGGGGCAAGCATGAAAATCGGCGGGGCAAAAAAAATTCCATGTATTGTCGATATATCGACATATTGTCGATATATCGATGCTTGATTTTGTCGATATATCGACATATGGTCGATAATATCGAATCAAGTCCTCATTTGTCCAGCGACTTAACCAAAAAATTCCATGTAACGTCGATATATCGACATATTATCTACAATATGTCGATATATCGATGCTTTATTTTGTCGATATATCTACATATTGTCGATATATCGATGCAGTTGTGTTGTTTTTTTTTTTTTCTTTCTTTTTTTTTATATATGTTGCGTTGTTTTTGTGGGTTCCCATTATGATGTCTGTGTTATAATCCAAACCGTCCATCTATTTGGCGAGCTCATATTAAGGCTTGAGACGAAAAATAAGATAGATCTAACTATCAAGTGGACCACACTGTAAAATATAGTGGGAATTGAATGTCTATCCATTGAAACCCTTTTAGGGGTTACAGAAGTTTTGGATCATTATGAAATTTGTTTTTCCTCTTCATCCAGATCTTTGTGACCTATGAATGAACTTAGACGGGGAGGATTTCTCACAAACATCACAGTGGGCCCCCAAAAAGTTTTTAATGGTTGATGCTCATTCAACACTGTTTCCTGTAATGTGGTACACTTGAGATTTGCATATATCTCATTTTTTGTCTCATACCATAAAATGATGTGGAAAAATATATGGATGGCATGGATGAAAAGCATACATCATGGTGGGGCTCATAGACCACCGAACATCCACCATTGCGTGGTGGTAGGGGAGTATGCAATCCGTTTACGTGAAAGGAGGGGTATTTTCGTCCAGAAATTCTGTCACCGCACGTGGAAGTCTAACTCGCAAAAGAAGGTTTGTCTTCTTTCATAAAACCGACTGGCTAAAAGGTGGGGTCCACATCCCTAATTTTCTCTATATATATATATATATATATTTCTTGTTAGCTTGTTAGTACACCTGCGGTCAGTTCATACAATATATTGACATGGTCCCATGGATATTGGTGGAGAAAAAACACAAATATTAGATTGATCTTAAACTTCTATAACCCTTAATAAGCATTTAATACCACTGTTTCACCGCGTGGATAAGACACGTGCACCGTGGAGGTATCATAGATCTTTGACACTAGCTAACTTGCTTGTGTTGGGATCGCTAGCCAAATCGCATCCAAATCAGGCCTACTTCCTGACGATTTAAATGCGTAATTTAGGTGCAGATAACAGCCGTGCAGATTATCTGATGAATGGATCAGATGCTACACACGCGTTCCCTGCTAGAATATGGGACGCGATGCGCCATTAAACCTCACACGAGCGAATGTGCAGCATTCGTCCAACGCAACGGTACAAAAGCGAGCGATTCGAAAAACAAACCATTGGTTTTTTTAGCATTCCCTCTCTCTCTGCAACCGACATTTTAGTACTGCAAAAACACAGAGGCAAGGAGACTCTCATGCGCGAATAGATCAAGGTGGCGATTCTCACGACACGTGAAAATTATCCATATTAATGCAAGATCCCATCCATTCAATAGATTGAATCCACCTTGAAATTCTTTTAGTTAAAAAAGACACCTATCCAATCATTATATGGACCACGCATGAGTTAGAGAAACGGACGGTCAGGAGAAAACAGCAGTCGATACTCGACGTTCATTTAACCCAACTAAGTAATTTGACAGATGACCCCACCTGACGAATATCCTAAACCTTTCGCACGTATGAGGATCTTCTACGTATGCCGAGAATAGACCCTTTAAATCCTCTTCGCGCGAATATCTGCAGTGGATAAGAAGCTGACCTGGCCTTTCCCTGCAGGGTTGCAGGTATAAATGCCTTAAAACTACTTCCGAACATTCAAACCATTCAAACCTCTCTCTTGAAACCGCTTCTCTCCCACCAAGAAAGCCACCAGTGGTTTCGTCCATTACAGCTTCTCCGATCTTCTTTGGAATTTCCAGCATTCTGACGAAAATGCCCTTATTGGCTTCTGCTTGTTTTCCTTGATTGATTCTAGAAGGTTCTAGAAGTTGCATTGGATCGTTTGGTTGCCTTCAAATGGTGTTTTAGGGTTTCCTTTTTCTCAAGTAATCCTCAGGTATATTGTTTGTCCTTTTTTTTTTTTTTAATAAAACTTTTATTAGGGTGTGTTTCGTTGCACCAAATTTCATGAAATATCGTGAAATTTTGCACCGAATTAGACTGATTAATAATGGATTATCATGATATTTGGCGCAACCAAACGCAGCCTAATCTCTCTCTCTCTCTCTCTCTCGTCCTCTCAAAAAAAAAAAAAAAAAAAAAAAAAAAAAAACCAAACGCAGCCTAATAAATAACAATTTATCTTGTTTTCTCGTAATCTGTTTTCGTTGCCACTGCTGCTAATTTTTTTCTTCTTTCTTTCTTCTTCTTCTTCTTCTTTTTTTTTTTTTTTTGGAATTTTGGAAAATTTTCTGTGTTGGGTAAATTTATAATTATGCATATGTGAAATGCTTAGGGTGTATTTTGATGCCACCCGTTTTGTTTTATTTTTTTCATTAAATCTGCAAGTGATATGAGGGTGCCGGGACGCTGCACTCTCCTTAGTTTTGCAAGAAATGGGGTTACCAAGGCATTGCTTGAACGCTTCTCACTAATGTGTTAAAATATGAGATGCTTTTGAATTTCTTAACCTTTGATCAGACGTCGTCATAAAAAAAACATATTTGGGTGAAATTTCAGGTTAGCTGGATACTTGAGTAGGCCACATCTCATGTTTAATTCCAGCCATTGGTATGCTTCCGCCAAGAGAAAAATGCGTTAAAACACATTTTTTAATGGCATCCAAACATGCCCTATAGGATTGAATAAGCACGCAAACAGGCTGCCAAGCATCCTGACTCAACAACCTACAT
The DNA here is from genome assembly GCA_021015155.1 of Magnolia officinalis. Taxonomy (NCBI): domain Eukaryota; kingdom Viridiplantae; phylum Streptophyta; class Magnoliopsida; order Magnoliales; family Magnoliaceae; genus Magnolia; species Magnolia officinalis. Next base: position 18,772,855 of record JAJHSJ010000011.1, read on the forward strand.
GGTGTCAATGTGGTGCACTTGTGAGGGCTGCATTTCAATTTGTTAGGCAGACAGTACTTAACATGTGCTCTGGCCATAATTGGGTTGGTTCTTTCATCAGGTGGGGCAGGCATTTACAGTTAATGTGGAACATTGGCGACTTTATTTTTTCTGAGAAATGTGATGGGTACTTGCAGTCGAATTGTACTGTGCTTACAGTGGCTCCTGTGTGCAAGATCTGGTTGTTTATCTGGTGGCCTCTCTGTTTATTTTCTTTGTCCCAAAAAAAAGAAGAAGGCCAGATGGGTCTTAAGCTGTTCCACAGCCTATGAAAGAAATGGATGGTTTAGAAAAAATGGCTCTGCATTCAACATGCACATGAGGGCCCCTGATAACTGGACAAGCCAAAATTTGGGCCAAAGTATACGCAGTGCGGTCCACGTGATGAGTAATGAATGACCCAGATCTTGCACAAGTGGAACATTGGCACTTGTGGGCCTTTGAATAGTCACGCAGAGCCTATTTCTTTAGCCTTCATTTTCTAGGAAACTTGTGGGCTGTGGCCCTAAATATGAGCCAATCACCTTTGTTTTTGAAAGATCGATGGGCTTGTTTTTGTGCCTAGTGCACATAAGTGGCTGCCTAATGAACTGTTATAATACCTCATATGTAGTTGTGTTATGGTGCTAACTTCTCTTTAGGCACGAATAATCCCAAACCCCACTAGGCAATCTTTCCATGGGAATTCTGATCCTTTTTAGACAACCATATGAGTCTCTCGCTCTCTTCAATGCGATTTGTCAACACCACGCCTTGGAAACAGTGGAACCCCTCCTTGAAGTGAACATGTGGGCATAAGTGAAGTCGTCATGGTTAAGTTGCAAAAATCTCCGTGGTTGGCATCGTCAAAGTTCATTTTCGTTGGTTCAATTTGGCATGGGGAAAAGTCCATCCACACAATTTCCATTTCCCCTAAGGCCATGTTTGGAAACGATGGATTCCATGCCAAACAATGGAAAAGGAAAAAGGATTTTCGTTGACGTGATGTTTTGTGTTGTTTGGAAAGCAAGGAAAAAGGTGGATTCCACCAAGCAATGATTACACTTTTCCATAATTTGGATTCTTGGCACGATACACTAGGTAAATATTCTGAGAGGAATATGAGATTTCCACCTACTATCCAAACAAGAACTTGAATTTTTTTTTTTTGGAAAGATGATGAAATTTTATTAGAAAAGCTCGCTAAAGCAAAAGTCAGGTGAGGAAAGAATACAACTCCAAACTACAATGCAAAGAAAGAAGAAAGATTGCAAACATCCATTGACTTAATGTTGAACGCCCAACCCACCACTTCTATTTTAATTTTCGTCACCATGTCTTCCACAAATGCACTCCTACTATGGAAAGAACCCATATTCCGTCCTTCCAAATCACCCAAAGCACTACCATTATGATGAGCTAACACATCGCCTTCCCATATCCTTACCTATTCCTCTGCTGTGCCAAGCCCACAAGAGGTCTTCCATAGACTGTGGCATCACCTACGGAGTTTTGAATACTAGAAAGAAGCATTCCCACACCTTCTGAGGGCCTGCTTGGATTGCCACTTACCGTGGTATTGTATTGCAAATGAGCAATCATGACTTGCCCATTACATTGAAAGTGGCTGTTAGTGTATTATGACTAACTAATGCATGTGTTTCGATAAAGATGTAAATTTCTGGACTTTCCACCGACCAATCATTTGTTTGGAAGGGAGGTAATTAGGCATGTGGGGTCCACATTAACGAATGGACAACTTAGATATACAATACATACATTAAGGTGGACCCCACGATCAGGATGGTACCCAAATCGCTTGTTTTGGGTACCAAGTGGTGCTGTAGTGAGATGTATTTTCCGTGGGATATCTTCAATTACATTGACATAATGTCAGAGGAAATCCATGGGTTTGAATTTTGTTTCTCTATTTTTGGCAAACACACTTAAGGTAAAATCAAGGATGAAATTTCCAGTATTTGCTGTGATGTAATCATATCCAAATAGGCCCTGAGTGAAAGCGTAGTGGATGAAAAGGTGATCAGTGGACTCTGCATTGTTTATGCGCATAACACAAATGTTGGGGGGAGGATCATAGATCTCTTTTGGAGATTATTAATGGTCAATACCCTTTTCCTACCAACCAGCCAAACGGAAGCCACAACTCTAGGGGGAGCTCCATTGAACTCTGCATGGGAAGGGTAACTTGATGTGATAATCAAAGGTGATTTTTGGATCAAATTGTAGAAAGATTGAATAGAAAAGTGGCCCGAGTTGTGCACATGTTGCACCATGGAGTCCTCTCCTTAGCTTGCTCAATCTATAAAAAAAGATCGAGGGCATCTAAATAGGGACAAAGTGTGGCATATTGGAAAACATAGCTTTTATCAAGGTTACGCACCCTCCCAAAGAAAGGTGGCATCGCTTCTAGCTTGAGAGCTTTCTCTTGATCCTTTCTATGATCTTATACCAGAGGTGCTTAGCCAACCTCTCAATATACAAAGGAAGGTCCATGTATGTTGAAGGAAAAGACCCGACCCTACACTTAAAAATGACCAACCTTGACACTTCAAGCTCTCTTGATCATTTCATTGATCTTATCCCAGTGGTGCTTAGCTAGCCTCGCGAAGGAAAAGACCCAACCCACACCTAAAAATGACCAATCTCTACACTTCATCCTCGTCCAGCCTCACACCTAGCATCTCACTTTTAGAAGTTTTAGTAATGTTAAGCGTCAAACATAAAACCCCTTAAAAATGACCAACCTTGACACTCCAAGCTCTCTTGATCATTTCAATGATCTTATCCCAGAGGTGCTTAGCCGGCCTCCCAATATACAAAGGAAGGCCCATGTATTAGGGGTGCACATGGGTCGGTTCGGTCCAGTTCTGGGGTGAAACTGGAATCGAACCGTTCCTAACGGTTCTAGGATATTCGGAACCGAAACCGGACCGTTAGCACCCTAAAACCGAACTGGAACCGAATCGTTAAAATCGGTTCGGTTCCGGATCGGTTCCACGGTTCTAGGCTTTTTATAATCCAGCCCAATTGCATGTTTTATTTTATTATCTAGCCCATGTCCATTCATGTTGTGATCCATTTGATGAATGGTTTAGATATTGTATAAGGTGTGCAAAAATACATTTATGAAAACAATCAAATGGTGCATTATAAACCATAAATCATGAGCCAAATATGGAAACAATCAAAGGGTTCTTGGTTCGGTTCCAAGTTCGGTTCCAGGTTCGGTATCATGGTTCGGTTCTACGGATCGGATCCATGGTTCGGTTCTATGAATTGGTTCACAGTTTGGTTCGGTTCGGTTCTACATACCCCCATACCGAGAACCAAACTGATGTAATCGGTTCTTTGATTTTTGGAACCGGAACCGGTGCACTCTAGAACTGGACCAAATCGGACCGTTTGGTCGGTTCCAGTCTGGTTCCACGGTTCTACCGGTTCGATGTGCACCCCGACCATGTATGTTGCGAAGGAAAAGACCTAACCCTACACCTAAAAATGACCAACCTCGACACTTCATCCTTGTCCAGCCTCACACCTAGCATCTCACTTTTAGTAATGTTAAACTTCAAACGTGAAACTTGAAATATCTTACTATCTTCCACAAGTTATCCACCATTGCCTTGTCAGCGTCTCAAAGTAAAATTGTATCATCGTCATATTACAGATGATTAATTTTAGCACCTATGTTTGCCACCTTAAAACCTCTGATTAAACTACCTGACTTTAAGTAACATTCTGTTGAGGGCTTTTGCAACAACCACGATTAGGAAAGGAGATAGAGGATCACCCTGCCTAAGTCCCTTCAAGGCCTTAAAGAAACATTTTGTTTTTGGCGTTCTATTGACCAAGACAAAAAAAACACCCAAACGAATACATTCTTAAACCCAATTCCTCTATTTATGCCTATAACCATAGATTTGAATATTGGTATCGCATTGGTCAATACAACCATATCGTATCCATATTAGCACAAGATGATATGCGATGCGGGATTGTACTAGCCCGATTTAAAGAAAAAAGATTTGTATCGGCCTATATAGGGCATATCAGCACATGATATGGGGCTGATACAGGTTGATACACCAATAAAAGCCCCCCTTATTTATTATTTTAAAATTCAGTCATGTCTCTTCTTCTTCTTCTTCTTCTTCTTCTTTATTTATTTATTTATTTTTCCATTTAAACCATGGAGCAAGCTTAAAAACTCATTTTAGGCTGTACCTATTTTGGGATCAAAACAAATAATTTGAATGCAATTTTTGTTGTATTTCAATGTAAAGGCCCTAATTCACCAAATCATGTTTGATTTATGTTCAATTAGGGCCCATCTAGTTGACCTTTAACAAGTCAAACCGACATACAAACATTCTCATCAAAGAATGGTTTGACGCACCATCATATGCATGTCCAGAATACAAAAAAGAAGAAGAAGATAGATTCTTGAATTTCTTATTATTCTATTTTTTTCTTGATATTTTTCTTAGTTCTTTGGCTTAATTTTTTTTGACCAATATGGGTCGATATCGTCCGATATCGATACACGATGCCTGTATCGTATCGTTTTTTGGCTCGGTTGATACGCTCCCCAACACTGATATTCAGAACCATGCTTATACCCCAATCTTCTCAACATGTAATTGGGGAACTCCTCGTCGACATGGTCACATGCCTTCTCGATGTCCATCTTGGATGCTAAACCTCTTCTTTTGCCGCTTCCCTGTGCTTAGAGTCAATGCACTTATGAGTGATGAGAGCACTTTCCAGAATTTGCCTGCCCGCTATACAACTATTATGGTTCTTGGTGATGACATTCACGAGGACTTCTTGAAGTCTAATGCAAGGATTTTGGCAAATATCTTATAAGGGCCCGCGATGAGATTGATGGACCTAAATCTTAAATTTTCCGTCCCTTAGACCTTCAGAATGATTGCAATAAACGACGCTCCAAGCTCTTTTGACAATTGGCCCCTCTCAAAGAATTCAACAATAAAATTCACATCTCCCTTAACCACGTTCCAGAATATCTGGAAGAAAGCCATGGGATAGCCATCCACTCTGATACGATGCTGTATCTCTTCCCTTTGCTTTTATCTCTTCCTTGGAATTTGGCTTTTTGAGGAATTTCGCCCCAGCATTCAACAATTGGTTAAAACCTAGGTTTTCCAATTTTCACAAGATAGTAGATTCTTATAGTAATTCACAAATGCATCATTGACTTGCACAGTTGCACTTTCTCCTCTATTATTTTGCTGTCCACTACTAAACTGACAATCCCAAGGTATTCCATGATGGTAACAGTGGCCGTAACGACCACCACCCTTATTGTTACAATACGGGCCGTAATGGCCCCTGTAATGGCCGTTAACGATCATCTTTTTTAATTTATTATTATTATTATTATTATTTTTTGAAGAAAACTTGTAGTGGCCTCGTAACGGGTTGTTATGGGTCATTTTTTCCATAAAGATTGTTACGGTTGTTACGATCCCATAATGTGTTACAGTTGCCGCCAATATTGTTACTTAACGGTCTTGTAACGATCATTACAACACACCATGTCCAATCCCGTTTTTCACCCTTGTGCTAGCTATACTATGGAAGAATCACGTATTTTTGTTACATTCCTTTAATCAAATTGCTCTTGAGCATTGTCTTCACTTGATTTCCTCTTCTTTAAGGGGGTTCGAGTACTTCATGGAGATGTTAGCACGCTTCTCTTTCTCAACAGCTGATAATTCACCCCCTCTTCCTTCACATTTAGGGCATGAATTTTGTTTAAGATATTATGTAACTCACCCTCTAGGACCCCAAACACTTCTTTCTTTCCAATTTTTTAGCTTTTCTTTTAACATCCCAAGCTTCTAACTCATTTTTGAACCTGGTTTGGGCCTATAACCTTCAACCACAAAAGATCCCCAACATTCTTCCACTAGGTTCTCGATGCCTTTGACTTCCAACCACATGCACTCAAACCTAAATGGTTTGGGACTTTAGTTTTCTTCTTCCACTTCCAACCCAATCGGGTGATGATCGAAGACGGGCCTAGAGAGACCCCACTGTTGAAATAACAGGAATTTCTTGAGCCATTGTGGAGAAACTAGGAAGCTATTGAGGTGTAACAAGATAACTTTGCCCCATCCATTCGTCCACGTGAATTGGTCTCCCTCATTGGCAAATCCACCATTTCATTAGAGAGGAGCCACATAGGGAAATCCTTGATATTTGTGTCATATGCCTGCCATTCGATATTTTAAGAGTAAATCAAATCACACTAAAATCTCCCCCTACACACCATGGAATCCTCCATGTTTCTCCGATGGTATTTAACTCCCCAATTGTGCTCTCTAGTCGAGCTGGCACGGGCCATAAACAACAATGAATAAAAACTTGAGATAACCTGCCTTAAAGCCACTAAGATCGAGAACACACTGCACCAAAATTCCTCTTTTCCCTATACATTTGTGTTCCTTGCCACCATAATAATCCCAGCAACCCCATTTGCATATAAAGAAACTCAGTACTTATTTTTTACCCCCCAAACTGAGTCCATAGTTGTTCAATCAAGAGACTGTAATTTAATTTCCTATATTGATATTACCTCACCTTTTGCTCTTCGACGCGTTTCCCTGATCCGAGCTCTTTTGAGCTTACTCCCTAGCCCCCTAACATTCTAACTCAATACTTTCATTGGATAACTAATCTCACCCCTCTTTGTCTCTTCCTGCTACTAACCTTGGCGCCTGCATTGTAATTAATTGAGTAATCCAGGCTTAACAACTCCCTCCAACCCTTGGGAGATCTCTTGAATTTTAGTTTCTTAGCTTCATGTTGTTTCTTCATTCCTTTATCCTTGACAAATTGGAACAAGGTGAAAACATTCTCATTGCATGCTCCAAAAGAGAGAGCCACCAACTTACCTATTTACTCGATCACGTCCTTAGTCTACCTAATTTCTTCTTCCGTAAGAGCATGTTCGCCCTCCTTTCCAACTTAGACCCTCTTCATCGTAGTTGTAGCTTTCCTGATAATTAACCCTTCATCTCTCATGCTTGTGGCCTGCAATGGCATCACATCCAAAGCCTCTGAAAGACTCTAATATGCAGAGAGAATACTCCCCAGAGTTAGGGTCTCCCTTTCCCTTTTTTGGAACCACCCTTTGGTATTGCCACCGTCATCACTCTATCGTCTTCTACATCTTCAACCAATGTCTCCATTGTCATAGAGGTGTCTTGACAATTCAACTTAGTCGTTGAAGCACTATTGTTGTTGATCTTTGTTGACATGCCCTCTGTTGCCATTAACATTCAATTGGTAGCCTACATATCCTAATAGAGGTTCAAACTCTCCCGTTAGGCTTTGCAACATTCCCTAATAGAGGTTCAAACTCTCCCGTTCGAAGTATGAGAAAACTAGGGTCTCCCACACATGGCTACGAAAAGATTTGAGCACATGTGTGGGAAAACCCCACTCCATCGTACGCTTTGGGGATATCACAAGTGTAAGGGAACCTTGGGCCCCTCCCTCCATGTGTAGGTAATTCTAATGGCCTCTCTTCATTTGTCTTCTTAGCTTTTGACTGTCCTGCTTGCGTACCCTACCCGCTCCCCTCCCTTCCTTTGAAATTATTAACCCCTTCTCCATCTGGCAATGATGCCTTTGTTCAGACGGCGGCCTTCGCTCGAGCCTCCATCTGCGTGACACGTATTCGGAACCATCATCCCTTCTCGATCGAACTTGGCTTCATTGTTCCTAGTATCGGCAATATTATCGATAATATCACTGATATTATTAGTATCACTAGCTCAACGGTACTGATAAAATTGGTAGTATCAGAAATTCCAGGTATCAGTGATATATCACCTATATATTGCAAAGTATCGCCAATGTATCATGATATTTTTGACCCTATAAATTCTAGATGTCACTTGTATCGCCAATGTAACAATAATATTATTGATAATATTACTAATGTATTGCCAATGTATCAATATCGCCAAAAATCTATTTATTAAGAAAAATTCCATTTCAATTTTTTATGGGTGCATAGTTGTATGATGAATTGCCCGCGCGCGTGTGCGCGCGCGCGTGTGTGTGTGCGCGTGCGTGGATGGATGAATGGATCATGGATTTATGCATCGATGGATGGATGGATCATGGATGCATGATCATGCATGTGTATTTGGATGCATGGTTGTATGATGAAATGCATGTATGCATGTGTGTGTCTATGCATGGATGGATGAATGGATCATGGATTTATGCATGCACGGATGGATGGATCATGGATGCATGCACATGGATCATGCATGTGTCATTTTATGTATGCATGGATGGATGGATCATGCATGTGTATTTGGATGCATGTATGTTTGTGCATGTATCCATGGATGGATGGATCAACCATGTTGCCCATGTTTCCCCAATGTTTTCCTGAGTCAGTGATACATGCTTTTAAGCTCCCAGTAGAGGGAATCTTATTATGTATGCATCTTTTTTGCTATTATCATGTTTCCTAACTATGCAAATAGCATTTTAACATTGGCTGAATTATCATTGAGAAATTCCACCATTTTCCCATGTTTCCCCAATGTTTCCCTGAGTTAGTGTGGCATGCTTTTGTGCCCTAATTAAATGAGAACTTATTATGTATGCATCTTTTTTACAATTATTTGATTCCTAAACAATGTTGTCAAATCGCATATGCGATCATGTGTGATCGCATATGCCTATGTGCATATGCGATCGCACAATCGCATATGTGATCGCATATTTTTAAAAATTTTTTTTGAAAAATTAAAAAAATTATATGTATTAGGGAAAAATTCAAAAAATTGTAAAATTTTTTTATAAGAAACTGAGGAGAACTTTTCCAAGTTAATAGATAACTAATTTTACATATTAAAATACATTTGAAAGAGATAAAATCAATTAAACAATGAATTAAACATCAAGTCATCCACATTTAACAATATAGTTGACAAGAAGTAACAACAAAATCAACAAGCTATTTATTTATTATGGTAGAAAATAAAATAACAAGCTTTCTTCCTTGAAACTTAAAAGTGCTTGAATCTTGATCTTCCAACTTCCAAGAGAGAGGGAATGTAAGAGAGAGAGAGAGAGAGAGAGAGAGAGAGAGAGAGAGAGAGAGAGAGATTAAGGTCACTTGGAAGTAGGAAATACAAGAGAGAGGGAGATTAAGACACTTGTAATTAAGAAATGTAAGAGAAAAATAGAGTAAGAGAGTTTTGGGTGAGAATATTGCAAATGGAAGAGATTTGGAAGCCTTTTTATAGACAAAATGTTATTTTTTTTGCAAAAAAATAAAAAAATAAAAATAAAATTCAATGTGCCATGGCCAATATGCGATCGCATATGCTGTATGCGATCGCATATGCGATCGCATATTTTCGCATATGAACATATGCGATCGCATATGTGCCAGATCGCATATGCCATGATCGCATATGCGATCTGCATATGGATATGCGCATATGCGATCGCATATGCGCATATGCAATCGCACATGACAACAATGTTCCTAAATATGCAAATATGTGTATTTTGGTTTCTCCTAAAGTTTCATTGAGAAATTCCACCATTTCCCCCATGTTTCCCTCAATTAGCAATACATTTCCAGGTATTGGTGATATTGATACATGTTTCCGTATCCCTAGCCAGTGATACATGTAACGACATCGATACTACGAACACTGCTTGGCTTCCTCAAGGAGCACGTGTCTCCACTCCTGATGGTTTGGAGTTTGATCCTTCTACCATTTGCAGGCTATGGGAGGCACCACCCATCTCTCCTATACCCGCACCTATCCATCTACTCCCCTTATACCCCACCCCTCTCAAACCAATCAACTCCTAAAAAAAAAAAAAAGAATACGAAAAAAAAAAACCAAAAGAACTCTAACCCCCCCCTCCACCCCCCACCCCCACCCCCCCAAACCAAACCCCCCCCCCCCCCCCCCCCCCCCCCCTAAAAAAAAAAAAAAAAAAAAAAACCTTAAGTACTCCATCTTCTCATTTCTGCGAGAGCCCACCCCTCCTCGCCAAGCTTTTGACTTCTCTCCTCTACCATAACTTCCCCCATCTCTTCTCACATTAACGCTCCTCACTAATGACAACAAAGATGATCTTTGGATCGGTCACAACCCTTCTCTTCCTTACACATATCTTTGTTGCTTATCTCCTTGTTGCCTTCTGTTGTTGGATCTATAACTATGACCTCCCCTGGACATTACTCGATCAACACAAAAGCTTCTCTAAACCACAACTCCAATGGGATCCCCCATATAGAAAACCATACCTCTTCCTAGCCGAAGGACTTCTCCGATCATTTACAGATCTTCCTCACTAGTCCATCATTGAGCAAAGCATTCGCCATAACTACCTGGTCTAGATTGGCCCTGGGCTTGATTGAAATCGACACATCGTTTTTACCCGGCGGCTTGATAATGGTGTCCTTCTCCTCTAGCCTATAGGCCACAACACGCATTAAGCCAGGATTTGATTTGATAGATAGAGGCTGGCTCATTCGTTTGAGCAATTAACTACCATTATAGAATCGACTAGGCATTTCCACCACTGTGGGGTTGACTCTGACCTCTGGGCCTCAAATAGAGCTCTCCTTCCAAATCCACTTCTTTTCCTCTATCCCCTTCTCTTCCCCTTGTTTTAAATGCTCTTCCCCAAGTAGCCTCGGTTCAGACTCCTTTCTAGCCACGACATCCTTGAAGGACCTCTAGCTCTCTCCTCTCTCCCTTGCATCCTCTCTAATCCCATCACTAGCCACGCCGCGCCACGCCATGCCACACCCTTTCCTTTTCCTTCCCTTGATCATTCTTGCTTCTTCCCTTTCTTCCCTCTTGGAACCCTCTATGTTTATCACCTTAGGGCCAAACCTAGCCCTTCAAACCAATAGTTTCTTCCCCCCTAAAATTCTCTTCGTCCAGCATTGTCATTGCCTTCCTTTCCTCCTTTGCCGTTCTCATCTACACAAAATCGAAGTTACGGTAAGAAGACAACTTTCGATCTCAAGGAATAATCATTCCATGACCTCTCCAACATGCCCAAACACCCTGGAAAAATTAATTGGTAGAAAGCCCTTTGGGGAACCAATAATGAAGAGAGTGGGGAACTCTGATAGAGGGTTCATTGCTTGACCTTTCACCTCTTGTATCGAAGCCTGGTTCCTGCTAACTATAGACCAGTTGCCCTCCTCATCCTACGTAGCCTTCTTCTTCCAATCCCACTTTGGGATCTCCATTCCCTGTTCCAAAAACCCTCCTTGCTCGAGCTTTTTTACCTTCTAACTCAGACTTCTCTATCATTTTCCCTCATAAACCCATCTTGCTCCCCCTCGAATGCCGATTAAAGATCTTCCTCTTACAACAACCCTTCGCTATCTACGTGTGTTGCCACCCGATCTCGTCTAGTGCCTCTTCGATCTGATCTCCCACTACCACCCAATCTTCTCTCTTCTCACCGATCACCCTACAAGAACTTGAAATTGGAATCCATGTTTCATAGTTCTAATTGAATCATTGGATTATTAATGTTTTTTTTTTTTTCCCCCCCCTTTCTTTTGCCTTGGATTCCAGGCATATAAACATGCCCTAAATGATCCCTTTAAAGCTAGGGAAGAGTATATCATATGCTTTCCTCTCATTCTTTTCTAGGCTTTCTTAGAGGAAGGCTCATTTGATTCTTTTCTAGGCTTTCTTGGAGGAAGGCTCATCAAAATTTGTAACGTCTCCTCGGGCCAAACGCTTTGGATGATGAGATAGTAGGGATTATTCCTAAGAGCTATAAACATCTCGTTGTCGACATTACTCTAGATTTTCAAAAGATTGGCTCATTCTGTATATAACAAAAGAGTTACTAAATTGTCTTTCGTTCGCTACAATTTCAAGTCATTTGGATTATCACGTCAATGAGACAATATTTGCACCAAAAAATGCCTTATTGAAAGGCTTCTATTAATTTTGCAAATACTATGTTCTAGGCCATGATCTGTCAAAAGCCCTCGATTACAATCCCTGGAAAAAAGAAACCTTTGATTGAAAGGTAAAAACCAAGAAACTAGCATGTTACATGGTACAAAATAACATTTGCAAATGATGCATGAAATCATAATATATCCTTTGTCTTTAGTGTGTCCAGATCATCAATTAGGCTTCATGAGCATGTTTAGGCGTCTCGTGTAGCAAGCTGGGCATCGGGATACTAGTACGGGATGTGTATTATATATCCCAAGAGGATAGGCTTCAGATAGACATGTAGTCTTGTGGCATATGTTACCTTGTTGAAGAATATTTTACAGCATTGTTACATTCGAGACTTAGGGTATTGGTATTGCTAGGGGTTTCATATGTCTTGGAAAAATCCTAAAAAAGAAGAAGAAAGAAATGTCTTGGGAAATTTGGTAGAGCGCCGGCCTTACCCTAAAGACATTTTAAAAACCTCAAACAAAGATGGTATATGAGCATTGTGCTTGAAAGTCATTGAGTCAGTGCAAGGTGAATACTACATTGGCACAATATCACTGGGATGACAACATAGACATGCTGTCAAGTTGGCACAGAACCGGCAAGACGATGTGAGACCACCATCTGGCTCTTTGGACAGTTGGTGAGACCATATTGTCTGGGACTTTGGACAATTGGCGAGACCATTGCCAGGGGTCTTGACAGTCAGCACGACGGGGATGACAAACATAAACATGCTGTCAAGTTGGCAAGGAACCACCAAGACGGTGCAAGACCACCGTCTGGCACTTTGGTAAATTGGCGAGACCATTGCCAAGGGTCTGACAGTCGGCATGAGGCCAAACATTGATATGAGATAGTTGGCGTGAAGCCACGCTTCTGGAGGTATTCCACCACTTTCTTGAGAGGGAGAAAGAAGTGATGCGTCCGTGGGGAAAGGATAATGAGTCCTTGGACTTCTCCCTTATGAGAGAAAAGGAGACAAGGGCTTCAATGTTGCATGGGAGAATGAATGCTCGAATGGCTTATGTGTTGGAAATGAGGACAAGGGCATATTTATAGGTTTTGGGGTCTTATAACTATTTTTCCTTGTGAAAAGGTTGTCATAATCAATTTTCCCCAACAAACTTTCCCTCCAAAATGAAGTTGTAACTAATCCCGCTGAAAACACAATCATTTCCCATGCAGAATGAGTTAACTGACGGGCCATTGCATGAGTAGACTTAGCACGAGTTGCATTATTTGGTGTAACTAGAATTGGCTCGAGTCGTGCTCGCTGGTGCGAGTAGACTTGGCACGAGTAGACTTAGCACGAGTTGCAAGGTGTGAGACACTACCAGCGGTGCGCGGTCTCACAAAATGGTCGTTATCTCCTTTGTTACAAATTGGATACAAGTGATCGTTGGGTCCTAGGAAAGATAATTCAACAAGCTTTTAAATGAGACCAAATTCATTTCATTTTAAGACCATTTACTGCATCAAAAGTGGGCCCAAAGTCTAAGGTTGCATGACCTGCACTACTCGCAATCAGCTGCGTTATCTTCTATAAATTGATTGGATCTCTCTTGTTACACCTCATATTTGAGTGATTTTAGGCTCATTGGCCAGGTAATTTGACAAGCTTTCCAATGAGACAAAATTCACTTTTATCTAGACACTATTTGGTTGATTTAAAGCTGGCACAAAATCTCATGCCATATTGTATTGCGACTTAGCTAGCATTAGTGTGCGACTTTAGTACCATTTAGGAGAAACTGATGCTATGACTAGAGAGCCAATGAAATAATCGCCACGTAATTTTTTGAGCATTTAGAGCTCATTTGACATGTGTGCAAATATGCTTGCCGACAATGATATGTTACAAATATCATAAAAAGAAGTGGGAAGTTCTGCAATTTGTGTGTTCCCTAATTTGTGTGTGGATAGGATTTCAAGGCCTTTGTAGAGATTAGTGACTTCTGCCTCATAGTTACTTCATGGAGGAGATGCCCACTTAGTCATATTGGCAAAATTGCATTCCGGAAACATTAATGGTGCACAACAAGAAGAGGCAAAGGTGAAGGCCTTGGTGAGGATCATTAACTTCCACCTCACTAGCATCTTTGGATCCCAAGAATAGGGGAACCAACTTTGCTTCGCATTTATCATTCCAAATATAGATCTTGGAAGTATCTCTAACCCAAATTGCCATATCATCGTAGTAGGCTATAGATCTTCTCCAACCATCTTGCATGTGATTAGATTGAAACCCTAAAATGTTCTCTTTCTGAGGACCTTGCCTCAACCTCAAGGATCTACCATTCAAGGTTTAAAGACCCAAAAGCTCAACATAGACTTGAACTTCAGTTGAGTACTTCACAGCCTCATTGGATAATTCATATTTTAAAATGAGAAACTATATGGTGCTAATTGCTATATGCTAATATTTTAGTTCGCTTCTATGTAACTTGGATTAGGACATGTTTGTCAGTGTTTGACATAAACTTGGGGTGTTTGACATGTTGGCTTTCAAAAGCCAAATTTTTTAACAAATATACCAATGTTTAAAGCAATAAAATATTATATTTTAGCAATATATTGTAATTACCTGTATAAAAAAACTTGAATATAACAGTTATATTTAAAAAAAACCCCCAAAAATTAAAGTTATTTGTAATGTATACTATTGTATAAAGTGACTTTGTTCACCTGCCTGTTTTCCCTATATTTCTGGACATTTGATTTTGCCTCCTGCTTCTAGTGGTGTTATATCCAGTGTTTGTAATATCGATACTATCGGCTGATAGTATCGTTATCGCTGCCCAACGAGATGAAACCCATCCGATACCCTCGAAAATTAAAAAAAAACCAAAATTCTTTTTATCGTGTGATATATCGCACAATATCGCACAATTTTTTTGCGAAATCGTCGATATTAGCGATACTATCATGTTGTATCCACAGATTTACTGGAAATTAGGAAAAAAAGTGGGAAAATCTTTCATAAGAGGGGATTTCGGTACCTGTGAAAGAAGATTGCATGATTGGAACCTTGGGGCCCACTCGATCGAGAGGTCTTTTGGCAAAGTTTTAGAATTTCAGGGTTCCGGCCGGAACCTATCCCTTTTGCGAGAATGGCTTCAGAAGCCTTTTCTGAGGACGTCATCTTCTTCGTAAGCTGGGAACGAGTAGAATTCTTTTTATCGTGTGATATATCGCACAATATCGCACGATTTTTTTGCGAAATCGCCAATATTAGCGATACTATCGTGTTGTATCCGCAAATTTACCGGAAATCAGGAAAAAAGTGGGAAAATCTTTCGTAAGAGGGGATTTCGGTACCTGTGAAAGAAGATTGCGTGATTGGAACCATGGGGCCACTCGATCGAGAGGTCTGCAAAACTTGCAGGGATTTGGGAGATTTTTTAGAAAGGTTATAGAATTTCAGGGTTCCAGCCGGAACCTTATCCTTGTTGCGAGAATGCCTTCAGAAGCCTTTTCTGAGGACGCCATCTTCTTCGTAAGCTGGGAACGAGCAGAAGCTTTGAGTGGCCACGTGATGTATGGGTCTTATCCACACCATCCATCCATTTTTTCACATCGTTTTAGGGTATAAACCAAAAAATAGGCAGATCCAAGGCTCAAGTGGACTACACAATGGGGATTAAACTCTTACCGTTGAAAACTTCTTAGGGGCCACATAAGTTTTGGATGGAGCTGATATTTGTGTTTTCTCTTCATCCAGGTCTACGTAACTTTATGAATACGTTGGATGGAAAATAAACATCACGGTGGGCCCTAGAAAAGTTTCAATGGTGAGAATCATTATCACCGCTACTTCCTGTGGTGTGGTCTGCTTGGGCCTTGGATCTTCCTCATTTTTGGGCTTATACCCTAAAATGATATGAAAAAATGGATAGACGGTGTGGATAAGACCCATACATCACGGTGGCCAATCAAAGCTACTGCCCATTCCCAGCTGGAGACGGGCTGTGGTAGGATGCAATTCGGGTACCTTTTTTAATGGATGCGCAGAGATAGACAGACGGTCTTTCATGGGCTCTGTGGGGTCCACATGATGTATATGTTTTATCCAGGCCGTCCATCCGTCTTTTCATATAATTTAAGGACGTTATACGAAAAATTAAGCAGATCAAGATCTCAGGTGGACCACACCAGAAAAACTGGTGAATGACCATTAAAAGTATTTTATAGGCCACAAAAGTTTTGGTTTACACTAATCTTTGTATATTTCCTTCATTCAATTTTGATTAACCTTATCAACGGTTTGGATGACAAATAAACATTAAGGATTTACTTAAAAGTAGGCCTCGATATATTTTTAATGGTGAACGTTCAATAATCACTCTTTCATATGGTGTGGTCCACTTGAGATTTGGATGTACTTAATGTTTGGGAAAACGTTCTAAACTAAAAGGATCTGTAAAAATGAATGACGGAGTGGATATATAACATATCATCAAAGGTGGGCCCTACAGTAAAGGTAACACCAGCTATGCAGTTACTCGCGTAACACCTAATCCACGCCCCTTAAGTTACGGGAAAGTGGATTTGGTGCGACTTGCTGCACTAAAAACGGTGGGGCCACATAAATGTATGTATTGTATATCCATTTTGTCCATCCATTTGGAGAGATTAGTTTAGGCTATAAGACAAATAATGGGTCATATCCAAAGCCCAAGTGGACCCCACCACACAAAATAGTGGGGATTGAACTCCTACCATTAAAATTTTGTGAGGGCCACAAAAGTTTCCGATCAAGCTGATATTTGTGTTTTACCTTGGCAACTATTTGTATGAACTTATGAACAGGTTTAGATCTAAAATAAACATTAAGGTGGACCCCATAAAAGTGGATTCAAGTTTTAACAGTGGGTGTCATTGCCCCCATTGTTATCTATGGTAGGGTTCACTTGAGCTTTGGATCGGCCTAATTCTTTCGCTTAGGACCTAAAGTGATATCTCCAAATGGATGGATGGTGTGGATACAACACATACATAATGGCAAGTGCCACACTGAGGGTCCCACGCACATGTTGGTTTTGAAGCAGGCCGGTGCGAAAATGGTGGTACCCGGATTTCCTGGTAATGCTTTTCGCTCCCACCTTGATGTTTTTGAAAAATCCACACCGTCCATCCATTGTCTAGATAATTTTAGGACATGAGCCAAAAATCAGGTGGATCCAAAACTCAAGATGGCCATAGGAAAAAGAAAACTAGACAAAGTTTTGTACCGTTGAAACCTTCCTGGGCTCCACCTTGATGTTTATATGCCATCCAAACCGTTTATAAGGCCATTTCCACTCGGATGAAGTGAAAAAACAAAAAACTTAGCTTGATACGAAACTTTTGTGGCCATAGGAATGTTTAAATAGTGGTCACTGAATCTCCACTCTTTCCTCTCGTGCGGCCTACTTGAGTTTTGTATCCACCTTATTTTTGGTCTCATGTCCTAAAATGATCTAGAAAAAAGCATGGATGGCGTGGATTTTTCAAAAACATTATGGTGGGCCCCACCTATTATCTCAGCGCAGGAACTTCCTAGGAAATGCCTTCGCATGAAATTGAGTCCAATCGTGATGGCTTACTAATGCTCTGTACCAGTAGCTATCGGTCTGTGCCCTGTGGGCTCCACAATAATGTAAGTGTTTTATCTGCGCCATCCATCCATTTTTCAAATCATTTTAGGGTATTAGCCCAAAAATGAGGTAGATCAAATCTCATGTGGACCACACTAAAAGAAACGGTGGTGATTGAAGGTTTCATGGTGGGCCTTAGGAAGGTTTCAACGGTGGGTGTCATCGTCCCCATTGTTTTTTGTGGTGGGGTCCACTTGTGTTTTCATACATGTTTTGATACATTTATAAATGTTATACATTATATTTGAATATAGTTGACCTAGTTCAATCAGACAACGCATGGCTTATGACCCTATTCAAAGGAAACCTATTGTCTGCACTTATTCTGAGATGTTATGATTTAAAAGTGTGTATTAAAGTCTTTTTAAACCATCCCTGAAGTTTCATTGAAAAATTCAACCATTTTCCCAATGTTTCCCCATGTTTCCCAAAAAGTGCAATAAATTATGTGATACAAACAATATATCCCCTGCGATAACCTATACGTATCTGTATGCCAAGGGTGCGATACATTTCACGATACCGATATTTCGAACACTGATTATATCTCCGACATGTCACTTTTGTAGGACATTGGAGCCATGTAAATGATGGGGGTTCCGACGCGAACCTTGGATGTCTGGAAAATCAGGCCAATCCCCTCATTACTGGGCTAAACCATTGAAATCAATAGATGACTGCTGGTTTGACTCCATCATACAGGTGTGGCCTGCCTAATGGGTGGATTTTCTAGATTTTGGAGACAGCTGATCTTCAAGTTGGTGACCATCGTTTACATGGCGGGGATGGCCAACAAGATTGATCCTTCAGCTAGAAAGATGTGGTTGCGTGATAGTTTAGTTAGGAAGCGGCATGTGTAAATGTTAGTTAGGAAGCTGTGTTTTGGTTATTCTGGAAAAAAAGTAGTGATATTTTATTCTTTGGAAAGAGTTAGGAAATGTCTGGGTCAAGAGCTTTGCTATGCCCACGTGCGTATCTAAGGCAGAGGTTTTGGCCCTACGATCTAGATCGTAAAGGCAAGTTTTTGGATAGGTCATCATTAAGTTCTGGGTTTAACTTGATGTTGGGGTCCCTTTTTGTAATTGTGGTTATCTTGACAACCAAGTCATCCCTGAGTTTGCTTTCCATTATCAATAAGAGCTCATTGAATCTTGAATTGATACCGGATGTCATCTAGTTCCTGCGATGTTGGTTATGTGGCTTTTCTTCCTCAAATTATTTGATGTAGGATACATGTGTGGATGTCATGTTTCATTATCCAAAGGACAACTCAAAGCATATAGGTTATGGGCCAAGCCCACTAAACAATAATTTCAGCAGAACAGTTCACCAAACAGTAATTTCAGCATGCAAAAATGCATGTCATTTCATTAGAAATCATCCCCACATGCACACGTTCATATAAAGATTAAATCGCAGGATGTCAAGGTTGTTAGAACAACCCCTTAACATAGAATATCAACAAAATACTCATGGGCAAATTCATACACACATAGAATTTATCATACTCATTCACCACATAAACTTTGTTTAGAGAAGATGAAGATCATGTGGGATATGGGGTAGGATAAATCTGTAATTTGGGAATCGAGGGTTGTGGGAGGAAATTGGGAGAGGGTCTAGGGTAGGTTTTATGTGGGAGGCAGGGATATAGGGTGTTGTGGTTTTGGGCGCAATGGATTGAAGGATTTAGGCTAGGTAAGATCAAAGAGGCGTTTTAAAAGAGTAGAAGGAGAAGGAAAGACCATACCTTGCAGAAGATAAACACGTGAGCGACGCCTACAAAAAGATGGAATCTCACCACCTTGCTCCAAGTCTCATGGAGGGTTCTTCCAAGTCGCATGGAAGAAAAAGGCTTCTCTTTAGAAAACAAACGTGTACTCTTTTTTACCCTAGGGTTGGACGTTTCCCCCCCTTAAATAGAGTTTTTACATTAAAAGTAAAATGACCAACATGCCCCTTTTAAAATCTAGCAAATTAGGGGCCCATTAAGAAATCCAAACCAACTGAAATGTGTAGAAAAATAACAAAACATAGATGGACACTAAAAACTGAAAAAGGACTTGATCACATGGTGGGCGACCATGTGATCGGACGCGATCCAACGGTCGGATCTCAACCAAAACTCTCAAAAACTATCTTGACACTCCAAATAATGCAGCCCATGTGCATCCTCCCAGTTTGGGGCCTTCATGATGCTCATCCTATGCACATGGGTTCTTCAAAGTGGCCCACGGGCTAGGACCAAGTAGTGATCACCCAAATAAAGTGTGGGCTGGGTTGGGCCAGGGCTTGGGGCTCTCCTACGGCGACGTTGGTACACTCTGATGTCCGCATCAACTCTCCCCGGCCGAGAAAGTCTCGCCTTTGGTGAGACAAAACTCCTGTAACGCTCTAGTAGATCGGGGTCAAGCCGCTGTAGCTCTGCCTCTATAATCCACGTGCAGTTTGATATAGGTCGATCCTTCCACTTGACGAAAAACTTCTGGAATCCATCGTGGTGGCTAGACACTATTTGCTCATCCATAATGTCTTCGATCTGCTCTCTCATGTGTACAAATGATATGGGGGTTGCAGGCTGAGAGGAAGGCTCAGGTATAGGCCATGGGTCAGGGGACTGATCAGTGAGAGGCTCAAGGTGTGGATCATGAGGTGGGCCTCTAAATGGCACGAGATCTTCCACGTTGAATGTAGAGCTCAATGTAGGTGGAAGCTCGAGAACATACGCATTGGGACCCATACGGTTTAAAATTTTATATGGTCCTGCGCTGCGGGCATGTAATTTCTTAGCGGCACCAGGTGGTATCCGCTCTGGCCTAATACGGACCATGACCTCGTCACCCACTTGAAATTCCCTGAATCGACGGTGCATGTCTGCTTGAAGTTTATAATTTATATTACTTGAATTAATCCTTTGTCTAATCTCCCTGTGTAAATCATACATGTAATGTGCAAAGGACTCTCAGCAGACTCAGAAGGATGACGTGACACAAACATGGGAATCAAATCTATAGGTCTCCTAGGCTTATAACCAAGAACAATCTCAAACAGACTCTTACTCGTAGACCTATTTACTGATCTATTATATGCGAACTCTGCAGTTGGCAAGACTGCGTCCCAAGTTCTAATATGATCACCAACCAGACATCTCAACAAGTCGCCTAGGCTCCTATTCACCACCTCAGTTTGGCCATCAGTCTGAGGATGGTATGCCGAAGAAAACTGCAGACGAGTTCCCATAATATGCCACAATGTCTTCCAAAAATAGCTCACAAACTTGACATCCCGGTCAGACACTATGGTTTTTGGCAAACCACACAATCGAACAACCTCATCAAAGAAGATCCGAGTAATGTGTGAGGCGTCCGACGTCTTGGAGCACGCAATGAAGTGGGCCATTTTAGAAAAACGGTCCACCACGACAAATACGAAATCGTGCTTCTTGATAGTCTTGGGAAGCCCCAACACGAAATCCATACTAAGATCGTCCCAAGGGGCATATGGCACCGGCAAAGGAGTATACAATCGCGTGTTCTGTTTCTCTTGCTTTGCCAGCTGACATGTACAACATTGCCCTACAATTCTAGCCACATCTCGCTTGAGACTTGGCCAGTAAAATCGGTCCTTAACAAGGGTTATCTTTTTATCCATTCCAAAATGACCAGCTACACCACCTGCATGTAGCTCCCATATCAGGAAATCCCGTAGGGACGTGCGAGGAATGCAAGCCGATCTCCACGAAACAGGTAATAATCATGAATGACAAACTCACTGTCTGTCCTCGTGGGATCCTCTAGAAGTGACACATATCTCTCTCCAAAGTCCGGGCACTCAGGATATTCGTCTTTTAACCGCTCAAAACCCATAACCTCTACTCTCAGAGAATGGAGAGTCACAACCCTATGACTATGGGCATCCGTGGGTTTGTTCTCAACTCCGGCCTTGTGCTTGAGAACAAACGAGTACTCTTGAAGAAATTCGACCCATTTGGCATGCCTAGGGTTCAACTTCTTCTGAGAGCCTAAATATCGCAAGGCCTCATGGTCAGAGAACAAGACGAACTCATGCGGAGTAAATAGTGTCGTCAATGCCTAAATGATTGCACCACCGCATAAAATTCCTTGTCATAGGTGGAGTATTTCTGTTTTGCCTCATTCAGTTTCTCACTGGAATAGGCAACTGGGTGTCCCTTCTGACTTAGTACTCCCCCTATTCCCACACCTGAGGCGTCACATGTCACTTCAAAGACTTTAGAAAAATCTGGAAGTCGCATGACAGGGGGCCTCAACCATCTTGCCCTTATGTCTT
Organism: Magnolia officinalis; assembly: GCA_021015155.1. Taxonomy (NCBI): domain Eukaryota; kingdom Viridiplantae; phylum Streptophyta; class Magnoliopsida; order Magnoliales; family Magnoliaceae; genus Magnolia; species Magnolia officinalis. The sequence goes on from JAJHSJ010000011.1 coordinate 18,794,843, forward strand.
TAAAGGCCTTAGAGGTTGCACTGGTCCACTGGAACTTCCCTTTTTTGATACAATCGGTAATGGGAGCCATAATGGAACTAAAGCCTTTAATGAACCGACGATAAAAGGTAACTAAGTTGTGGAAACTACGCATCTCATAAATGTTCCGTGGTTCTGGCTAACTCACTATGGCCTGGACCTTTTCAGGATCTGCATGCATACCCTCAGACGACACTATGAACCCTAAGAAGATAACTTGATCTGACATAAAAGCGCACTTCTTCAGGTTGCATATAATTGCTCCGTCTTAACGATCTCACAGACCTGCCTCAAATGGTGGAGATGTTGTTCCTTAGTGGTACTATAAATGAGAATATCGTCAAAATAAACCACCAAGAACTTGCCCATGAAGGGCCTCAACACCTGGGTCATCACTTGCATAAAAGTACTTGGGGCATTAGTCAACCCAAAGGGCATGACCAACCATTCGTACAACCCATCCTTCGTCTTGAAGGTTGTCTTCCATTCATCACCTAGGCAAATGTGAATTTGGTGATACCCACTCTTGAGGTCAATCTTAGAGAAAATCGTGGCACCAGCCATCATGTCGAGCATATCATCAAGCCTCAACACCTGGGTCATCACTCGCATAAAAGTACTTGGGGCATTAGTCAACCCAAAGGGCATGGCCAATCATTCGTATAACCCATCCTTCGTCTTGAAGGCTGTCTTCCATCACCTGAGCGAATGTGAATTTGGTGATACCCACTCTTGAGGTCAATCTTCGAGAAAATCGTGGCACCGGCCATCATGTCGAGCATATCATCAAGCCTCAGTATAGGAAACCGATACTTGACTGTGATCTTGTTAATTGCTCGGCTGTCCACGCACATGCGCCACGTGCCATCCTTCTTGGGTGTGAGGAGTGCAGGCACAACACATGGACTCAAACTCTTTTGAATGAACCCTTTTCTTAACAACTCATCGACTTGCCTCTTCAACTCGGCATGCTCGGTCGGGTTCATTCGGTAGTGAGGAAGGTTCGGGAGAGTAGACCCAGGGACTAAGTCAATGATATGCTGGATGTCCCTCATGGGTGGAAGTTCATCTGGTAAGTCCTCAGGAAATACATCACTAAACTCCTCTAGAACGGGACTCACCCTAGACGGGATCTCTGCCCTAACCTTTGGTGTAACCTCTCTTGCCACTAGGGCATACACCTCCAAATTCTCTGTAGCCTCTTTCTCAAATTCTTTTGCATTAATAATGTGAAGAGACTTAGTTTGGGATTTCCTCACTTCTTTTCCATCACCCTTCTTGATGTCTCCCTTTTTGCCTGGGTGTTCTTGGGAGGCATATGCTGGATGTCCCTCATTGGTGGAAGTTCATCTGGTAAGTCCTCAGGAAATACATCACTAAACTCCTCTAGAACGGGACTCACCCTAGACGGGATCTCTGCCCTAACCTTTGGTGTAACCTCTCTTGCCACTAGGGCATACACCTCCAAATTCTCTGTAGCCTCTTTCTCAAATTCTTTCGCATTAATAATGTGAAGAGACTTAGTTTGGGATTTCTTCACTTCTTTCCATCACCCTTCTTGATGTCTTCCCTTTTTGCCTGGGTGTTCTTGGGAGGCAGAGGCTTCAGAATAATCTTTCTGCCTTCGTGTAAGAATGTACATGCATTTGAACGACCATATATCGTGACATCCTTATCAAAGAGCCAAGGCCGACCTAAGATGATGTGTCCCACATCCATGGGCAAAACATCACAACACAATGTGTCTTTATAGGATCCAAACTCCAAAGGCACCAGACGACACTGGGACACTGGCATGGAAGAGTCGTCAACCCAAGAGACTTTATAGGGTTGAGGGTGGGGAGTGGGCTTCACGCCCAAACGATCCAAGGTTCTAGCTGAGACCACATTTACACAACTTCCACCGTCGATAATGACTTTGCAATTCTTTTCCCCAATTTTGTCGTTAGTATGGAAAATAGTAGAACGACGCCAGTCATCCTGGTCCTTAGCCTGAGTTAGGATACACCTGACTTTAGCAAGTGGGATAGTCTCCTCATCGTCTTAATCACTAGCACCCACATCAGGGTGATACTCTTCTTCTTCATAGTCGCCCTGGTCATTATGATCTTCCCCTTGATCTTCAATCAGGAGGGCCTTTCCTCGCACCTTTTGGGGACACTCACGTGCGAAATGACCCGTTTTGCCGCACTGGTAGCATTCTGTAGGCTCACCTCTTCTTGAGCTAGATCCCTCAATGGCCTTACCCTTGAAATCTCTAGGATTGGGTCGACTAGAGGAGGATGGTTTGGACTGAGTCCCATAATTAGGTCTCATACCCTGGGATGGAGCCCTAGAACTGGGATCTCGATAGTCCATACGTCGAGAACGCTAAAGTGCTACATACCGCTCTAACTCAAGAACCAACTGGTAGGCATGATCCAAGGTGCCAACATCGCGAGTCAGCAACTCGTGTTGAAGATCAGGTCGGAGGCCCATCCTAAATCTGGAGAGTGTCACAATGGGGTCCTCCTGGATGTCACACTGCAACATATGCTCATCAAATTTAGCAATATAATCTGTGGCTGACATGTTCCCCTGGCGAAGGGACTGCCACTGATCCATGAGCTTCCTTGGTATGACAAGGGAAGATACTTCTCCCTCAGGGCCTCTTTCATCTTGGCTCATGGTGTGATGGGAGGTTGTCTAGACCTCTCAAGTTGGCGCTCATAGTTCAGCCAAAAAGACTTAGCCCGACTAACAAGCTTCATCTTGGCGAACCGCACTCGACGGTCGTCAGGCATGTCATGCCACTCGAAAAAGTGGTCCATGTCTGCCAACCAGTCGACAAAGACTTTGGGGTCCAGCTGACCATCAAAGCTCGGCGTGTCGACTTTCACACCTCTCATGACACGGTCTTTAACATCATGTCAGTAATGGTACTCAAACCGGGGTGGTTGAGGACGCACCTCTGCACCACCAACTACTGGGCCATGCCCCCTCGCATAATCCCCAACAGGCTTTCTCTTAGGGGTAGGACGTGCTATGAGAGCCCTAGTTGGCTCCAGTGTTTGAAATATCAATACTATCGGCCAATATTATCGTTGTCACACCACTGCGAGACGATACACTCGCGATAACCTCCGGAAGATACCAAAAAATCCAAAATCCAGATATCGGCCGATATATCGTCGATATCGCACCAAAAAACCCAAAAAATTGAATTAGAAAAAAAAATAAAAATCGGAGAGTACCTGGCTGTAGCGGTGATCGGAGGTGAGCCATTCGATAGGTAAGTACGATTTTCTTGCCATTTTCTTCAACTTCCCTCCTCGGAGATTCTGGCGAGGAATCAGGCTGGATCGACGAACCGTTCCTTCCGGAACGAGATTTGAGGGGTTGCGTGCGTGAAAGATGGATCGGACTGCGTGGATGGGGGTAAAAATGGAGAGGTAAAGTGAAAGAGGGGCGCGAATGGGAAATCGGATTGCGTACTGAGTCACTTAGTACGCTCTTATCATACTGAGTAAACTCTGTAGAGCCCACTGTGAATTCATGTGGTTTATCCACACCGTCCATATGTTTTTCCAGATCATTTTAGGGGTTGAGCCCAAAAATAAAGTATATCAAAATCTCAAGTAGACCATACCAAAGGAAACAGTGGGAATATTGATTTCCACTATGAAATATTTATAAGGCCCCCAATGATGTTTATTTGTCATCTAAATTGTTCATAATAACACAAAGACATAGATGAATGGAAAAAACAAATATCATCTTGATCTAAAACTTCTGTGGGCCCCCAAGAACTTTTCAACGGTAGACTTCAATTCAAACTGTTTCAGGTGATGTGGTCCACTTGAGCTTTGGATATGATTAATTTTTCGTTTAAAGCCCTGAAATTATATTATAAAACGGATGGACGGATTTGATAAAATGCATGAATGACAGTGGGCCCCACAGAGTTTACTCAGTACACAGTGTGCAATCCGCTTCGGCGGATGGGGTAAAGGCTTGTCGTGGTGCGTTACTAAGTACGCTCTTATCGTACTCAGTAAACTCACTTGGGCCCACCTTTAATGTATGTGGTCCATCCGCGCCGTCCATCCGCTTTCCCATCTAATTTAAGGGTTGATCCCAAATTTTAGAGAAATATAAGATCATACCACAGAAAACAGTGGTGATATTGATTTCCACCGTTGAAACCTTTCTCCACTGTTTTCTATGGTGGGGTCCACTTGAGCTCTGGATTTGACCCATTTTTTGGCTCATGCTATAAAATGATCTCTTCAAATGTATGGACGGTGTAGATAGAAAAAATACATCATGGTGGGACCCACGTAACTTGGTGACGTCTTGTGCGACGGGCATTCATCTTACTGAGTAAACTCTGTTGGGCTCACCGTGATTACACGTGGTCAAATCCACGCCGTCCATCCGTTTTTACTGACCATTTTAGGTGTTGAGCCCAAAATTGAACCATATCCACAACTCAAGTGGACCACATTACAGGAAACAGTGTTGAATTAACGTTGACCATTAAAAACGTTTTGGGAGCCATAAAAGCTTTGGATCAACTTGATATTTATTTTTTTCCCTTCATCTGGGTCTTTAGGACCCAATCAACAGATTGGATGTCAAATAAACAGTACAGTGGGCCTTAGGAGGATTTTAATGGTGGGTATCCAATCATTATTGTTTTCCTTTGGTGTGGTCCACCTGCGATTTATATCCCTATGATTTTTTGTATCAATCCCTAAAATGATCCGTAGAAATGGATGAACGGAATGGATGAAACAAATACATTATGGTGGGGCCCATAGAGCACTGACCACCAGCCATGAGGCCGGTGTCAGGGGGAGTAGCCAATTCGTCTCCCCGCACGTGCCGCGCATAGAAGATACTGCCGGGTTGCGTAGCCAGACTGGCTATTGAAGTGACGCACCAAGTTCTGTGGGGCCCACCATGATGTATGTGTTGTATCACACCGTCAATACATTTGGGTATATCATTTTAAGGCATGAGACAAAGAATGAGTCAGATCCAAATCTGGAGTGGACCCCACCATAGAAAACAGTGGGGAGAGGGACGCCCACCGTTGAAACCTTCCTAAGGTCCACTATGATGTTTATCTGAGATCCAACCTGTTTATAGTTTATAAGTTCAGACAGACATGGAAGAAAGGAAAAAACAAATTTCAGCTTGATCGAAAACTTTCGTGGCCCTTACAAATTTTTAATGGTGGGCGTCACTCTCTCCACTGTTTTTTGTGGTGGGGTCCACTCGAGCTTTGGATTTAACTCATTCTTTTTCTCATGGCCTAAAATGATCTCTCTAAATGGATGGACGGTGTGGATACAATACATACATCATGGTGGGCCCCACAGAACTTGGTGTGTCACTTCAGGGTCCACCATGTCATTTACTTTCCATCCGACTTGTTGATATGTTCATATACACACACCTATATGAAGTGAAAACATGTTGGGAATAAAACAGTCACAACTCTGTAGGGTAAAACATGCTGTAAATGTAATATCTACTGTTCATCCGATGATTCGTACGTACAAAATATAAGCCTGATTAAAAAACTATTGTGGGCCACACCAATGGGAACGATGTAAAACTTCTTCCAAATTGATAAATTCACGTTGTGAGGCCCACCTGAGTTTCTTTTATCAGGATGAATTTTGTACCTTCTCTTTATTTTAATGAGTTACACTTGATTAATGGCTTTGATTGAAGGTCCACATCATGGTGGCCCCTAATTACTAACCTATTGTTGGCATCAAATCTCATTGTTTCATGTGGTGTGGCCCATCTGAGTGGTGGATCTATCTGATTTTGATATATTTATAAATATCATGCATTCAATTTAAATATAGTTGCGTTAGTTCAGTTAAACATCGCATAGCTTAGGACCCTATACAAAGGAAATTTATTATGTGCATCTTTTTTTTGAGATGTTATGATTTAAAAGTGTGTATTAAGGGCCTTTTTAACAATCCCCAAAGTTTCATTAAAAAATTCAACCTTTTTCCCAATGTTTCCCCATGTTTCCCAAAAAGTGCGATAAACTACGCGATACAAACGATATATCCCGTGCGATAACCGATACGTATCTGTATCCCAAGGGTGCGATACATTATGTGATACTGATATTTCGAACACTGGTTGACTCTACTGGGGGTGTGGGATCCCTCCTAGCACCACGCTCCAATACCTCAGCCTGAGGCTCATGCTCGTCACTAGGATCCTCAAGGTCAGCAAGGCGCCGCTTATTGGATTCTGTCGCTATGCGCTGCTCCTCAACCGCTGTTTCAAGACGATCTAGCCTAGACGTGATGACTTGTAGTTGTTCTAGGATCTGTTGATATAACGGGTCGGGATCACGACTATTACTTGCGGTTGCCATACCACGACACACCTAGGACAACTTTAATGTAAGGACTCACTTAAAAGGAAGAAACTAATTCTAGGACTGACACGAAAATTGATTCGATGGGGCACGGGGTGTACCCAATGTAAACCTAGACTCTAGTTCAGATTTACTATCCTAATGGTGTGGCCTAAACACTATATGAGATGCAATCTCAACCTATATGCATGCACACAAAAGACCCTAACTTTATATGAGACTCAAAAATACTCTATGCTAAACTTGTCTTTGATACCAAAAATGATGTAGGATACATGTGTGGATGTCATGTTTCGCAGGAGATTATCCAAAGGACAACTCAAAGCATACAGGTTATGGGCCAAGCCCACTAAACAATAATTTCAACAGAACAGTTCACTAAACATTAATTTCAGCAAGCAAAAATGTATGTCATTTCATTAGAAATCATCCCCACATGCACACGTTCATATAAATATTAAATCGCAGGATGTCAAGGTTGTTAGAACAACCCCTTAGCACAGAATATCAATAAATACTCATGGGCAGATTCATACACACATAGAATTTACCATACTCATTCACCATATAAACTTTGTTTGGAGGAGATGAAGATCACGTGGGATAAATCTGTAATTTGGGAACTGAGGGTTGTGGGAGGAAATTGGGAGAGGGTCTAGGGTAGGTTTTATGTCGGAGGAAGGGACATAGGGTGTCGAGGTTTTGGGTGCAATGGATTGAAGGATTTAGGCTAGATAGGATCAAAGAGGTGTTTTTAAAGGAGTAGAAGGAGAAGGAAAGACCATACCTTGCAGAAGATAAACACGTGAGCGAATCGCACACCCACAAAAAAAAGGAATCTCACCACCTTGCTCCAAGTCTCATAGAGGGTTCTTCTAAGTCGCATGGAAGAAAGAAAGGCTTCTCTTTAGAAAATAAGCATGTACTCTTTTTTACCATAGGGTTGGACATTTCCCCTCCTGAAATAGAGTTTTTACATTAAAAGTAAAATGACCAACATGCCCCTTTTAAAATCTAGCAAATTAGGGGCCCACTAAGAAATCAAAACCAACCAAAATGTGTAGAAAAATAACAAAACATAAATGGACACTAAAAATTGAAAAAGGACTTGATCACATGGTGGGCGACCATGTGATCGAACGCGATCCAACGGTCGGATCTCAACCAAAACTCTTAAAAACTATCCTGACACTCCAAATAATGCAGCCCATGTGCATCCTCCTAGTTTGGGGCCTTCATGATGCTCATCCTATGCACATGGGGCCTTCAAAGTGGCCCACGGGCCAGGCCCAAGTAGTGATCACCCAAATAAAGTCTGGGCTGGGTTGGGCCAGGGCCTGGGGCTCTCCTACGGCAACGCTGGTACACTCTGATGTCCGCATCATTATTCAAGAGTTACACTCATCAGTATCTATTTGTGTGTGTGTGTGTGTTTTTTTTTTTTTTTTTCTTTTCTGCTTGGCAAAACAAGATTCTAAGGCCAACCCCAAATAGCTTGGACAAGGCTATGATGATGACTATGGTGATGTGTGTTTGTATGTTTTCTCCCTAGATTCACATGCAACTAGTTCGACCACTAAGTCATGGTCCAACTGGCATGTTCTTGCCAACATGTGATGTTTGTATAACATCCAACCTGTCCAAAAGGCTAGCCCTAGTGCAAATATCATCTAGCACAAAATTAGGCTGATCCACTCATTAGGAAGGCCACACTTGTGCTTTGGATCATAGCTGTTGTGTTGTGGACCAACATTTGCCGGAGGCTAAATCAGTGACTTAGTCAATTTTGCCACCCGTACTACAAAGCTATGCACAATATGTATAGATTTGTAGACTATGCTTGAAGCATAGAGGGAGTCTAGAGAAAAGGTAGAAGCATGTAGAGTAGTGTAGAGATCCCTTGAAGTTTTTAGAGTTCTTTATTTTGGATTTTGTAGAGAGGGTTCTGTGGAGTCATCTAGAAGGTTTCTTGAATATTCTCGGCCATTGGATGATTGCTGCATGAGACCATAGCATACATGTAAGTAACTAGAAGGTTCCTAGCCTATATGAGGAGGGACTCCTTTGTAACCAACTTAGAAAACCATGGAAATTGTAAGCTCTTGAGTTATCTAGGGCATTACAAGTTTTCTTGCCTTCAAATCTTTTATGTGTTCTCTTCTATTCCAAGTGGCCTAGCTAGCAGCTACACTCGGGTAGTAGGCAGACTCGCTCGCAAAGGGGGTGTTTATGAGTTCCGCACGGTTTATGTTTGGGGAAGCACTTAGGCAGTTAGACATGACCGTCAATGATTTTCTATACTGTGGCTCACAAGGAGGTGTTTACAAGTGTTGCATGGTCCACTTATGATGGATCACATGATATTTGTATTAGGTGTTCTTCATGGTGGGCCAGTTGGATGTGGTGTTTATGATTGGTGGACTTTTGATCTTTTTGGAAGGAAAAAGATATCTACATTTACAAGGAGAGAGATGAGAGTAAGGAAAGAGTGTGTTGAGTCCATATAGCTTTTGATCAGTCCTATAGGTACAATTGCGAGATTTTGGGTTTGGTCCCATAAGACGGGAAAGAAAAATGTGACGGGATTCCATCTCAGCTCATGGACATTGCTTAAAGGAGCATATTGTTGTAAAAGGAAGGATTTAAGACTTTGTGGAAAGTTCTTGAAGGAACATCATGTGGAGAAGTGGTGCAAGAAACAGAACACACCTCTCATTCACCTAAAACTGTAATATTGATGGTAGTTCGATAGGTGCTCTGGTTCCTGCTTGAATGGGAATCATTAGCGATCACTTGGTGTTGTATGTTAGGTGTACTCAGTAAGGAGCTGAACCATGGTTTAGAACATTGCTGCACTTGCCACTTTGTTTTTCTGACCTCCATTTATTTTCCAGCCTCTGACTACAAGGTATGGCTGCAGAATGACCTGTCAAATTGCATGAGTAGGAATGATTTATTAACGATGAGTATATGATCTGTTGAGAACACAGAATCAACACTTTATGTGGATGCACAATGAACTGACTTTGCAATTACCTGTCTAATGAAGTGGGAGTAACCAGATTGCAATTGCCTTAGCATTCATGTTGAGTGCTTGGCCCCCTAAGTGCAATTGCGTTGCCTTCAAGTTGGATTTGAAAAGAATGTAACTGCAGATTGAGGACTAGCAATCTCATTATGATTACTACCAAGCAGTGAAACACTACTAATATTTGTCTTATCCTTTATTAACTTGATTATTTGTAATTCAATTCACTAGTGCATCCAAACACGCCAAAATGTTTATGTTAGCAAGGAATTATATTATCCTCGGCCTGTGGATGTGCAGTGTCTTCAGTTCTTTAATTTCCGATGAGCCAACCTTGGATGGTCCATGCTCAACCGGTCCCCAAGATAGAAGATCCGCCAGCTTAATCTTTAAGCCTTACTTCCATTGAATGTGTTCTCTTAACCATCTATTTGCAGCCTGCTGATGAAGGTGTTAATAATGTGAAGATTATCGTGCGTGCGTGTGTGCGAATACCTTAAGATTCATGCTATTTTCACAATAATATTGTGATAAATATGTTATATTTTATACTCTGCTGAGATTTTGAAAATCTTGCTATAATATCATTTAGTGCACTTTTTGTGACATTGTTGCAAGATTTTCAAGACCTCGGCAATATTTGTCACTGGTTCCATCCAGAAGGGGGCCATCAAATTAACAGTCTGGATCACTTACCACTGGGCTTACTAGCACAGAGTCTGCAGACTCAAGGTCGGACACTATGCATATCTTGGGCCAAGAATCACATAATTCCACTTATTTTGTTTGAATTAAAGTGCTAATTCAATCTGAATTGATGTTTTATTCTTGCCTTCACTTTGTCCTATAGGGCAACTGTTACCCCTTTTTGCCATTGATTGTGTGCCCTCAACCACTCAAAAAGAAAGAAAGAAAAAGTAAAACAAGGAAAAAAAAAGAGTGCCTTCGGTTTGAAATAGAGTCGGTCTATACATCTCCTACCATCCAAAAATGGTGGGTGGAACTCTTAGTGTGTATTTCAAGATGGACTTCTAAATACCCAATTTTGAAATGCTTGCATATATCCACCATACTGTCTTTAAATGGTGGGAAATAAATTGTTCTCTCCGGGTGCAATGAATCGGACGCACGTCCTTGTTCCATCCATATTTTGTCTCTTTTTATTTATTTTTAGGTTAAACTGCTTGCGAGTTTTTTGTTTTAAGAATCCACATTAATATGTTATTCTTGTTTTGAATATCACCATTTCAGCAGGCAGGTTTTTTTGAAGGAAAGAGAGCAGCATGGGCATAAAAGCTCGTCAAAGTTCTACTGGTTCTCCTAAAGTAGAGGTGGGAGAGATAGACACAAGAGCACCATTTGAATCTGTCAAAGCTGCAGTTAGCTTATTTGGTGAAGGAGCCAACTCTGCTGACAAGGCTACTGTGAAGAAGCCAAAGCCTCTGCTGACGGAGGTATTTTTGAAACTCCGTAAAAAATGAAATTTTTTGTTAGGATCATTTCTTTTATAATAGCAGTACTGTCCTTTGCTAACGACATTAACAAGGTTAGGGCAACCAACCTATACTTGAGAAATTGACAGAACTGACTATATGCTAACGAAATTATACAGACCTTCATGGAGATGTGTATTAACTAAATTCCATATATAAGAATGGTTTCTTTCGTGTCATCTGGTTATTTAAGTATATCATTTAGATGTCGATTAGTCAGAATTTTTTCATAGAATGTTAGGAAGCTACTTATGAAAGAGTAATGCTTAATTGCACGGAACTTTTTGACACTTTTTGTGCACCAGTTTCCCATGGGACGTGGCAAATGTGTGCAAGGTCTGAACTACTCACCTTGTGAGCCCTTCCATATGTGAGACATGGTCCAAAAGTCAGCTTGATCTAACCGCTTGATGGGATCAAGGACAAAAATGCCTGTGTCATTTATTACTATAAAATGCCTAGGATTGTCGTACTAGCCTTGATTCTGAGCCTTTGACCATAGGTTGTGAGATTGTCTGCTAGGTTGGTTGTGGTGTTTTTTTTCTTCTCCCCTTAAGCTTGTATTTTCCCCCATCACACGCACACACACAAGTAGAGCAGGCATGTGCAACTCACGTGGGGAGAAAACAGTGCAGATTGTGGGAGAGATGAGAGGTCAAGCAGTTGTAAAAATTGTGTTTCTTTCGATGAGCAATCCCATGATAGTTCACCATCTCTTTAAAAATGGTGGTGACACTTCATTTCTGCACATGGAATAGTTATTTGGAAATCCAAACCATCGAAATAGTTGACAACTTTGGATGCTGCGGAACCTAAAAATTACATTAAGAACATGATATTTGCTATCTGATCTTACCCTTGAAATTTGGACGACCCACCATTTTACTTCTAACCACCATCCATTTAATAACCATCAAATGGATGATTAGAATTGCTTGATTGCTGTGATTATGAGTACATACTCCATCCACAATGTGACCCACAATCTGGGTGTAGGTAGCTTTATGTGAGTCTCAAATGTGAGGGAATGAGTCAGCGACACCTTTAAAATGATGGCGAACTATCATAAGAGTCCCTTTTTTTGTGTAGTGGCACAACTTATCTAGCATACAGGCATACCTTCTAAATTCCTTAACTGCCCTTTAGTTAGATCTAAAACCCTTTGATGTCCTTTCACAAGGCGAACTTCTAGCAAGTTGAAAAATTAATTTTGGGGAAAATTTTGCCCGTGGCTACAATCGTTATACATATATATTTTGTTGGATTGATCACATGTGTGATGTGATCACACGTGTGGACACATGTAACGTGATCACATGTGTGGTAATCTTGATTGGGTTCGGTCTTTATGTATTGGCATCATGTGTACATGAGCCAAATTGGTAGTGGTTTTTAACTATTGAGGGTATTCTTGTAATTTCACATTTTTAAGTGAAAGCTCTAATATAATAAAACAAGTGGTGGGATGTGATGGGTTGCTTGAGCATCCCATTCTCTCACATTTTTCTCCTCATTTTCTGCTTTTTTTCTTTCCTTTCTCTCTCCAAAATCAACATGGTATCAGAGCTATGTTGATCCATTTTTCTTCTTCATCTTACTTCTTTTCTTTATTTTTTCATTCTTTATGGTGGGAAACTGTAATGTATTTTGTTCTAACCTAACCTAATCTCTTTCGGTTGTTGTACCCCCACATGATGGGTGGTGAAATCGTGTTTAACGAAGGTGTGTAATGCCTGCTTTTGCATTTTACCTGCTTGATGGGACAAAGTGGGCCATCTTTCATCCCGTATACAATCTACGGTCAGTTTTGAAGTATGGAATCAGATTTGAAGGCTGAAAATTCAGAAGTTTCATGAAGCCTTCCTTTATTGTGTTAATCTAGACAAGTTGAAGCTTGGAAGCCAGTATTGATATAGTAGGCCAATTTGTTGAAGAATTTGTTTTCAAGAAAAATTATTTGTTATTATTCAGATAGATTCCAAAAATGATCCCAAGACCAGTATTTTATCCTCATTAGATTTGGTGCTTCTTCAAATAACATCAATGAAATTGAATGGCACAAATTATCTACAGTGGGCCACATTTGTAGATGTTTTTCTGACTAGAAAGGGAAAAGTTAAATATTTGACATCACCTATACCTAATATCACTGCGACAGACTATGATGATTGGATGGCAGAGGATGCTCAAATTAGGGCATTGTTGTGAAATAGCATGGAACCACGTATCAACACCAATGTAATTTTCCTCAAGACCGCCAAAGATGTCTTGGACACCTTGAAATGGATGTATTTTGGTGAGAAAAACTTAATCCATATTTATGAACTCCTACAGATAGGCAAAATGGACACCTTAGAGTGGAAGGATTCTCTGATGCAGACTGGGTTGGATCTCCTTTAAAAAAGCGATCCACCATAGGTTATTGTACATTTATAGGAGGTAATCTTGTTACTTGGAGAAGCAAGAAGCAACAAGTCGTTGCTCGTTCTAGTGCAAAATCAGAGTATAGAGCCATGTCCCATAGCACGTGTGAGCTTGTGTGGCTGAAGACTTTGATGTGTGAGTTATGTTTTGTGGTTGATACTCTCGTGAATTTATATTGCGAGTTTGTGATAACCAAGCTGCATCACATATCACCAATAATCAGCTTATCATGAGAGGACTAAGCATATTGAAGTGGACTGTCACTTCATTAGAGAGAAAGGTTGTGGACAAGGAAATATCAACCCCATTCATTAAATCTGAAGTTCGAGTTGCAGACATTTTTTTTTTTTTTTGAAAGACACGCAATTTATTAGCAAAACAAGGCAACAAAAAACAAGGAAACAAAACTGCAACAAAGAAAGAAAGCAACACTGAAGAAGGAAAGGAAAAAGAATGAAAAGAACAAGAAAAAAAAGGAGGAGAAACCCAACTATACAAGAACTGTCCCAACGAAAACGAACCCCAACAAAGCAGAAAGAAAAGACTTAGGGAGCCCAGTCCCTAAATGAAACAAGGACCTGGGAACTCCAGCTGTAGCAACCGAGTGATTCCTGAAGCAACGGTTGTTCCTTTCCAACTAGATTGCCCACAACACAACAAGGAAAACTACCCCCCACTTTCTTCTGCCCATCAAACCTCCAGAATTAGCGTGCCACTGACACATAAGAGCTTCCATTGACTTGGGCATCACCCACGCAATCTCTGAAAGCCTCAAGACGCTCCACCAAATATCTGAAGATAAGGGGCAATGTATGAAAAGATGATCAACCATTTCTTCGGACTGGAGGCACATGATGCAAACTCTAGGGATGCACATTTTGCGTTTACGAAGGTTGTCAATAGTTTGGACATGGTTTCTTCTCACCAACCAACTGAAAGCTGCAGCTTTGAGGGGGACACCATATTTCTACAAAGGTGCTGTATAGGAGGCCAACATGGAGGAACCCTTTGCAAGGGATTTATAGAATAGACGCATGGAAAAGACTCCAGACGCAGAGATTCTCCAATGCAACGAGTCTTTGTCAGCAACAACAGGATGGAAATCCTGCAAACGAGCAAAGAGGATTGTAAGATCCTCAATCTCAGAATCAAGATATTCCTATTGAATGGGGGGAGCTAGATACCTCCCCTCCCCCAAATAAATGAAACAACCCTTCACTAGAACATCCTTATCAGCAGAGATGGCAAAGAGACCAGGGAAAGATTAGACCAAAGTCTGATTGCCACACCAAAGGTGGAGCAAAAATTTAGTTTTAAATCCATTTCCTAAGGAGTGGGAAACTCTTTCTAAGATCATAGGAGCTGTTTTAGCGATTCCTTTTCAAATAAAGGAAGCTCTGTATAACGAAGAGGATCTTGTCCACCAGCCTTGAGGGGAAGAACCATACTTAGTAGAAATAATTTGATGCCAAAGATTATCATTTTCCATACCAAATCTTCGGACCCATTTCCCTAAGAGGGCTTCAATAACCGGGGAAAGATCCTTGATGTTTGCCCCCCTCTTCAAAAGAAACACAAACCTCTCTACAGTTCAACAAAGGAAATTTCTTCTCCTTAGAGAAGCCTTGCCGCATGAAGTTTCTACTCAGTTTATCAATTCTATCGACGATGGACTTAGGGCAACGAAAAAGGGAGAAATGGTAGATAGGCAAGTTTGATAGGGAGGATTTAATGAGGTTGATTCTCCCCCCTAAAGATAGAACATTCATCTTCTAGGAGGATGATTTTTGTTCCATTCTTTCAACTATTCTCTCCCAAAGAAATAAAGGAGGTTTACCAATACAGAGGGGAAGCCCCAAATAAAGAGTGGGGATTGAGCTTACCTTGCATCCTAAGAAATCAACAAAAGATGAACAAACCTCTGGGTTGAGATTAATCCCAAATAATTATGATTTCGCCAGGTTTGTCCTGAGACCTGAAACGACCTCGAACCAAACAACGATCATGCCAAGACAGGAAATCATGTTGTCATCTACCTCACAGATAATAAGAGTATCATTAACGAATCAGAGTTGAGAAATAGGAGTATGAAAGTTCTCAATACTAAAGCCTCTAGAAAGACACAAATCCTGCCCCCTCGAGAGTAACCCATTGAGAGCTTCAGTGACAATAACGAATAAGAAGGGGGATGGGGTCTCCTTGGCGTAGACCACGGGAAGACTTGAAACAACCAAAAGTTGCCAACATGTTCACAAAGGATTTAAGTGAAGCTCATCTAGACAAATTTTTTGACAAGCTGGGCATTTATGATATATATATATTCTCCATCTTGAGGGGGAGCGTTAGAATGATCACATGTGTGGTCATCTTGATTAGGTTTGGTCTGTATTAATTGGGGGCATTTGTACATGAGACTTTGGCTATTTGGTAGTGGCTTTTAACTGTTGAGGGTATTCTTGTAATTTCACATTTTTAACCGAAAGCCCTAATATAATAAGACAAGTGGTGGGATGTGCTGGGCTGCTTGAGCATCCCATTCTCTCTCACTCTTTTTCTCCTTTTCCTTCTTTTATGCTCTTTTTTCTTTCTGTCTTTTTCTCCAAAATCAACATGTATATAAAAATTATTGGGTTTTGCAAATGTCCCCACCTTCATGGGGACGTTAGCGACATCCCCAAAGCTTTTCAATGACACATGGAATGCTCAATCATTAATCAGGATGGTTCATTCAATAATACTATTGGGAGCAAGCATTGTGCAAAAATTACGTTGATCTGATGATCCTAACCCTATGAATGAAGCCAATTTGTTACAATCATTTGTTTTTTCAAGCCATATATAACAAGCCATAGATTGAATGGTTAGAATCATAAAACTAAAGGGCTACTTTGGAATCATAGGCAATAGAGAATGAGATCTATTGGATCGATGGTTCAAGATGATGACTGGACCTATTTTACTTATTAACTTAATCTTGACTATCCATTTTCCATTTTATTGATCATCCTATTGACATGATTTTTACACCAATGCCTATCCCTAGTTGTGTGGAGGAGTGGATGATTCAAATTGATGATTAGACTTAACACATCATTGAAAAGTACGAGGATGTTAAACACTGCTCCCCATGAAGTTATCTTAAAAAAAAAAGTCCCGTGAAGGTGGGGATGTTAACAAACCCCCCACTACCCACACACACGCACACACACACTGGAGATTGAAATTATATTAAAAGGGGGAGAGAGAGAGAGAGAGAGAGGAGAGAGAGAGAGAGAGAGAGAGAGAGGTCTTAATGTAGGGGCATTTTCACACCGGGCTCGAGTGGGGTGGCCTGTGGGATGTAGGGGCACACTCGGGGTGGGCAACTCGTGTGAGGCGGAACCCATGTGAAGTGGGGCCCACGAGGGGGGTTTGGCCGAGGTCCTAACCCATGGGATGTGGGGCATGGGCTATGAGATGAATGAATTGATTCGCCATGGTCTATTAGTTCGAGCTTTTAGAGAAAGTGGTTAATTGTCTTGCATCAAAGTGGTATCAGAGTGAGAGGTCTTGTGTTCGAAACTCTTCACCGGGGATGATTAATGTAGGGGCATTTTCACACTGTGCTCGAGTGGGGTGACCCGTGGGATGCAGGGGCACACTTGGGGTGGGCGGCCTGTGTGAGGTGGGTGTGATGGGGACATCTTGTGCACACGCATGCCCCCCCTACGTACGTACGTAAGGAGGGCCCCACCATCGATCTGGATCGATGCTGACATTCATGGAGGGCCTCCTAGTTAGAGGATTGTGTTTTGGTTCCTTGGAGTGGACCCGATCATCATGTGGATCCCACCATTGGATGTCATGATCGTGTCCCACCACCCTAGATGATCTAGGACTTTAAGTTTTGCATATTATTGTTATTAGGAACATCATGAATGGTTTAGATTGATTTGATTAGTTGTTATTTTTGTTACTTTGTCTCTAAGTAATAGTGTGCGCACATGGCGCGACTTTTGGGGTATAGAGTTTTTTTTTTTAAAATTATAAATAGGCAACCCCTTGTAGATTTTTTTCATTGAAGATGATTAACAAAATTCTGCATTTTCCTGCTTTTCTAATTCTCTGTGTTGTGGAAACCTAATTGGGTGCGAAACCCTCCCCTATTTGAAAGGCTAACTATCGTGGTGCGAAGCCACACCCATCTAAATCGCCCCCATCTCCTACCTTCTATATTCCTCATCTCCTACAGCCATCCCCTCGTCAAATCCACTCATGTTTGCAGCTAATCTTTCCCCTACAACAGATTTCCAGAATTTGGCCCTGCAGGAGGGCTGAAACTTCGGCGGAGCATCGTGTTCAAACCGATCATCCGTTTGGCCTAAAATTTGGAGGGAAGGTGGCCCACCCCTAGCTGACTAGGGCCAAGCTGACCTTTTTTTGATTTGTGGGCTTCACACACGTGTGGGCCGCCATCCACGCACGTGCGTTAGGCGGGTTAGCTGTCCACATGTGCGGAATCGGTTCCAGGTTCTCTCTTTCTCTCTTTCGCTCATCTCTCACCTGATTTCCCTAACCCTAATCCTAGATTGTCCTAAATTCCTATTTCCATGCCCTTTTTAAACCTTAAGAGTTCTCCGAATTTAAATCCGTGAATCCCTTGGATTGAGAAAATATTTATGTGCATGTGTGGATGAATTTACTCTCATTTGAGTATTGTTTAGTTTATAATTTTTATTGATCCAGCCCTAACATGTGTAGGCCTGGACCCTCGTAAATTCCCCTTGATTGAGTGCTTGAACTTTTGTGTAGGATATGGAATTTTGTGTAATTGTTTCTGAACTAGTGTGATCTAAAGCCTGAAAATCTTGCATATCATATTTGAATTTCATGTCCTGCATCAGGGTGACTCGTGTGAGGCGGGCCCCACCCGTGTGAGGCGGGTGACTCATGTGAGGTGGAACCCATGTGAAGTGGGGCTCACGAGGGGGGTTCGGCCGAGGCCTTATCCCATGGGATGTGGGGCCTGGGCTATGAGATAAAGGGATTGATTCGCCATGCTCTTGATGTGTATGTGAAATCCACTTCGACCATTAGACACAACTAGTGTTCATAATATTAGTATTGTTACATGAATCAATGGTTGGAGATTGTCGATACCCAAAAATGTATCGCTAAGTGAGGGAAAGATTGGGGAAACATGGAGAAAATGGTGGAATTTCTTAATGAAACTTCTGGAGCTACTAAAATACACTTGCGTATTTAGGAATCAATTAATTGAAAAAAATTGCAAACATGATAAGTTTTCCTTTAATGCGGGCCTAAAAGCATGTAACACTTAGGGCAACATTAGAGAAACATGCGGAAAATGGTGGAATTTCTCAGTGATACTCAATGTTGTCAAATCGCATATGCGATCATGTGCGATCGCATATGCCTATGCGCATATGCGATCGCACAATTGCATATGCGATCGCATATTTAAAAATTTTTTTTTTTTGAAAAATTAAAAAATATATATGTATTAGGGAAAAATTCAAAAAATTGTAAAAAAAAATTATAAGAAACTGAGGAGAACTTTTCCAAGTTAATAGATAACTAATTTTACATATTTAAAATACATTTGAAAGAGATAAAATCAATTAAACAATGAATTAAACATCAAGTCATCCACATTTAACAATATAGTTGACAAGAAGTAACAACAAAATCAACAAGCTATTTATTTATTATGGTAGAAAATCAACAAGCTTTCTTCCTTGAAACTTAAAAGTGCTTGAATCTTGATCTTCCAACTTCCAAGAGAGAGGGAATGTAAGAGAGAGAGAGAGAGATTAAGATCACTTGGAAGTAGGAAATACAAGAGAGGGAGATTAAGACCACTTGTAATTAAGAAATGTAAGAGAAAAATAGAGTAAGAGAGTTTTGGGGTGAGAATATTGCAAATGGAGGAGATTTGGAAGCCTTTTTATAGACAAAATGTTATTTTTTTGCAAAAAAATAAAAAATAAAAATAAAAATTCAATGTGCCATGGCCAATATGCGATCGCATATGCTGTATGCGAATGCGATCGCATACATCGCATATGCGATCGCATATTTTCGCATATGCAACATATGCAATCGCATATGTGCCAGATCGCGTATGCCATGATCGCATATGCGATCTGCATATGGATATGCGCATATGCGACATATGCTTTCGCACATGACAGCAATGGTGATACTTCAATAAATGCCAAGTTATACATTTGCATGTTTTGGAATAAAATAATAGCTAAAAAGATGCATAAATAATTAGTTTCCCTTAGGGTCTAAAAGCATGTATCACTGACTCAGGAAAACATTGGGGAAAGATGAGAAAATTGGTGGATCCATCCATCCATGCATGCATGCATGCATACACATACATACATACAAACACATATGCATGATCCATCCATCCAACCAACCATCCACGCAAGCATACATACATACATGACACATACATGCATGATCCATCCATGCATGCATACATACACACATACTTGTATCTCATCATACAACCATGTACCCATAAAAAAAATTTGAAATGGATTTTTTTAATAAATAGATTTTTGGCGATATCGATACATTGGCAGTTCAAGCGATATTTAGAATTTATTTTGTCAAAAATATCGTGATTCATTGGTGCTATTGATTCACTAGTGATACCTTGCGAGATATCACTGATACTTAGAATTTCTGATACTAGTGTTTCTCGGTGTCACCAAGCTGGCTATACCGATAAGATTAGCAATATTATCGATAGTACCACTGGTTCTCGGAACAATGGATGCGCTGTCCCATCTTAGGCGTAGGGCTAAAAAATCAAGCTAACTTTTGATTAAGGTGGGCTAAACCAAAGGAAATAGTTGAGAGAGAGAGAGAGAGAGAGAGAGAGAGAGAGAGAGATCTATCCTTAATTTTTTTTAGGGTCTACCATGATAAGTATGTGTCCACTCCAACCACTATATGCTAAACCAAAAGGGGGCCGCACATCCTTCACTTAGGTGGGCCACACTAAGGGAAATAGTTAGGAGGGTGCGTCACCTTGTACACTTTTTCCAATTGTATAGTTTGCTTGGTCACGTATGGGTCTGATTTTTGGCTTTGGGCCAAACATGGGGTGACACACTTGATGGTCGGAGTGGATTTCACATACACACAGTGGTGGTCTCTTGCGAGCAGTGCCACAAGAGACCATCCGTGTCAGAAAAAGGGTGGGCGGCTTGGGTGGGCTCCAATGACATACACATTGCATTGGAGCCCACCCAAGCCGCCCACCCTTTTTCTGCTCGCAAGAGACCACCACTGTGTGTGTGATTGTTTATAGGGCCCACTGAGACGTGGTTCAGACATCCAGCCCATCCATTGTGTGTCCCACTTGGATGAGGGATCACACCAAGTTTTAGCTATATCCAAATCTCAATTTGGCTCCACCAAGTGCTTAGGCATGATTTCACATGGTTTTAGATGGTGTGGGTCACTTGAGTTTCGAATACGGTTGATTTTTGAGAATCCCATAACCTAGAGAGGACCCACCAAATGCACGGTGTGGATGCCTGACACGGATCATGGTGGTGCCCACAAAGCTCCCATGAGGTCGACCTCATAATACCATTTCCATATAGGGAAAAGGTTCTATCGGGTCGACGTCGACCTCATGGGAGCTTCCCATGAAGTCGAGTTCTGTGGGCCCCATTATAATGTGTCAGACATCCACACCATCAATTAGATGATGGGCCATGGGCCTAAAAATCAGGCCAATCCATGACTTCGGTGGGCCACCTCATAGACAACTGTTGAGAGTGGATTCCCACCCATTGAGACCTTCTTGGTTGTTTATAGGGCCCACCAACGACATGGTTTAGACATCTAACCCATCCATTGTGTGTCCCGGTTGGATGAGGGGTCACACCAAATTCCAGGCCATTCAAAAACTAAGGTGGGCCCCACCAAGTGCTTTTAGATGTTTTAGCCATGGTTTCATATTGTGTGGCCCATCTGAGTTTCAGATATGACTGATTTTTGGGACATCCCATAACCTAGAGGGGACCAACCAAATGCACAGTGTGGATGTCCAACACATCACAGTGGGGCCACAGGGCTCGACCTCATAGAACCCTTTACCTATATATGTATATGTATGTCTGTATATATGTATGTATATAGAAAAATGATCCCATTGCGTTGACTGTACCATATAGCTGACTCTATGTGGCACCTACCGTGATGTGTGTCAAACATTTGAGCCTTGCATCAGATTTTGCCTATCAAGAAAATGGGATTGCCCCAAAAATGAGCCAGATGCAATGCTCAGGTGGCCACACCATGGGGAGCAGTTCTAAGTCATGCCTAAAACATCTAGAATCACATGTTGGGGCCCACCGAAACTTTGGAATGCTTCGTTTTTGGGCTGTCCATCCATCATTTGCACCTCCTGATTTTAGGCCCAGAGCTCGATAATCAGCCCGATCCGTAACTCGTACCAGCTACACTAGATCCAACAGTGGAGACGGTATGCCCACCATATGCATGTGGGCCCACCATGATGTTTATATGCCATCCAACCTGTTCATGGTGTGCACCGTGCACACGTCTACTGGTTTGTTTCAGACATCAAGTTGCCTAGCAGTTCGCCTGACGCAGGACAACCCTAATTATGATGCATGCTCATGAACATAATTAAACAGCGGAAATAAAAGGAATAAATGATCTAAAATTCTAGCAGTAATCATCATAACTGAGAAAATCATAAAGGAAACATGCAATGGAGCGGGCCATCATCACAACCATGGAGTATGGAATTCAATTATTACTTCGGTTGGATCCGGCGAGGGATGAGACCTCCCGATCTTGCATGGTCACACCCAATCGATCAATGAAGATCACTAGTCCGAAGAACCAAGAAGTTCTCGATTAGGGATTTGAGAATTTGAGGGTTTAGGGTTTAGATCGATTCTCAAAGTTTTGATCGAAGAAGGATTAGCCAAAACTAGAAAAGAGAAAGAGGAAATAATTACCTTGAGGAAGTTGGAGGGGCACAAGAAGAAATTAGAAGAAGAAGATCAAGGGAAGAGAGAAGTACACATTAGAGAGAAGAGAAGAAGAGGGCAACAAAGGGTTTGCTTTTCATTCATCAATAGTTCAAATTCGGATTTAGGGCTTTAGCCCACTTAAATAAGCAAATAAAGACATAAAATTACTAAAATACCCCTAGAATAAGCAAATAAAGATATAAAATTACTAAAAGACCCCTAACTTAAGCAAAAACACGCAAATAGACCCCTAACTTAAGCAAAAACGCGCAAATAACATAAGTGCGGGAAAGTTCGGGCGCTCGGTCTTCTTTCTCCAATCTTCCTTCACATGTGTCTTCCCTGAGTGGGGTCTTCTATATGTCCAATCACATGTGAAAGGTCTTCAGCTCCTCAATAGTCGCCTATCCACAAGGACGACACTTGTGATTGGCGCTTTCTTCGTTGGTACACCTTGAATGCGCTTGTGTCCGCATCAATTCCCCTCGGGTGAGAAAAACTCGACTCCGACGAGTTGAAACTTTTGTAGCGCTCTAGCAGATCTGGATCAATACCCTGCAATGCGTCGCCCGACAGCGACGTAGATTCAGACGACGGTTTGTTCTTCCACTTGACAAGATACCTTTGGAAACCTCCATCTCTCGTGGATACTATCTCGTCATCCAAGATTTCCTCAATTTCTTTATGGGTAATGGGTGGAGGAGGGGGTGGAAGGGGTTGGGTAGCAAACTCAGAAAAAGGCCATGAAAGGGACGATGTATCAACAATGGGAGTATGGGCACGGACTAGATCTTCCACATTAAAAGTTGGATTAATGCCCATTTCGGGTGGAAGGTCAATCCGATACGCGTTGGACCCAACCTTTTGTAATATCTTAAATGGTCCAGCACTACGCGCTTGTAATTTTTTAGCAGATCTTGAGAGAATCGCTCTGGCCTTATTCGCACCATTACATAGTCTCCTTCTTGAAATTCTTGCACTCTACGATGAGAATCAGCTGAAACTTTATAATCATCATTGCTCTTATTTAACCGCTGTCTAATATGTGTATGCAAATCATGAATATGGTGTGCAAATGCATCGGCTGACTCAGAAGACCTTTGGGTAACAGACATAGGTAAGA
Organism: Magnolia officinalis; assembly: GCA_021015155.1. Classification (NCBI taxonomy): domain Eukaryota; kingdom Viridiplantae; phylum Streptophyta; class Magnoliopsida; order Magnoliales; family Magnoliaceae; genus Magnolia; species Magnolia officinalis. The sequence continues at coordinate 18,818,364 of JAJHSJ010000011.1, forward strand.
GATCTAGGTTTATAACCACTTACAATCTCAAAAGGACTCAACCCTGTAGATCTATTAACTGACCCATTATAAGCAAGTTCAGCAGTTGGTAAAATTAGGTCCCAAGTCTTAACATGTTCACCCACTAGACAACGTAGAAGATTTCCAAGGCTACGGTTTACCACTTCAGTTTGACCATCTGTTTGTGGGTGGTAAGCAGTAGAAAATTGCAAACGAGTTCCCATAATGTGCCACAGTGTCTTCCAAAAATAGCTAGTAAATCGAACATCACGATCAGACACTATGGTTTTAGGTAACCCATGGAGACGCACCACACCATCAAAAAAGAGACGAGCAACATGAGACGCATCCGACGTCTTCGAACATGGGAGAAAATGCGCCATTTTAGAAAAACGGTCCACAACGACAAAAACGGAATCGTGCTTTTTTATAGTCTTGGGAAGCCCAAGCACGAAGTCCATACTAATGTCCTGCCACGGAGCATGTGGCACTGGCAATGGCGTGTACAGCCCGGTATTTTGCTTTCTTTGCTTTGCCAGCTGACATGTTCGACACTGCCCTAAAACTTTGGCTACATCTCGCTTGAGACTTGGCCAATAGAAACGATCTTCCACGAGGGCAATGGTCTTATCACGACCAAAATGGCCAGCTATCCCTCCTGAATGAAGCTCCCAGATGAGGAATTCACGAAGGGACATACGGGGAATACAAAGTCTGTCTCCCTTGAAAAGGAAGCCATCTTTAAGAACATATTCACCCATAATATGCTGGTCACTAGAGAGCGACGCGTAAGTACCCCCCCAAATCAGAACATATGGGGTATTCATCTTTCAGTTGCTCAAATCCGACTACCTCTACACTCAAGGAGTTGAGCAACGCCACTCTCCTACTAAGGGCATCTGCTGGTTTGTTTTCAACCCGGCCTTGTGTTTCAAACAAACGAATATTCCTGAAGAAACGCTACCCACTTGGCATGCCTTGGGTTGAGTTTCTTCTGAGAATGCAAATATCTCAAAGCCTCATGGTCAGAAAACAAAACGAATTCTTGCGGTAGGAGATAGTGTCGCCAATGTCTCAGGGATTGCACTACCGCATAAAATTCTTTGTCGTAAGTGGAGTATTTTTGTTTTGCCTCATTCAGTTTCTCACTGAAATAGGCCACTGGGTGTCCTTCTTGACTCAACACTCCACCTATACCGACACCAACGCATCACACACGCATACGCTACTCAAAGACTTTAGAAAAGTCAGGTAGACGCATGACAGGAGCTTCTACCATCTTGCCCTTAATTTCCTTAAAAGCCTTGACTGCGGCTTTAGACCACACGAACTCTCCCTTTTTCATGCACTCGGTAATGGGAGCCATGATCGTGCTAAAACCCCTAATGAACCGACGATAAAAAGTTGCTAGGCCGTGAAAGCTTCGCACCTCATGAATGTTCCTTGGTTCTGGCCACTCAACTATGGCCCTGACTTTTTCAGGGTCTGCGCGCATCCCTTCAGATGACACTATAAATCCTAAGAACACAACTTGGCTAGACATGAATGCACATTTCTTAAGATTAGCGTACAACTTTTCCTTCCTAAGGACACTACAGACCTTCTTTAAATGTTCAAGGTGTGATTCCTTAGTGGTACTATAAATAAGAATATCGTCAAAGTACACCACTAGGAATTTTTCCATGAACGGCCTCAAAGCTTGTGTCATCACCCGCATGAAAGTACTAGGTGCGTTAGTCAAGCCGAAGGGCATGACCAACCACTCATACAACCCATCTTTCGTCTTAAACGCCGTCTTCCACTCATCTCCTGGGCGTATACGGATTTGGTGATATCCACTCTGAGGTCTATCTTAGAGAATATAGTGGACCTGGCCATCATGTCAAGCATATCATCAAGTCTAGGTATAGGGAACCTATACTTGACATAATTTTGTTTATGGCACGACTGTCCACACACATGCGCCACGTGCCATCTTTCTTTGGCGTCAACAATGCAGGCACGACACACGGGCTCATACTCTCTTGGATGAAACCCTTTTGCAGAAGCTCATCAACTTGCTTCTTCAACTCTGCATGCTCTGCAGGGTTCATCCTGTAGTGAGGAAGGTTCGGTAGAGTAGACCCTGGGACAAGATCAATGGCATGCTGTATGTCCCTCATAGGTGGCAACTCATTCGGTAAGTCTTCAGGAAATACATCACTGTATTCCTTCAGGACCGAGGTCACCTCACGGGGCAACTCTGATGGAACCTCAGGTGTAATCTCTCTAGCCACAAGGGCATACACCATAGAATCCTCCTTAGCCTCTTTTTCAAACTCTCTTGCGCTGATTATATGTAGAGACTTAGGTTTGAATTTCCCCATTCCTCTAGGCTCACTTGCCTTCTCATCCTTCTTCTTCCCTAGTGTATTCTCAGGTGGCATGGGATTAAGTTTGATCTTTTTACCGTTATACATAAAAGTACACGCATTCGAACGGCCAAAGATCGTGACATCATTATCGAATAGCCACGGTCTACCTAGGATAACATGTCCCACATCCATAGGTAAAACATCACACCACAGGGACTCTTTGTATGACCCAAACTCGATGGGGACTAGACATTGCTGGGTGACAGGTAGGGATGTCTTGTCAACCCAAGAAACTTTATACGGGTCTGGATGAGGTGTGGATTTCAGTTTTAAGCGATCTAAGGTGCTAGTGGAAATCACATTCTGACAACTTCCACTGTCCACTATCACCTTACAATTCTTTTCACCACACTTGGCAATAGTGTAGAAGATAGTGCTTCGACGCCAGTCAGCACTACTTCTAGACTGAGCTAGCACACGCCTGACTACTGCAAGCGTTGCTTCTCCATCCACTTCTTCTTCATCAGTAAGTCCTCCTTCAGGGTGATACTCTTCAACTTCATAATCACCCTGGTCATCTCCACCCTCGTGGGACTCGCCTATAACTAAGGCTCTCCCACGGCTCTTCGTAGGACACTGATTAGACATGTGGCCAAGATTGCCACACTCATTGCACCTCACTTGGTTCATGTTACTAGGACCGGCACCAAGAACCCCTTTACCCTTGTCCTCCTCTAGGCCTAGGCGAAATGGTCGCCTGTGCCCTAGGTTGACTACCAATATTAGGTCTAGTTCCCTGGGAACTAGATCTAGCACTGGAGTCTCGGGACTCAAAACGACGAACGACAGGAGCCTTCAGATATTGCTCTAACTCCTGCACGACTTGATATGCTTCATCCAAGTCCGTTAAGGGCCGAGTCATAAGCTCGCGCTGAAGATCCGCACGAAGGCCCGTCTTGAAACGCGAGAGCGTTACTAGAGGGTCTTCTTGGATATCACATCTCGCATCACATATTCTTCAAATTTAGCGATGTAGTCAGCGGCAGACATTGACCCTTGGCGTAAGGATTGCCATTGGTCAAGGAGCTTCTGGCTATATGAGAGAGAAGGTACTTCTCCTTCAACTTTCTCTTCTCATCTCATACCAATGCATGATAGGGGCTCTACCAACTCTCTATCCTACGCTCGGTGTTGGTCCAGAAGAGCTTTGCTTGACCCACAAGTTTTCTTAGCAAACCGCATTTGACGGTTTTCCGACATGCCATACCACTCAAAGTAGTGGTCCATGTCAGCAACCCAGTCAAGGAATGCCATGGGATCCAAGCGCCCATCAAAACTCGGGGCCTCAACTCTCACACTCTTCATCGCACGCTCATCTGGATCATAACGGTCTTGATGATCACATGTGGCTCGTGCCTCTCGCACCACACCACGACCGTTACCACGATCTCTATCTTCATTACCACCACGTGTGGCAGCGCGTTCTTCAATGATTCCTCCCACTTGGGAATACGCATCATCCCCTACAGCGGGATTTTCCTTTTGGGACGCCTCTAGTTGCTCGACCTTAGTCATGGTAGTGGTAATTTGGTTCTCAAGGCGGGCAAACTCGTGCTTCTGACCCGCTTCTAGGGCGGTTATCTTTTGTATCAATTAAGCAAGTTGCTCAGATAACTGCTCGTTATTCATGGTAGGTTGAAGTCCGAAACTTCTACCTCTTCTCGTGGGCATACAATGAAGACTTGAACCAAACTCTACCCAACTAGACTACTAGGTGTTATGACTTTCAAGATGAATGTGATGAATGCAAAACTACTATGAACTGATACAATTAAGTTGACACAGGAAACAACTCAAATTTGGAAATTTTCTAAATTGGAAAGTTTCTAAATCTGGAACTTTCTAAATCTGGAAATTTTCTAAATCTGGAAATTTTCTAAATTTGGAAGTTTCTAATCTGGAACTTTCTAAATCTGGAAATTTTCTAAATCTGGAAATTTTCTAAATTGGAAAGTTTCTAAATCTGGAACTTTCTAAATCTAGAAATTTTCTAAATCTGAAAATTTTCTAAATTGGAAAGTTTCTAAATCTGGAACTTTCTAAATCTGGAAATCTGGAAATCTGGAAATCTGCAAAGCTGGAAATCTGGAAATCTGCAAATCTGCAAAGCTGGAAATCTGCAAATCTGGAAATCTGGAAATCTCAAATTTGGAAATCTGCAAATCTAGAAATCTGGAAATCTGCAAATCTGGAAATCTGCTGCAAACCGGAAACCTTAATTTGATAACTCGATCTAGACAAAAACCATGCAAACCTGGCTCTGATACCAAATTTGACGCAGGACATCCCTAATTATGATGCATGCTCATGAACGTAATTAAACAGCGGAAATAAAAGGAATAAATGATCTAAAATTCTAGCAGTAATCATCATAACTGAGAAAATCATAAAGGAAACATGCAATGGAGCGGGCCATCATCACAACCATGGAGTATGGAATTCAATTATTACTTAGGTTGGATCCGGCGAGGGATGAGACCTCCCGATCTTGCATGGTCACACCCAATCGATCAATGAAGATCACTAGTCCGAAGAACCAAGAAGTTTCTCGGATTAGGGATTTGAGAATTTGAGGGTTTAGGGTTTAGATCGATTCTCAAAGTTTTGATCGAAGAAGGATTAGCCAAAACTAGAAAAGAGAAAGAAGGAAATAATTACCTTGAGGAAGTTGGAGGGGCACAAGAAGAAATTAGAAGAAGAAGATCAAGGGAAGAGAAGAAGCACCATTAGAGAGAAGAGAAGAAGAGGGCAACCAAAGGGTTTGCTTTTCATTCATCAATAGTTCAAATTCGGATTTAGGGCTTTAGCCCACTTAAATAAGCAAATAAAGACATAAAATTACTAAAATACCCCTAGAATAAGCAAATAAAGATATAAAATTACTAAAAGACCCCTAACTTAAGCAAAAACACGCAAATAGACCCCTAACTTAAGCAAAAATGCGCAAATAACATAAGTGCGGGAAAGTTCGGGTGCTCGGTCTTCTTTCTCCAATCTTCCTTCACATGTGTCTTCCCTGAGTGGGGTCTTCTATATATCCAATCACATGTGAAAGGTCTTCAGCTCCTCAATAGTCGCCTATCCACAAGGACGACACTTGTGATTGGCGCTTTCTTCGTTGGTACACCTTGAATGCGCTTGTGTCCGCATCATCGCCTCTTGATTTTATGCCTAGAGCCTGAAAATCAACCCGATCAGTAACTCCAATGGGCTACACTAGATGGAACAGCAAAGAGCGGACGGCCACCATATTTGTGTGTGTGGGATCCAACATGATGTTTATATGCTGTCCAACCCATTCATGGCGTGTGCCCCACCTGCATGAATGGATATACCAAAAATCAGGCTATTCCAAAGCTCGGATGGGCTTTATGAACACTATGTCGCCTGTCATTCCTTAGGTGCCATCCTTAGAAAGTGAACAAGCCCCCCTTGCATGTCTCTCTCATCCTATTTTAGGCCTGTCAAGGACTCAATCTTCCCCCTTACTGTAGGCATCTCTGGTCTTTGTTGCACACGACTGCAGCATCTCAATATGTTCTCCATCATTATCTACTACTGGGAGTAATCTTGGGCAGCTTCAGATAATTAATTGCCTTCTGTTGCAAATCTTCCTAGTCTTTCAACACATCTACATCTTTATTCTGACACTCTACTTATGTTGCCTTCATTAGCCTATCACCATGCCCCATATAGCTTGGCCGGTTGAATTACTGTCGTATAAAATCTCTCCCATAAGTTTGATAGGCATGTGGCGATTCACACTACCATCCAGATGCACATACCCATTTCACCCCCCTTGGTCAATAGGGAAATCATTTATCTTTACATCCTTTTTAATAAGAGATCCAAGCCAATGAAACAAATTGCTGTCAGGAATCTCCTGACCTTTATTTTAACTAAAGGCCTCATCTCTATAAACATTCCTACTAAAGTTGCACAAAAATGCTCCATTTTGGTTATGCTGATTTCAAACCTCTTGACTCTAGAGCCTTCCTCCAAATCTCTAGTTTAGCATTGGCATCATTAGCCTCCTCCACCAACATGTTATATCCGTAAACAATGCGCGTCAAGGGTATGGCATTGACGTAGAGATTATCTTGGTCAAATGGCATCGACAACAACATTGTTGGGGTGTTTTTACTTGGATTCTGATTCATAGATCTCTAAGAGTGTACTATTTATGATGGGGCTTGCCAGATAGAGTGGATCCTGTACCTATCGTGTGTCCCCTACCAAAATATCCTTCAGCTCAGGCTGCATTTGGATGCAACACTGAACAGATTGCAATGACCTTTGCTTGTATTCATTTAGGGGATGTTTGGATATCACCGATTCTATAGAAATCAATGGGAAATGGAAAAAGTTTTCTGTCAATGTGACAGTTTGAGATGTTTAATAGCAAAGAAAAGGGTGGATCCTACAAAGCAATGATTGCACTTTCTATAGTTTGGATTCTTTGGTTCGAGAACTAGGTGACCATTATCTCTCAAATATGAGATTTCTACTCGCTATCGAAACAAGAACCCTAAGATTGGAATCTGTGTTTCAAAAGTGCTCATAGAAATAATCATTGCCTAATCATTACCTATTCTTTTCTTATCCCTTGTAATTAGGGTGTTCGAAAACGGTTATGTATTGGCCGATACGTAACGGTACTGGCCGTGACCGTTACGCATTATGGGGTTGTAACGGCCACCCCCTCTTTTTTGTGCACGTAACGGCCGTTACGGTACCGTAACAACTGTTACAGGCCTAAAGAAAATAGGAAAAAATGAAAAAAAAACATAGCTTTTTTTTTTTTTTTTTTCCCTTCTTCTCAGGCTACTGCTGCGGCTGTGGCCCTTCTTCTTCTTCTTCTTCTTCTTCTCTCTCTCTCTCTCTCTCTCCCTCTCTTCTTTCCCTCTTTTCTTTTCTCGGTTTCCCTCTCTTCTTTACATTTCAGTCTTGGAACAAGGAATGGACTGCGTGGCTGTGAAACAGCCATGCACTTCAAATTTATTTTTTAAAATGCTCCACGGTGCGTGCTGTACAGTGCACTTGCACTGTTTTGTTATGTGGGCCCACCGTGATTTATGTGTATTATATCCATGCCGTCCATTATAATGTTTACTTTCCATCGAACCTGTTGATAAGGTCATATAGACTTTGACCTTGATGAAGGGAGAACACAAATAGTAGCTTGATTCAAAAAAAAAAGTCTTAAGAAATTGTTAATGGTGGGAATTAAATCCTGATTTTATGGTTCACCTAAGATTTGGATCAACCTCATTTTTTGGACCATGCCCTAAAATAAGTTGGCAAAAAGGATGGACCACATGGATATACAACAAATGCATTGAGGTGGGCCCCACTTTTAAAGGGTTACTCACTAGTGGTCCATTGAAGATTTAGATCTACCTGAATTTTTGGACCATGCCTTAAAATGAGTTGGTAAAACAGATTGATGGCATTGATGTACAAATACATCGAGGTGGCCCGCTTGGCCGACTAGTAGTCCACCTGAGATCTGGATTTACCTTATTTTTTTCCAATGCCCTTAAATGAGTTGCCAAAACGGATGAATGACATGGATATATAATACATGATCGAGTGGACCCTAGTACATGGCCCTAAAAATTTATACATGACGTATATATTAACTCAAAATTAACCAATTAAATTTTGGGACCATTGTTGCTAAGTCACAATCCCAAAATTAAATAACTCCTACAATTTTTATCATTAGTTTATAGACACTTATTTTTTGAAATAGGACCATTTGATATTTTTCATTTTTCACTGTCTAATAAATGTCCACCAATCCATTAGTGGGATAAGTGTCAATAGATTGCATTAATTTGAGGCTAGTTTGGGGCATCAAATGGTCCCCAAACCAGCCCTGAATCGACAACAATATTTACCTCAATTTAATTTTAATTTTTTGAAAGATTTATGGGGGAAGATGATATCAAATTGTTAGGTATATGAATTACATAATAGGATACAAAAGTCCCTAAACTCTATTTATTGAAATAAAATGCATGCGAGTCACGAAGTATGCAATGCATTAGCACTATAAATAAAAGGAAAACTTGAAAATATAAGATGTTTTGGTATTACATTAATTATAGTAAATTTATATAGATATTATATAGTTAGAAAACTAAATATAAAATGTTTGCAATTAATTTTAGGTTGTCAGGTTCATAAATCCATAAGACAACCCGATATACCATTCCCACCAAAGAGTGAACCGTTACACCACCATAAACATGTTCCAAATTATAAATGAATGCATATTTGGAATACTTAGAATATTCCGGATTTAATGGATATTTTTCCATAAGTTTTTGACAAAAAACAAAATACACCGTTACACACCCTGCATTGGCCGTTACGGCCCCGTATCGGCCGATACGGGGCGTATCTGTATCGTTACGCCCACCGATGCCGTTATGGAACACCTTGCTTGTAATACATGTATCCAAACATGGCCTTCAAGGGTCTAGGGTCTAAAATGCAACTACGGTACTTCCAAGTTGGATTTCAAAGAATTGTAACTGCAATTTGAGTGCAACTTCACCATCTTTAGTAATGCAATTACAATCTTGTTAGTGCCTCTCTGTTAGGGCTGTCATTGGATGGGTACTTCGACCTGTGTGTACCAGATGGACCTGACCCAATTTTAATTGAGTCCTAATCGGTCCATGTCCAATTTCCCAAACCCAGTTAGTATTAGGTTGGGTTTGGGTCTTCCATTTGGACCTGGTAAAAAATAAACCTGGGTCTAATTTTACTGGGTCTAGTTGGGTCCGGGTTCGGGTCCACTGTTTAGGATCCGATTAAAATCAGGTCAAGTAATTTAATTTTAATAGAAATATTATATATTTAATAGTATATATTAATTATTCTAGCAACGGAATGAGGCTTTTCAAGCCACAACACCTCTCATGTATCAAACTAACACACGTGTGATCTAGTCTATCCATTCAAGTGAGCCAACCAAGTGAACACCCGTATTTGACATGATCGCGACATGAACACCACTTGAAACCAAGGTTTAAAGATCCGATGGCGATGGGTACCCGATAGGTCTCAAAATCCAATCGAATCCATGTTTGGGTCCTAAAAACCAAGATCCTGACATGACCTAACAAGACCTGACCCTTATAAGATCAGGTCCAGTAACTCTAGGACCTGAGCTGAACCTGACATGTTGATAGCTTGACTCTGTTGAACTAATTATTGTAATCCAGTTCTATGGTTCATCCACTGCATTCTGAATCTTCCCTAAATTTTCTACTTTTATGTATTATTCTTTAATCTTTTATCCCGAATCCTGTCTTTCATTGTATTGCATCCTGAAGCTTTCATCTTTTAGCAGCTAGAATTCCATGGATTTTCTGCTTATTTGATCTACATTATACTTTTATTTTTTGCATTCTATGTTTCAACTTTGGATAGGACAGTTTGCCAACATGCAGGATTCCTACATGTGGGACCGTGGCATGGATTTTCTACTTATTTTATGTACATTATACTTTTATTTTTTGCATTTTATATGTTTCAAATTTGGATAGGAATCACGGGGTCCTGCTCATCAGCAAACATACAGTTTGCGTACATGCAGGATTTCTACGTGTGGGACCATGGTCTTGTGATCCAAACCATTGATTTTATGGATCCATTGTCGACGGGGAATGCCTGAAAATCTTCCCAATTGGAATGATCTAGCCCTTGCCTAACACTTTGATCACTGACTTATTTTCTGTTGAATACGAACCATTATCTTTCCTCCTCAACCCTCTTATCTGTTGGCCATTGATGGAAGGGCTAGGATCTTCCAAATTGAAAGTTTCTTGACGTATTCCCCATTCTCGTGGAACTCGTCAAGTCAAAAGTGGTTCTGCGCATAAGGATTCTGCTTGTCAGCTAAGCTGTAAATTGCTGCTGATGAGCATGAGTCTACAAGTTCCTCACGTTTCAATGAGGTGAACTTATTATACGAATTTCTGCTCCCAACTTATGTCTTGCAACAGAGAGTATTGGCAAAGGAGACCGAACTGCAATTGGCAGAAAAGGAGCTAAACAAGTTCAAGAAACAACTGAAGAATGCTGAAACCACAAAAGCAGAAGCACTCATCGAGCTCGAAAGGGCTAAAAAAACGGTTGCAGATCTGACCCTCAAGCTCAGGACTATAAATGAGTCCAAAGAATCGGCAGTCAAAGCGATGGAAACTACAAAGAACCAGGCCAACAAACTTGAAAATGCTATCACTGGAAATACTGAAAATGGTGGATGGAAACATGAATTAGACAGTGCTAGAGAACAGTATGCATCTGCCATCACTGAGCTTGACGCTGCAAAACAGGAACTAAGGAAAATCAGGCAAGATTTTGAGGATTCGATTGATGCAAAAGTCGCAGCTTTCCAGCAGGCAGAAGAAGCCAATAATGCTTCTGAGGTTAATAAGGAGCGGACTGCTGAGATCTCAAAGGAGATTGCTTCCATACAGGAGTTGCTCGTGCACACGAAGCTTGCCTCTGAGCAAGCCCAACTAGAGCAAGCAAAGATTCTATCCGAGACCGACTCCCAGCAGCAGTCTTCTAGACTCGCGCTAGAAGAAGCAGAGAAGAAATTGGAGTCTTTGAAGAAAGAGTTCGATCCCGAAATGACTAGGAGTCTCGAAGAGAAGCTGGCAGAAATGGACACCGAGATTGGGATCTTGCAGAAAGAGATAGTAAATGCAAAGGCATCTGATCTGAATACAGTGAGAGATGTGACGACTGAACTCGACAGTGCGAAAGAAACACTGCAGAAAGTAGCAGAAGAAGAGGGTACTCTCAGAAATTTGGTAGATTCTCTCAAGCAGGAGCTTGAGAGTATAAAAAAGGACCATTCTGAACTGAAGGAGAAAGAAATGGAAGCAGAATCTGTAGCTGGGAATCTGCATGTCAAGCTCCGGAAAGTGAAGGGCGAGCTTGGAGAAGCCTTTGCAGGAGAATCAAAAGAGAGAGGCGCATCTGACGAATTGATTTCGACTCTACAGCAGCTTTCGACAGAATCAGATAATGCAAGAAAGGAAGCAGAAACAATGAAGAGAAATGCTGAAGAACTCAGGAAAGAAGCCGAAACAGCTCGAATTGCTTTGGAAGAAGCAGAGAAGAATATGCAGGGTGCCCTGAAGGATGCTGAAGAAGCAAAGGCCGCAGAGGCAATTGCCCTTGATCAGCTGAAGATTTTATCAGAGAAGACTAATGCGGCCCGTGCTTCGTTGTCGGAATCCAATACCCAGATCACAATCTCAGCGGAGGAATACGAGGCATTGAGCCGGAAGGTTGAGGAATCCAACACATTGGTTGAAATGAAGGTGGCTGCCGTGATGGCCCAGGTGGAAGCCGTGATGGCCAGCGAGAATGAAGCGGTGACGAGATTGGAGGCAACCCAAAAGGAGATGGAAGCAATGAATGCTTCGACAGAGGAGGCGTTGAAGAGGGCAGAAATGGCAGAGATGGCGAAGAAGGCAGTGGAGGGAGAGCTCCGAAGGTGGCGTGAGCGTGAGCAGAAGAAGGCTGCTGACGCCGCATCCCGGATCCTGGCCGAGACAGAGATGTCATCAGAGGTGTCACCACCAAGGGCTGGCGAGATTCTGATGCCGCACCCATCGGAAAATATGAAAACAGACCATATGGTGGAGAAAGCACCAGTAGTAAAGAAAGCTCTCTTTCCCACCCTCAGCGGCATCTTTGCAAGAAAGCACCACGTAGATGCTGGATTGCGGGCTCTTCTCCCGGGCGAGAAACCAGTGTGAGCATTGTTTCAGTGTACTGCTATTTTTGCATGTGTGATTGCTGGCTCTGTCATGTACAGTTTGAGAGTTGTAGAATCTCTTTCATATATGTTCTCATGAAGCATAAAGAAGCATGTATAATGTCCACTTGAAGTGATGTAGAATTTCCTCAATTTTAAGGTTTCTGTAAGTGGGGCCCATGCCTTGGTGATGCCCTCCAAGGATGGCCCCCAAAAGTCTCCTGGATTGGAAGATTCTAGCCCTTTGATTGCATAAAGATTGATAGGAAAGGTCCACTTTTGATGGGAAAAGGTCAAAGATTTGACGACTAGGATCCTTTGATTCAGGGAAAATTTCTGGGGCGTTTCCCATCCTTGGGGTCCAACAGATCAATGGTCTGGATCCCTGACGCATGGGTCCCATATGTACAAAATCTTGGGTTGAGAATGGAGTAAGGTGGTTTGGAAGCTTGTTGGATTTTTGGGCCTTTCGGATTTGGAACCTAGTAGTTCCTTCCAGAATCTTGTGTTTGGCCCTTTGGAACTTGTTGCTCCTCAAAAATGTCAGTTTTCCATTTCCTCTTTAATAGTGGCGTTCCAAAATCCAAGGACTTTTATTACTCTGGAATGGTAATATTTCAATCGGCAAGGTTGAAAATCCAGGTTGCCAAATACAGTTTCTGAATTCCATAGGTTGAAAAATCTAGGTTACCAAACACAACTGATAGAATGAAAATTTCAGGAATTTAAAATCCTAAATTTGGATTCTCAAGTAAAAATCTAAATCCAAGCCGTCAAACAGCCCTTGACCTGAATTGAAGTCCTCGTGGGGTTCACCCTCGTGAAACATAAGAAATTACCAGAAATTCTGAGAAAAGACGGTGTAAAAATTTCACTGAAATTAGGGGAAACCACCCCACAGCTAGAGAATGGTTGAAGATGCTCGATCCGCAAGAAAATCATGTTGTTGTATATATATATATATATATATATATATATATATATATATATATATATATATATATATATATATTTTCATTTATAGTTCTTAAACTCGTTGACTTGACTCGATCGAGTATCGAAACTCAGTCGAGTCAACTTGACTCAGCGAGATGTTGAGCCATATCATTGGAAATTTGGTGGTCAGCCTTACTGAGCCTGGACTTGTTGAGCTGACTCGGTGGCTCGGTCGAATTAACATGACTCAACATGACTCGTTCCTGGTCGCCTTGAGTGGTGGGATTTTACCAAAGTTACTGAAATACATCGGCAGTGGGATTCAAACTCCCAACCTCTAGTGGAGGCAATGACATGAACCAATGAGATATCAATGATGTAATGATGTTATTTCCTTGAGTTATAGTTTATATTACTCATTCTATATTATGATATACGTTTTATATGGCTTATCCAAGATCTATCTTAAATATCTATCAACAATCTTAATATTTTCAATTTATGAGTTGTGTTGGATCCAGTCTTCATGTCTACCCCACTAGGCTAAACATCAAGTTGAGTTGGCTGGAGTCCTTGAGTAAACCTGACCTGGCTAAAAATAGTGGAGTTGAGTTTTTCGGGTTTTTGAACAGTCTTCACTGCTCTGTGATCCCTTGGAACCCATGCTTTGGAGACTACTTTTGGTGAACCGTCACGTGGCGCAATGAAAACATCCCACTGCGCGTTTTAGATGTAAGGCCTACATTGAAAATGATAAAATGATTCGGCATATTTTTTTTTTACCAATTATTATAATAATGATATAGAAATATGCAATGATTACAAATTACTTGTCTTCTAACAACATCTCTATTCATGGTTGAAATATATTGATACTACTAATTGGATTCATTTATGTCGTGAAAAAGTGCCATGCTTACGAAATTCTTTACTTGCCCTACTAAATACATCTAACTAATGATTCATGCGTTTAGTTCATCGGTAATACAATCATAATGATAATACATTTCCTATGTGTTACCATTTAATTGGCTAAATAAATGGACCCCAGGAAATCTTTAAAGTGATTTACATTTGACATGCATATATGGAATGTTTTCATCAGGCCAGCCACGAGTCGGCTATAGACACCTCACCCAGGATGAACAATTTGATTAAACAACCCATATGCCCAATCCTAACCCTTGAGCTATACCTAGAACTTGATCCTAGCCTTACCCTAAACCCGACCAAAATTCAATCCAAGACCTAACCCAATTCAAAACCAAAACTACGGTCCAAATTCAAGCCCAAACTTATGCCAAATCCCTTTAAACCCAAACCTGTGTGAAAATCTAAACTCCAAAAAAGTACTCAAGGTTCATCAGACTCATTAAGTTTGGGAGCCATCCATGAGACGCCAGCACATGATTTATTGATTGTCATGTGGATGACTGTGCATTTTGAGGCATGCTTAAGTGGGGGATAGAGAATTTTACACCCTTCCATAAGTGGTGCGCCTAGATCTCATAATAACCAAAATACACCTTGGAACCTCCTCTTTTAACCCCCATACTACCCCCTATCCAATGGGAGGATGCCATGTGGCATTTCCATTCCATCAACCAACCAATCACAAAAACGGAATTACATGTGAAGGGTGTGGATATAATGTTGATGTGAAGGGTGTACGTATAATGTTCATGATGGTGGACGGTACTGACATGGCCAACTTGCTTATCTCCATGGATAGCAATACATGAACATAGGGGCTCCATGCTAGTGGGCCCCACACACACAAAGAAAATACAAAAGAAATAAAGAGAATAATGAGGAAGACGGAAAGAGGTGTAGACTCACCTTAAATGGATGGACGACTAGATGATGATGTGTGGTTCACTCCTTCTAGGTTTGATGGTGGGCCACACCTTGGCCCCCCATTCTCTCTCTTAAAATCTTAGAAATTTCTAAGTATAGTAAAAGTATGAGTTAAGAGAGCTTCAACTCTTATATAGATAATTAGGGGTTGAAGTGGCAAGTTTATGGGGTCTTATTGGTGTTAAAAGTGATTGGGAAGGTAATGTATGCTATAGGCAATGGATGGATGAGGTGGATAGTGCTAAGCATGCATTGGCCAATGTGAAAGAAATCTAGGCGTGCACTGGCTAATGGATGAATAAGGATTATAAGTTGTAGGTGATGCATGGTGGATGATGAAGTGGAGTGTTGCGATTGATTGTTTGAAGTGATGTGGCACAAAATAAGACATGTATTGGATGCATGTGTAGGATGAGTTGGACATGGGTCATGAGTAGTTTCTAAGGCATGGGGAGAGATCTAATGATTAGTTATAGGATAGAATCCATTTTTGTCTCATATTGTGTCTTATATGTGCTAGCTCTTATTTGTCATGTAGTGATTGTCCTATCTTGTGACAATTTTCATGTTCTAGAAAGTAGGCTTTAGGCCTACATGGGCCTAGCACAATAAAGGTTGCTTATTGTTATAAGATACGCAATTTGAGCCGTAGATTCGATGGGTCGTATCTCACTAACGGAGTGTCGGATTGACTCACGGTTTTCACCGTGGTGACCACATGAATGATGCGGTCCACCCAATAGAGGTTTCAAGGTCATCTGGGACCAATCACTCGGGTGGGGTTTCTAGGTGCACTAGGGTGCAGTGTATTGTCTATCAATTGCGTGGGTTGGGATACGTGTGTGCACGAGCAGTGTTACAAAGGACCAGGATCCTACATGACAAAATAGTCCAGTGTGTTTTCATAGAAAAATCTATTTACTATTGATGTAATCGAAATGTCTTCGTTGACATCTAGATTTAAATCTCAATGACATCGAAGCAGTTCGATGGCATCGAAAAAGTGCTCAACCAATCAGCAACCAAGTGATATTTTTCAATGAAAATTCCGATGGCATCGAGCCATCTCTTAATGACATCATATTGATCAAAATTCTATTACACATTGACTCTATATATCATATTGATCAAAATATATCATATTGATCAAAATTCTATTACACTCACAAGGGTTTCAATGTTAGAAGTTCAATCCCCTACTACTATATACAGTGTGGTCCACTTGAGTTTTGTATTTGTTTTATTTTTCAGCTCAAGCCTTATGATGAGCTCATCAAGTGGACGGACGGTTTGGATATAACTCATGTTGAAAAAATATTGATTTTTAAATATATTTTAATAATAAAAATAATATATATAATATATTATTTTGTTTGAAAAAACACCGTTTTGTGGGTTTTTTGGGAATAGTCCCACATGGGAAAGGGAAGAGAAAAATTTGTGGTTTAAATGATAATAGTGAAGTATTATAATATTTACTTACCTAGTCTGTGGACTATGGACCTCGTATTGGAACACCCGCGCGCGCGGGCGCGCTCGGGCTCGGGCTCGGGCTCGGGCTCGAACTTTGTCACGGGCTCAGTGCAAGGGCGTGGGCATGTGATGTAAGACCTGTACCCTAGTCCGTACCGTTTCGTATGCGTCCGCGGTCCTTCCGGTCGAATTCCGGCAATTCTCGACTCGTATCCGACGTTGCGCGCGATCTTAAGCCGAGTCCTGCCTACTGAAGGCGGCTCGATCCGAAACTCGTACCTTGGCGACCGCGCCGTCGCCGCGGTTTCAACGCCGCGACTCGCGCACCGAACCGATACCCAGGATAGAAGATGTCGGTCTGCGTTCATTCCGAAGAAACACCGCACGTTGCGAATTACGAGGGAATCTCTACGAGATGTCCCATCAAATCATGTCAAGTACACACCATGCCATGAGTACAACAACCCATCCCTCCCTTTCAAAAGTCAACTCTCTCTCTCCTCTCACCTTCCCTCTTTTATAAGTTTTCAAACAAACTCATCCCTCTTTACAAAAAAATCAAACTCACCCATACCTCCCATCCCCTTCCTTACATCATCCCATCCATGTCATCCCATCACCCATTTTTCTTTCTCATTTCTCAAATCTCCTAAGCATCCCACGTCCAACCTTCTTCTCTCCCAAACAACAACATCAAGTGTGGCCTACTTTCCCTACCTTCTCATCTCTCATCTCAACCGTTGATCCACCATCACCACATAACATGTATAGTATAGATTCATGATTCATGATCATACGCATCATATGTATGTCTGATATGACGAGTGACTGATCATAGCATATGCCTTCGGGCGGATTGTTTATGAGCTCCCTGATAGACGGAGTTGCCCTACATGAGCATGCGACGCGCGCAGGATTGTTGCATGTTTGGTAGGGTGATTCATGGACTTACATTTGTGTGATCATGATTATTGTATGCCCTAGCGACATCAGGGCCAAAGCCTCCACAGACACATCGTGGGTGGCTGGGTTGGATACCGGAAATGTTTGGTTCTAGCATACGGGCGCCATAGATGTCCCTGGGTGAAAATCCCTAAACCCGATGGTACCAGAGGATGACTTCAATGTCGAGACCGAGTGGATACACGAGCGTGCGAGGGCCGTATACCAGTAGGCCGCGTCTCCCACTATGTCGTGGTCGGTTGGAAAGAGGTGTGGCCTTACCCGCCTAAGTGAGGGAGCAATTTCTAGGTTGAGTTTGACCAGCTTGAGGAATAGGTCCGCTATCGACGAGCCGGGCCCGATATTGGCAGGCGGATAGTGAGGTCTCTTCCGCTCTCCCAGTTGTACGTTCGGATAGGGACCGCAAGCTGGCGTAGAGTGTACTAGACCCTGGTGATTATCCAAACTGAGAACAGTACTAACTTGATGCTCTAGTGAGGAGCTATATTGATATGTGGATATGGTTTGGCATGCTTGACTTGCATTATGCATCGCATGGCCTTGACATGGCCGATACCATTCATATCTTGTACCGCATAGCCTTGATACGGCTGACTGCATTCATGTACTCATCAGCATGTTTCCGCATTACTCTGACCTTGCATTCTGAGCACGCTCATATTGCGCACACACTTACACCACCCTTTAAGTTTTCTATAAGCTTATGCATGATTGATGCGTGCAGGTGACGCCAGGACGCAGCCGCAGTCTCACCGCAGTTGGAGCTTGCAGCCGAGCTTCTAGAGTTTTTGTTATTATCAGTATATTGTATTTCCCTTTCATACGCCTTGTACTCAAAAGTTTTTTATCATAGTGAATTTTGTGATGGTGTTCTTGTGGTTATTATTCGTGGGTTATGCTTTTGGTTATGCTCATTATAAATCGAATCATGTTTGAAATCCTCATTGTAGCATCCCAGGATCGGAACCTGGTATATGGGTGTCGGGAGCCGAGAATGGGGTACTATGGAGGCTGTCGGCGTCGGATTCGGCGATCGAAAATTTTGTGAGCCCGGTTTCCGAGTTCGGGGCGTGACATGTGAGGCAGTGTAGCTGTAGAGACGCTAGTGGCGCATTTCGCACGTCCGCATCGTGTCGCAGAGGGTCGTTCCTTCGCGACCTTGAGCGAACCGGAGCAAGACGTGTGCGAGTCGCGGTGCGACTAAGTGGCTAAGGCAGATGACTGGGTGAAGGAGAGACTAGAGGACTGAATGAGAATCCTCCAGAATATATAGAGGGCTGGAAAAAGAGCTGTTGTAGAAAATCTGTAACAGCTGTGCCATAAGTGCAGGGTCCAGCTGAAACTGCTGCATGGCTAGCCCAACAGCTAGAAAACGGCTAGCTGTTGTCTCACAACAGTCAGCATGTAGCAGATTAATTGCCATGCACAACATTCAGAAAACGGCCATAAAACGGCTAGTTTTCTTCAACAGCCAGAAAACGGTCATGGGATTTATTTCCCTGGACCATCACTCCCAGCTACCATAGCCTATAAAAGGAGGGCCTGGATGGATTTCCAAATTATCTCACAACCCAATCCAGCACTACTATACGAATTGAGACAGCACACTACTCCTCTCACTATACTCCAGTGATTCCAGCAAGATAGCAACGATTGAACCTTTGCAAGAAGAACAGACCAACGGTGTGGTCTAGAACGGTTCAACTGAACCAGTAGCTGAAGACTTGACCAGTGCAGTGGTCTAAACCACAATTTCTTCTTTTTCTTTCTACTGAGATTTTTTCTATTATTGTATTTCTGCCAAAGTGAGTGTAATAGAGTTCCAATAGGTGGACCTTCGTGCTTACTGAACGAAGACCCACATCAGGCTTGTCGTATCCTAGAAGCTATTTGCCTGTAACATATCAGCTTACTCAATTCACTTGAGTAGGGGTAAATAATGCTTTAAGGACAGCGTTTAAAACATGCTTCAGCCTGTCTATATTTCAGATTTATTTGCAATTTTTGGTTTCCACATTATACAGAAATTATATTAATACATATAATTTCCAACAACTCATACCTCATGATGGGACCACATAACTTGGTGACATCAACACACTACCTAGGACTTAATAGCTCAACGCGTGTCAGGTGATTGGCTACAACAAGTTCTTCTGCAAGAGCTGCTGTATGAAAAGCGTACAAAGCCGGAGCTACGTGGGGGCATGTATCGCATTACATCCACTCCGTCAATGAGGTGAGTCTTCTCATAGTAGCCCACTAAATCTCAACCGTTAACAAATTCTTTTGCACTACGGTTACTGTGGAAATCACTTGATCGGATGGGTAGGGTCATCTGATTCATATGGGCGTTGAACCATTTGCTATCCATGATAGGGACAACTATGTGGAGGTTCCCATTGGTAGATGAATCTACAAAAGGGTGGTGGTCCACTTGAGAGTGTGACATCAAGGTATGACTAATGTCTTCGTGGCCCACCCCAGAGAAAACAATTTAGGGATGAAAATGCCCACCATTGATATTTGATGTATACATGGGTCCACCACATGTTCTTTGTGACATCCACATTCCATCGATTAGTTTAGAGTGTCATAGGAAACAGTGGAGATAGAAAAGGCTGAGTTGTCATAAGTGGGGATTGACCATTCACTTACGGGGATGTAGGGCCTTGTGTTGATGAGATCCAACCCGTTCATCAGCTGCGCCATTGCAGGTTCGACCTTAATTCTCAACATCACACTCATCCAAAACTAAGGTGAGCCTCACCAGAGGAAACAATATGAAATATGCTTACAACCTCTAAATTCACGTAATAGAGTGGTCCACCTGACCCTTAGATTGGCGTGATATTTGGAAAATGCTTCCCCTTGTTGCGAAAAGTGATGTGAATGGATTGGATGGCGTATACAAATGAAGGTGGGATCAAACATAATTAACGGTGAGCATCCCATTCCAACTCTTCCGAACTGTGTGGCACACCTAAATATAAGCACGGACTCACTTTTCATTTTTCCGGGTGAAATTGGTGCTGCGCATATGATGGATTGCATGGATATGACGCACGTTCTTCCCCACGTGGTGCTGGGTTAGTCATGGATACGCTGCTATCTCATTTTTGACCTCATACCGTATTAATTGTATGGAAAAATGGATGGCCTCATCCATCCATCTGCAATTGTCAGTTTGCAATTCGCGGTATAGGATGCTGAACTAATTTTCTAAGAACCTCAACTTCCATCTTACTAGCCGGACATACACGTGTCAGGTAATAAGCTGCTGTAATGAAACGCGTACAAAGCCGGAGCTACGTGGGGGGATGTATCGCATTACATCCATTCTATCAATGAGGTGAGCCTCCTCATAGTAGCCCACTAAATCTCAACCGGTAACAGATTCTTGTGATCTACGGTTACTGCAGAAAGCCACTGATCAGATGGACGTCAGGGACATCTGATTCATATGGGCTTTGAACCATTTGCCATCCATGGTAGGGACAATTCCCATTGGTACATCACCCTGCCACGTGTACCATGGATAGATGGATCTAAAAAAGGTGGTCCACTTGAGAGTGTGACATTAAGGTACGACTAATATCTTCATAGCCCACCCCAGAGGAAACAATGGGGAATGGAAATGCCCACCATTGATATTCCATGTCTTCATGGGGTCCACCACATTGTATTTCTGATCACACTGTGGAGCCCCGTATAAGGTGGAGCATGATTGTAATAGAATGCATAATCAGGCATTCCAGCTACAATGTGGAGCGCAGTTCCAACAATTGGATGGAATGTGTGATTAATCTGGGCCCTTCAATATTAGATAGTGCAGGATGTCATGCAAGCCACAAATTGACGCTTGGACTTCTTTTTTGCACAAATGGCTATTTTTCTTATACAACCGTTATATGCTTGATCAGTAGGCCACTCCTATTTTTCTGTCGGCATGTTCTTTGCATTGATGAATGGTACCGATCAAAAAATGCAGGCCAAGAATTCAATCAAAATAAAATCCTAGAGAATACCCTACCAACCTCAAGTGGGCCACACGACAGGAAACAGTGGGGAATGTACACCCACCGTTCATTCATGGGCCCACTGTTGTTTCATGATTTTTGTGCTATGATCCATCAGTAAATAGATCCAGGATTTGAACGATTCAGATTTGCATACGTTTATACATGTGAACAATATTGGATGAGTAATACATATGAAAAGAAGATTTAAACAATTCACATTCATCTAAATAAATCATGAATAGTTAGAATCATGTTATCTACAATTGATTGATGAATAATTTGAGAAGCGTGGGATGTAGCCCATTTACAAATTGAAAAAACAAGAAAAAAACAAAATTGAAAATTATCACTTTTTTCAATATTCCTTGTCAATGTCGATGATATGAGATATCATTCTTCATTCAATCTTCCTTGCCCATTGCCATGATGATTAAAGAAAATCAAAAAACCCAAGTGTTGATTTTCAGGCCCGTGATGAAAAGCCCAAACTCGGACGGTATGAAAACGGGCACGCAAACCATTTGCTTTGACGAAAGAGGTCCACTTGCCACTCAAAGTATAGCCTCCTGATGATTTCCAATAGTTAAAGCGTGTGAACGAATCCCGACCTTGATGATCAAGGGTAACACATTCAATCCCGATACCTCTCTCCAACTTGAATCTTTGGTGGGATGTCAGTGCTGGAAGGAGGGTTTGGCTGATAGATGATGTGGGGAAGAGTAGACGATTTTGATGGGAATCAATGTCAGTAGATGTCAGCTCCTTGTCGAAGGCCCATTTGATACTTGTTGCTTTCAAGCGGAGGTGGGCTTCGATCCATCCATGGGGATATGGCTTTTCAATGGTGAGCTTCTTGTTGTAATCAGCTGACTTCTCTATCTTCTTGCTGTTGTTGTTGGAATCATCCATTTTCCTCTTCTTGTTGTGGCAATTGGTGATGATATTGTTGTTGGGTAGGGTGGTGATGGAAGAAGTGGAGAGAACAAAAGAAGCGGAAGTTACGACCTCTGCTAACATCAGCAGATTGCCGAAGTCCGCATCCATTCTTCTCCAAGTTCTTATTGCGCACAGTAAACCCTAATGTGGTGGAGAGAGAGAGAGAGAGAGAGAGAGAGAGAGAGAGAAGAGAGAGAGAGAGAGATGAAGAGAGGCAAAAAGAGAGGTTTGAGAGAGACGAATGAAGGAAACGAAGATAAGAGAGTTTTGAGAGAGAAGAAACGAAAATAAGAAAGTTCTGAGAGAGAACGAGAAAGAGAGTTTTCCAACTGAAAGATGATGGGAAAGATGGTTTCCATTTTCTTTTTCAAGGGATTTTAGAAAGTACTGGAGCAAGTGCTGACGCGGATTGGATCCTCACGCTGACTGGAGCGAGTGTTGAAGCGGTTTGGATCCTCACCCTGACTGGAGCGAGCGTTGTTGGGCCCCACCATGATGCATGTGTTTTATCCATGCCATCTATCCATTTGGCCAGATCATTTTATTGCATCATCCAAAAAAACCGAGTCAGATCTAAGGCTCAAGTAGACCCACCACAGGCAAAAACGTTCGTTGAACGCCTACCATTAAAATCTTCTTGCAACCATGAATATTATTCACGCCTGTGGATTGACTATCTTCTTACCGGTATGTAAGACTTTATTTTGATGAGATCCAACCGTCCATCAGCTGTACCACCCTATGTTAGTCCCTAATGCTGAACGTCACACTGATCCAGAACTCAGGTGGGCCTCACCGCAGGAAACAATATGAAAACTGCCTACAATCTCATGTAGTCATTGTAGAAGGATTTTTTGAAACCAGCCGTTTTATCATCCTGTAATTTCTTACCGCTGAAGTAATTGTTTTAGTGGGTAATCGCAACTTCCATCTTAATAGAATGACACGTGTCAGTTGATTGGCTCCAATGAGGAATCCTCTGCGAGAGCTGTTGTACGAAACGTGTACAAAGCCGCAGCCATGTAGGGGAAGAAATCGGATTGTATACTGAGTTACTCTGTACATTCTTATCGTACTGAGTAAACTCAGTTGCCCACCTTGAATGTATGTGGTCTATCTACGCCGTCCATCCGTTTTTTCATCTAATTTAAGGGGTTGAGCCCAAAATAAAAGCATATCCAAAGATCAAGTGGATCATACCGCAGGAAATAGTGGGGATAATGATTTCCACCGTTGAAACCTTGCTAGGGCCATAGTGATGTTTATTTGTCATCCAACCTGTTTATAAGATCATATGGACATGGATGAACAAAAAACACAAATATAAGCTTGATTCAAAACTTTTGTGGCCCCCAAGAATTTTTCAACGGTTTACTGTGGTGTGGTCCATTTGAACATTGTATATGCTTCAATTTTGGGCTCAAGACCTAAAATTACTTGGGAAAATGGATGGCCGGAGTGGATAAAATACATAAATCATGGTAGACCTCATAGAGTTTACTTAGTATGCCCAACGTAGTGAGTTACTACGCAATCCGCTTCCGAGTGGGGTTACCATGTCAATGAGATGAGCCTTCTCAGAGTAGACTATTGAATCTCAACCATTAGCAATTTTTTTTGTTCTCTATGGTTACTGTGGAAAGCCACTTGTCACACCCCAAACTCAGAAACCGGGCTCACAAAATTTTCGACCGCCGAATCCAACGCTGATAGCCTCCATAGTACCCCATTCTCAGCTCCCGGCACCCATACACTAGGTTCCGATCCCTGGGATCTTATTAGGAGGATTTCAAACATGATTTTGATTCAGTATAAGCATAAACCACGAATAATAATCACAAGAACACCATCACAAAATTCACTATGATAAAAAAAAACTTTGAGTACAATGCGTATGAAAGGGAAATACAAGATAATAAAAATAACAGAAACTCCAAAAGCTCAACTGCACACTCCAATTGCGGCGAGGCTACGACTGCGTCCTGACGTCACCTGCACGCATCAATCGTGCATAAGCTTATAGAAAGCTTAGAGGGTGGTGTAAGTGTGTGTGCAGTATGAGCGTGCTTTAAATGCAAAGCCAGAGTAATGCGGAATCATGCTGATGGGTACATGAATGCAATCAGCCGTACCAAGGCTATGCGGTGTAAGATATGAATGCTATCGGCCATATCATGACCATAAAATGCGAAATGCAACTCAAGCATGTCATTCCTTATCCACATATCAATACAGCTCATCAAATATTAGCACAGTTCTCATTCTTGATAATCACCGGGGTTTAGTACACTCCAAATGGCACTGCCTCTTTCCCAGGCGCGCAGTCCAAATGAGCGTAAGAAACCTCACTATCCGCCTAGCCAATAGTCTGCCAATATCTACTCGGCACGTCGATAGCAGACCCATTCACGAGCTAATCAAACTCAGCTTAGTAATGCCCCCTACCCTCGGGTGAGTAAGGCCACACCCCTTTCCAACCGACCATGACACAGTAGGAGACGCAGCCTCCTGGTATTCGGCCGTCGTGCACTCATGTATCCACTCGGTCCCGACGTTGGAGTCATCCTCTGGTACCATCGGGTTTACGAATTTCTACCCAGGGACATCTATGGCGCCCTGATATTAGAAACAATATTTTCGGTATCCAATCCAACCACCCATGATGTGTCTGTGAAGGCTATGGCCCTGATGTCGCCAGGGCATACAATAATCACAATCACACAAATGCAAATGCATGAATCACCCTACGAGACATGCAACAATCCTGCGCGTACTGCGCGCTCATGCGGGACAACTCCGCCTATCAGGGAGCTCATAAACAATCTGCCCGAAGGCATATGCTATGATCAGTAACTCCTCATATCAAGCATACATATAATGCATATGATCATGAATCATGGATCTATGCTAAACATGTTATATAGTGATGGGCTCTGTTCATAACGAAGATGGGCCTAGACGGCCTACACATTACAAGTATGAGCCTATCAATGGGCTCTAGGGAGAGTGACAATGCAGACATTTAACTAACACCATCCTTACAATATAGACATCAAACCATCATTGCTCCCAAGGCACGGCCTGCCATGAACATCATTACATATACCATGGTGGAATCACACATTGCAATGGGCCTTATGTACATCACGTTGGGCTTCGACTTAAGGTCTCCAAATACATCAAATGGGCCGCGTCACATGGGCCTCGTATATATCCATGTGAGCCTCAACATCGGGCCTCATATATCACATCGGGCCTAGTCAAATAGGCCGAAACAGTGGGCCAAATCAACTCGGCCAAGTCGAATGGGCCGAGTTGGATCGGCCGAGTTGAATGGACCTAGTTGGATGGGCCAAGTTCAAATAGGCCGAACCCAACTCATCTATTTTTAGAAATCAATATATATAAAATGAATCATATTAAAAGATCAACTGGACCATACAATAACTAGCAGTGGAGATAATGGTTTTCCACTGTTAAATTCCAGTGGGCCCCATCATAGGGTTTATTTCCCCATCCAGCCTATTCATAAGGTCACAAAAGACCTGGATTTAGAGGGAAAACAAATATCATATAGGTCCAAACGTTGAAGCTCAAGGGCTTTGATGGTGGATGTTCAAACCTACTGTTTTCTGAAATGTGGTCCACCTAATCTTAGATCTGTCTTATTTTTAGTCTCATGCCTTAAAATTATCCCACAAAATGGTTGGACGGTTTGGATGCAACACATACATCAACGGCCCCATATAGATGAGCGTCATAAATAAAGCGCATACCTCAAGGTGGGGGCCGCACTGATGGCATGTGTGGTATACATACATCAGTGGGTTCCCATGTGGCGCCTACCATAACGTTTATTTTCCACCCAATCTGTTGATAAGGTCACATAGACCCTGATGAAGAGGAAAAACAAATTTCATAATGATGTGAAATCCAAATGGATTTCAATGGCAGACGTTCAATCCCACTGTGTCTTGCCGTGTGGGCCACTTGAGTTCCACATGCAGCTGAGGTTTGGGGCGGCCCACAGCTAGAAGAGGGGCCATCAATGCACAGTGTTGATGTTTAAAACACATCACAGTGGGGCCCACAGTCCCTGGCCACTGTCCATAGCGTAGAGGAGGACGCTGCTGTGCCGTCCTCTGGATGGCAGTAGTAGAGTCTGCTGCTTGGTGTGTGTTGTGTGTGATATATATATATATATATATATATATATATATATATATATAATATATATATATATATATTAAATCATGTTTTTCTACGGTTTTCCTTAGGTGGGGTCCGCATCAGTAAAATCCAACCCAACCATTGGTTTCTATGGCCCAAGGCAGACCCATTAAGCCCAATATTCGACATGTTTTGGTATACAGAAACATCATGGTGGATTTCAACGATAAAAACACTATTTTTCGATGCTATGGCCCGACAGATAGTCGTATTGGCTTCATTTTTTGGCTCAACACCTAAAATGATCTGGGGAACGGGATGAACGACGTGGATCAGACTCATACGTCAAGGTGGGGCCTACGTGAGCGGCCCACCGAAACCTTAAATATAATATATATATATTTTTTAAAAATTGGACGGTCCAGCGTCTAACGTCCAGACCTGGACGGACGGCTGGACGCAGGACTTCAGCGTCTGGTGTGGGTCCCACATACATAATATATACTATATATTATATTAATTTATATTATAGTATATTATCTAAATATTATATATAATATATGGTATATAATATTAATATATATATACAATCGTTCAATCAGTCATCTGAACGGACGACTGATGAAACACCAACATTTGGTGGGTCCCCTACTGATGTGGCCAACATAGAGTTTGGGTCCAGCTGATATTTGTGTTTTCCCTTCAACTGACACTGTCCAGACGGGTAGGCCAGCGGACTTGTCGTTAGACGATCCAGCCAGATGGCCCGTCATAAGGATGGCATGGATATAACTTATACTTCATGATGGACACACACACACACACACACACTAGATGGGCCACACACCCCTTCCTCATCATCATCACACAAAGGAAGAGAGAGAGAGAGAGAGAGAGAGAGAGAGAGAGAGAGAGAGAGAGAGAGAGAGAGAGAGAGAGAGAGAGAGACCCCGCCACTATGGGCCCCTCATGGTTACATCACATACATCAAAATGGGTCCCACCAACAAGTGAGCCCTAAAATAAGAATCAACGGTGGATCACCCACCTATTACACTCCTCATTTAGCTCCTTGGACTTGTATGCTCCTTGCCTTCAACTTGATGGAGGTTGATAGTGATTGAAAGGTTGAGATGGGAGATGAGAAGGTGGGCCACACTTAGTTTTTGGGAGAGAGCTTGGTTGTCGGATATTTCTCATGGGATTTGGGAAGTTGTTAGAGAATGAGAGAGAGAGAGAGAGAGAGAGAGAGAGAGAGAGAGAGAGAGAGAGAGAGAGAGAGAGAAATAATGGATGAAGGGATAAATGGAGTGGTGGTTGTAAGGAAAGGAGATGGAGAGGTAAGGTTTTGTTTGAAATTTGTAAAAGAGGGATGGGTAGGGGAGAGAGAGTTGACTTGTGGAAAAAGGAGGGATAGATGCTTTTACTTGAGGTATGGGGTGTACTTGACTTGATTGATTGATTGATTGATGGGACATGTTGTAGAGATTCCCTTGAAATTTACAATGCGCGGCGTTTCTTTGGAATGAATGCGGGCCCACATCTCCTGGCCCGGGTATCGGTTCGGTGCGCGAGTCACGGCGTTGTAACTGCGGCGACGACGCGGTCGCCAAGATACAAGTTTCGGGTCAAGTCGACTTTGGTATGTAGGACTCGGCTTAGGATTGCGCGCAAACGTCGGATACGGGTCGAGGGTCGCCGGAATTCGACCGGAAGGACCGCGGAAGCCTACGGAACTGTACGGACTAGGATACGGGTCTTACACCACTTATCCTTGTTGGGTTTGAACCATTTACCATCGCTGGTAGGTATAACTATTTGAAGGGTCCAATTGATACATTGCCCTGCCAAGCGTATCATAGATAAATGGATCTACAAAAGGGTGGTCCACTTACGAGTGGACGACAACCTTTTTCTTAGCCAGCTCATCAGTGTGGCCATCTGACATACAAGGGGGCATGATCCGAATAGTATAGAATGCACTGTTTTGTTCTACACAGAGTGTAAAACACCCTAGCACTGTGGAGCCTACCACGTTTTCAAATATAATCAGCTTTGTCCATAAGGTAGGAACACTTATTTGAACCGTACAAATAGCAGTTGGACAGTGAACTTGGATGCCACACCAATGTGAACGAGCCAGAACGGGCATTTTTATATTGTTAAAATGGTAAAAAGATCGTACATGTCCTAACAACCATGGTAAGGTAAGGTAATATCTTCATGGGCCACCCCAAAGGAAGCATTGGGGAATGGAAATGCCACCGTTTATATCTTCACATGTCCACTGCATTGTATATGTGACATCTACTACAAATAGTCAACTTGCGATAGGTCGTAGACTAGTGAAACCTAAAACCAAGCATGGTCACAGACTCAGGTGGGCCACCCCATGAAGATGGAATTCCACAGCTGACACCTTGATTGATCTACCATGTTCCTATCCTACTGGCTCTACCAAATCAGATGGTTAGTCCCACCTTTAAGTTGGATTAACTTAAAAATGTACCCTATTTCTTACCGTTTCTAAAAATAATCAATTAGAAAAGTGAAGAAAAAAGTATACAGAAAATTTTCAAATATATTTGAAGTGCTTTTTATGAAACTACAGCTGGTGTTGAGCTAGATAGACACATTATCTGATAACACGGCGTGGTTGAGAAGTCCAAAAGTTGAAAAGTTGCCGGGCCGTAACAAACGATAAGAAAAACTCAAAGAGACATATGGATATGTAAGATCGTCATGGCAATGATTTAACTACCGTAATTACGAAATAAGGGAAAAGATATCTCTAAAGAGAAGTAGCAACAGAAATCTATAAACAACGGAAACATCAAAAAAGTAAAACGTTTCATGCCAATAGAACAAATCCAATCAAATTTATCTTATCTTGTCTTGGCATAATTAGTAGCCTTAGCTCTATCTTAAGAGTGGTGGTAACCTTTTAGCTATATTCGTTAGTTGTCATCCAAGTCTACACTGGATTATATCCGTTCTCAATATAAGCAGTTCTTCTTTCAGAAAGATGCCTTGCAGTTGCTCCTGTGGTTGACTGTAAGTATTTCCTTTGTGTTTGATCGATGTCGAGTAGTAAAAAGTCCTTTCGTGTAAGACCCGATACCCCAGAAATCTGGTTTGTACACTGGATAGCCGTTGGTTGTAGGTCCATTGGCCCCGAGAATATTTTGACTTGATCATAATGTTGTTCTATTATCGAGCCGCAAGCCGTATGTCAACCCGAAGTCCGAATGTTAAGATACAGACTTAAAATTAAACAATCTGAGAAATGACCATTATGTCCTTATTTTAGGTGGGGCTCCGCCAAAATCGAGTTTTCAAATCCGTTAGGTTGGAGAGCGTAACCGTTGTGGTCGTAGTCAAGTTACGGAGTTACTGGAGAAAACGGCATGTCAATAGG
Organism: Magnolia officinalis; assembly: GCA_021015155.1. Taxonomy (NCBI): domain Eukaryota; kingdom Viridiplantae; phylum Streptophyta; class Magnoliopsida; order Magnoliales; family Magnoliaceae; genus Magnolia; species Magnolia officinalis. The sequence goes on from JAJHSJ010000011.1 coordinate 18,848,345, forward strand.
ACACCCGGATTGTAAGTTATGCATCGATATGTACATGTATAATTTAATAAAATAACTCAAATGACCTCGGTTTCTTTTTAAAAATATTTGGAATACTTTTTGTCAAATCACTTACATAACAGTTTGTTTATTGCTACCATATGTTTAAACTTCTCAAAATTTTCCTAAACCATCCCATAAACTTTTTTTATCTAATAGCTACTTTAGACCCTTTTTAAGCCCATAAATAGACAAAACCCACTTTCACACATTTCATTTCCAGCACTCTAGCTCTAGCTGGGGAAAAGAAGAAGAAGAAGAGGAAAAGAAGAAGTAGAAGAAGAAAAAGAAAGAGAAGCTGAGGTTGATAGCCAAACCTCTGATACTTTCAGGTGAGTGCATAGATTAGGAGCACACATGTGTACGTTGGGGTTTCCTTCAAAACCCTTTTTGTTGGAATTTCATGTAGGGTTAGAAACTTGCTGATTTTACTGTGTGAGAATTAGGGATTGTATTGCTGGAAGTAGGTATTGCTGTATTAGGGTTAGGTATTGCTGGAATTGCTGTATGAAGGTTAAAATATTGCTGGAATTAGGGATTGTTGGAATTAGGTATTGCTGGAAGTAGGTATTGCTGTATTAGGGTTAGGTATTGCTGGAATTGCTGTATTAGTGTTAAGTATGGGTGGAATTGCTGTCTTAGGGTTAGGTTATAGCTGAATTTCATTTAGGGTCAGATTCTTACTGGATTGATTGCTGAAATTGCTGAATTTAGGTTCGAATATTGTTGGATTTTTGTTTGGGTTATGTTCTCATTGGATTTAGTTTGCATATTGCTGGATGTTCGTTTGGGTTATGTTCTCGTTGGATTTTTCTGAAGGTTATTTGTAACATCCCGGATTTTCGCCAACCTGGAATTAGATGTCCTTGGGCGATGGGTCAATCCTAACACAGGTTTAACTTCCCAAACGCTCAATTAAAGCCTCAAATCCCTTTTTAAACAATTTTCTTCACAAATCCCACCCTTCACTACCTTGTGCTTTCAATTTTTCAAAGCACTTTCGCCCTAGACACTATCTTAAACTAGCTAAGTAGTAAAACTTGGATCACTTTATATACAAACTGCAAAGGCCTAAGTATCATCTCAACCAGAAAACAATTAGGATTAAATCCTTTAGAAATTTAACAAAGTTAACTAAGTGCAAAACTCGATTAGCCATGAAATCCGTTGGGATCGCTTTAAATACGATCTGCAGGACCCAAAACTTGCAAAATCAGTGACTCTAGGTTACCCTAAAGTTTAGAACCAAACTCATTTCCCGTCTGCTCTCGGGAATGAAACGAAACTTCGTATTAGGTCTAGACCGCACATCGGGAGTCCGATTAACACGAAGCTAAGGAACTACGACCGCCTCACTGGGCTTGACAATCATCTCAAAAATCAGATCCAGCCGATGTCCCACGGCCATTCGTTTCGATCCGGAGCGAGGGAGTGTGAAAAACACTATTCCCATTCCAAAATAAATATCTGGAATAGTGATCTGGCACCATTCGCTTGCGCATCAGTATTAAGCAACCAGACCGTCAGAATCAGACTAAATTACACCCTCGGATTAAGAAAAATTTCAAGAACATTTACATGTACTTGGAATTTCGGATCGTGGCCCACTGACCGTTGAACTGAAAGTGGTCTGCCACATGCGATCTGGGAATCCGATCGAGTCGAAAACGTAATCCCACATAGATCCATGTGTGGTGAGCTTAAGTCTGACGTTCGACTCAAGGAGGGCCACCAGAACCTCTCTTTTGAGCTGAAAAAGTGACGAAATACCTATATTAGCAGTAACCCTTGAACAGGAGTCTATTTCGGTGAGTTTTGAGACTATATAAGGACCTTAAACCCTCTCTCATGGCAGCCATACGAATTTGGGTTTTGAGAGAGGGAAAAGAGAGAGGAAGTGAGGGAGAAGTGGGAGAATCTCCCTGCCGTAGTTCCCTGCCACCACACGGGCTGCAACATCCCTTTCTTGACGCTTTTCCGGCGTTTTCGGCGTCGTTTCTAGGTAAGAAACCCTAACCCTAATCTGTTTTGGGGTTTAGACTGTTGTAGGTTGTGAAATAGCTAACCTATTTCGTTCTCTAGGTTGCCAAACCGTCGAATACCGAAGCTTAGCAAACCTATCAACTCCGTTACGATTCTACGACAAAAGGTGCGGACTTTAGGTGTATAGGTTATGGTTTTCAACGCTTTCAATGTCAGATAATGATAGATTCATGATCTGCATGCAATTGCACATGTACAAAGTGCTGTCTGTTTTCCGTTTCGATTAAAGATGAAAAATATGGATTTCTACATACTCTAGGTATTTGTAGAAAGTATGGTATACGTATTTTTTTTAGAAATGTGTTTGACATGTTTATTTGTTGTATGGATATACGATATATGGATAAAATACTTATTTGGCGAAAGGATTCGCCTAAATACATGTTTTACATATATACACTATGTACGTTGAAATTGCGTATTCTAGAAAATACTGTATACGTATAAATTTTGGAGATGTATTTATCGTGATTATTTGCTATAATAATATGTTATACATGGATTAAATACTCGCTTGGCTAAGGGATAGCCCTAATACATGTTTTGCTAACATGCACCATGTATGTTGTAATAGTGTATTCTAAGTGTTTGTGAAAATGACTGAATGAGTATGGAATTCTCATTCATGCTCGCCATGACTAATTGTCATGGATTCATGATTTATGTATTGGCGATGCCCCTTTGACGAAAGGATTTGCCCTAAGTCACGCCACAGCCAATATACACTATATATGCTAATATGTGTGGCACAAGTGTCTGTGGAAATAGCCGAATGAATATGGAACTTGGGTTCCTGCTTGCCATGACTATCCGCTGTGGGTGTACGCGTGTTATGATTGGGGCAACTCCCTAGTGAAAGGATTTGGCCTAATGCCTATGTGATCGACATATGTCATGTATGTTGATGTATGTTTGTTTAAGTGTTTCTTGAAATGTCTGAATGAGTGGTAGTTAGCAAATTGTAATGTATAAGGGTGTTGAGATATGATTCTCAACCTCTTTTAACTATGTGTATGATCTCCTGTGATAGTTGTGTGATTAGGAATTGAACATGTACAAACTCATGCTTGTGTTGTGATTCATAACATGCTCAACTGCTTTATGATTTTAGCTATGTAATGCATATGTTTAATCTATATTTACGTTGTATGATCCGTCATGGGTAATGGGGGAGCGGAGCAACGAGTGCGTGCAACAGCCCTGGTAGCCCTAAACGGATAATACCAGACCTTGACTGTATGAGTTGAATCTTGATCCATTACTTCTGCTTATCTATCTGCAATTGATTGTGTTTGGGCTATGATTATGGCCCAGGCAATCGGTAACGGGATTGAACTCGTGGCTGAGATTCATTTGCCACGTGGGATGTGTTCGACGAACTCGAGTCATGCGTTGCCTGTCGGCAGTGCTAGGCCACACGAAGTTGTTTATGCACTTCATGTCGTGCAGCTCAACGGACGATCGTGTTAGTCGAGCTCGTCAAGTAACCCGATCTGTCTTATGCATGTTCGCCCTGTTTGGACGCTACTGCTTGAACCTAGGGTACCAAACTTACCAGTGAAACCCCCTTTTAACCATGGTACCTCGATCGACCAAGGCATGAGGGGCGCATGGTGGTATGGGACACCGTGGTCGAGCTGTCGGCCTACGCTGGGGCTATGTGCCTCCCCGTAGTGACCATTGTACAACCAACTCGTGAGCCGAATATGGTGGTATGGGACACTGTATTCGAGCTGTCGATACTTACGGCGAGAGCCGAGTACGGTGAGACCTGTACTCGTGCTGACAGGCAACGAGTCCTCCGTAGTATCTTCGAGTATACTCCAAGGGTCTGTGATTGGCGACGAGTCTTCCACAGCAACTAGAGTATGAGTGGAGCCGAGTACGGTGAGACCTGTACTCGAGCTGACGGCTAGTGATTGAGCCGAGTACGGTGAGACCTGTACTCGAGCTGACGGTCAGCAATTGAGCCGCATACGGTGAGATCTGTATCCGTGCTGACGGGTGACGAGCCCTTTGTGATGCCTTCGCTAAGCCTCTCAAACCATAATGTCGTATGGGATTAACTAGGATTGACGACCCTAGAATGGATCATGTTTGAGAATGATACAAGGGAGGTACCTTAGTTTCCCCCCAATACTGATGTTTGAAATGGACTAATAAAAACTTGGTAATCATGAGCATCATCGCACCGCATGTGCTTTGTAGATGTGGCGCACTGAGGGAGTAAGCATTCGCGAACGTAAGATGATGTCGCTTGAGGGTGGTTTGGCAAGGGCATACAGCATCATGTCATTTCATTTTCGCACTTAACAAGAGTAGTTAGAAATGTTTGATTTGTACTGCTTTATCATTACTGCTTGATTGAATTGATAACATGTTAACCTATGCTTTATTGTTCCACTGAGTTGATCACTCACTCCCACGTTACGGGACGGTGTTGTACACACCAACTAGATTTGTTGAGTTTTAGGTGGTGGCGATGCTTGTGAAGCAGAGCCGGACTACTTCTATGATGATAGGAGGAATTCTCCTATCTGTATCTCTCTGGCAGGTCAATGAAGACCTGATATTGTATTGACGGGGCTATGGTACATGGGATAGGAGGCATTACACTTCCTCACATTTGGTACATTTTAGAACTGCACTTGTATTTATTTAACCTGGTAATGTTATCACACTCCGGAGACTCATCATAAGTTATATATTTTATCTATCTATCACAGTCTTCCGCTTGCAAATTTAACTGTCTCTGGAGTATGATATGCTGTTTTGGCTTAATCTCACTCATGTTCAATGCACGAATACAGTCAACATTCAATCATCATTCATTTTGTTGCATAAGTGATGTTCTGGAACTCGGGAGTTGATTTTATGTTCGACCCCCGATTTTCAGGGCGTTACATTATTGCTGGATTTTCCTGATTTAATTAGTGAGATTATTAATGGAAGGTTGGATGATAAAGATGAGTTAGTTTTGTTTAGCTGTCCCTTACAAAGTCCTACATAGTCCGCCCACTACCTGTTTGACAAAATATTTTAAAGAAAGATCCTTCATCCTTGTAATGTAGTTACTTCCCACGAAAAAGCATGCTTGTGGCATGACGTCTTATAGCAAAATGAATTTTTAGATTGGAGTTAGATTGGCTAAGTTATGTACATATCAAATGCATGGTTCATAGTTGATGTATCATTGTATGATTGAGTATGAATGATTCATACCATGGTATGGTGATCTTAATGGGTTGTGTTGCGACAGACGATGTGTAGTCTGTAAACCGTCTGTGAACCGTTTAGATACAAGATGCATTACAGGAGACCCCTATGGGGAACTTAAAGATATGAGGGGACCTCAAGAGGAGGTCATCCTTTGTTTGCCTTTAAAACAAAAATGAAATGATCTGTTATGCTTGTGTGTAGGCTCATGCATATATACATACGGTGATTGTAAATGCGATGAAACATACTTTGTTATAACTTGAGTTGGACACCACATCGGAAATGTGTAATTCAACAGGACATGATTAGAGGGTCCATGGGTGAAAGTCCCTAAACCCCGATTGGTACCATTGGGAGCGACCAATGCTTAGACCGGGTGGAAGAACAGAGCGATGAAATGCCGAAATACCCAAGTAGGCAGCGACTCTCACCGACGCGTGTCGATTGGTTGAGAGGTTTGACCTGACCTGCTTATGGGCAAGCAAAGATAGGTTGTGTATGACGAGCTCGTATATTGTCCGCTATCGTTTTGCCAGGCAACTTATGACTTCTCGCTGTTAGTCAGATAGTGAGGTTCAACACAAGTGGGTTAGACTAGTTCGGCCCGTGAACTATGTAGTCCCACCTCTGTAGTTGACCACGGTGGAAAAGTCTATACAAGTGGGTAGAAGTCCCACCTCTGTTTTAGACTTAGGTGATCCAATTGGGAAATATGAAAAGTTGTGGAAATGTTGGAAGCGTGTGTATGTTACAAGTGGGTAGAAGTCCCACCTCTGTATAAAAAAATGATTTGGAAGCCTGTGCATTCATGTGCATTAAATGAGCATGACATGAAACATGCATTTTCACGGCACACACGCACTCACTGGGTTTAGTAGCTCAAGCTTTTCTTTCTATTTTTTTCAAGTGAGAGTAGGGAGCTACAGGAGTAGAGGCTACAGACTCCAGTTATCCTTTTTACTTTGTACATATTAGTGTGTATATTTTTTTGTAATACCCTGCATATGTACATCAGGTATAGTAAATATGACGTGGTTTATGTTTTGGTTTTGCCCTGATGTGCTCAGTTCTACACAGTAAGATATGTTGAATATGATGAAATTTTGCCCTGATGTACTCAGTTGTACATAGTAAGATATGTTGAATATGATGAAAATTTGAGAAATGCAACGTGTTTGTTGGTTTTACTTTCCGAAATCCTCCTTGTGGAGCCCCGCTTATGGAACTTAGTATGTGCTACATGAAAGTTCCAAAACACGGAGTTCTACGGAGGTTGTCAACCAAAAATGTGGTGTTTAATAATCATGGATTACCAACACTAGATTTAGGTTGTGATAGAAAATGGTATCAGAGCATGATTTGTGAATTATCTGCATAAATCATAATGCATTTACTATATGTTGTCGTGCCTTAGATTTCTCTGGTAGTTGGAACGACCACTTGCCGTTAGCAGAATTTGTGTATAATAATAGTTTTCAGGCTACTATTGGCATGACACCCTATGAAGCGTTATATGGTAGACCTTGCAGGTCCCCAAGTTGTTGGACTGAGATTGGTGAGCGATGTCTTTTAGGTCCTGATATTGTCCAATAATCGTCTAAAAAGATTGATCTTATTCGACAATGTATGCTTACAGCTCAAAGTCGACAGAAGAGTTTTGCAGATTGCTGGCGCAGACCCTTAGAGTTTGTCGAAGGAGACCGAGTATATCTCTGAGTTTCACCAGTATAAGATGTAGTACAATTTGGTGTTAAGGGAAAGTTAGCCCCGAGGTTTATAGGGCCCTTTGATATTGTTGAACGAGTTGGCACTGTAGCTTATCGTCTTGTTTTGCCACCCAATTATCTGGAGTTCATAATGTTTTTGACGTTTCGATGCTCCGTAAATGTGATCCGAAGATAATAGTACCTGTTATTGACTAGCAATCCTTAGCAGTTCGAGAAGATGCATCCTATATCGAGCAGCCAATTTGTATCGTGGATAGAAAAGAACAAGTTCTTCGTACTAAAGTCATTCCCTTAGTTAAAGTCCAATGGGGTTATCATTCTGTAGAAGAAGCAACCTGGGAACGGGAAATAGAGATATGTAATCGTTACCCTCATCTATTTAATTCCTAGGTACGTATAACTCTGATATGGTTATTGTTATATTGTACTGTTATGATATGTTTTGAAATAAATTTCGAGGACGAAATTGTTTTAAGGAGGGAAGAGTTGTAAGACCCGATACCTCAGAAATCTGGTTTGTACACTGGATAGCCGTTGGTTGTAAGTCCATTAGCCCCGAGAATATTTTGACTTGATCATAATATTGTTCTATTATCGAGCCGCAAGCCGTATGTCAACCCGATGTCCGAATGTTAAGATACGGACTTAAAAATAAACAATCTGAGAAATGACTATTATGTCCTTATTTTAGTTGGGGCTCCGCCAACATCGAGTTTTCAAATCCGTTAGGTCGGAGAGCCTAACCGTTGTGGTCGTAGTCAAGTTACGGAGTTGCTGGCGAAAACGGCATGTCAATAGGACACCCAGATTGTAAGTTACGCATCGATATGTACATGTATAGTTTAATAAAATAACTTAAATGACCTCAGGTTTTTTTTTAAAAATCCTTGGAATACTTTTTGTCAAATCACTTACATAACAGTTTGTTTATTGCTACCATATGTTTAAACTTCTCAAAATTTTCCTAAACCATCCCATAAACTTTTTTAGCTAAAAGCCACTTTAAACCCTTTTTAAGCCCATAAATAGACAAAACCCACTTTCACACATTTCATTTCCAGCACTCTAGCTCTAGTTGGGGAAAAAAAGAAGAAGAAGAGGAAAAGAAGAAGAAGAAGAAGAAAAATAAAGAGAAGCTGAGGTTGAGAGCCAAACCTCTGATACTTTCAGGTGAGTGCATAGATTAGGAGCACGCATGTGTATGTTGGGGTTTCCTTCAAAACCCTTTTTGCTGGAGTTTCATGTGGGGTTAGAAACTTGCTGATTTTACTGTGTGAGAATTAGGGATTGTATTGCTGGAAGTAGGTATTGCTGTATTAGGGTTAGGTATTGCTGGAGTTGCTATATGAAGGTTAAAATATTGCTGGAATTAGGGATTGTTGGAATTAGGTGTTGCTGAAATTAGGGATTGTATTACTGGAAGTAGGTATTGCTATATTAGGTTTAGGTATTGCTGGAATTGCTATATTAGTGTTAGGTATGGCTGGAATTGCTGTCTTAGGGTTAGGTTATAGCTGAATTTCATTTAGGGACAGATTCTTACTGGATTGATTGCTGGAATTGCTGAATTTAGGTTCGAATATTGCTGGATTTTCGTTTGGGTTATGTTCTCATTGGATTTAAGTTCGCATATTGCTGGATGTTCGTTTGGGTTATGTTCTCGTTGGATTTTTCTGAAGGTTATTACTGGATTTTTCTGATTTAATTAGTGAGATTATTAATAGAAGGTTGGATGATAGAGATGAGTTAGTTTTGTTTAGCTGTCCCTTACAAAGTCCTACAAAGTCCGCCCACTACCTGTTTGACAAAATATTTCAAAGAAAGATCCTTCATCCTTGTAATGTAGTTACTTTCTGCGAAAAAGCATGCTTGTGGCATGACGTCTTATAGCAGAATGAATTTTTAGATTGGAGTTAGATTGGCTAAGTTGTGTGCATATCAAATGCATGGTTCATAGTTGATGTATCATTGTATAATTGATCATGAATGATTCATACCATGGTATGGTGATCTTAGTGGGTTGTGTTGCGACAGACGATGTGTAGTCTGTAAACCGTCTGTGAACCGTTTAGATACAGGATGCATTACAGGAGACCCCTATGGGGAACTTAAAGATATGAGGGGACCTCATGAGGAAGGTCGTCCTCTGTTTGCCTTTAAAACAAAAATGAAATGATCTGTTATGCCTGTGTGTAGGCTCATGCATACATACATACGGTGATTGTGAATGCGATGAAACATACTTTGTTACAACTTGAGTTGGACACCACACCGGAAATGTATAATTCAACAGGACATGATTAAAGGGTCCGTGGGTGAAAGTCCCTAAACCCCGATTGGTACCATTGAGAGCGACCAATGCTTAGACCGAGTGGAAGAACAGAGCGCTGAAATACCAAAATACCTAAGTAGGCAGCGACTCCCACCAACGTGTGTCGATTGGTTGAGAGGTTTGACCTGACCTGCTTATGGGCAAGCAAATATAGGTTGTGTGTGACGAGCTCGTAAATTGTCCGCTATCGTTTTACCAGGCGACTTATGACTTCTCGCTGTTAGTCAGATAGTGAGGTTCAACACAAGTGGGTTAGACTAGTTCGGCCCGTGAACTATATAGTCCCACCTCTGTAGTTGACCACGGAGGAAAAGTCTATACAAGTGGGTAGAAGTCCCACCTCTGTTTTAGACTTAGGTGATCCAATTGGAAAATATGAAAAGTTGTAAAAATGTTGAAAGCATGTGTATGTTACAAGTGGGTAGAAGTCCCACCTCTGTATATAAAAATGATTTGGAAGTCTGTGCATTCATGTGCATTAAATGAGCATGACATGAAACATGCATTTTCACGGCACACATGCACTCACTGGGCTTAGTAGCTCAAGCTTTCTTTTCTATTTTTTTCAGGTGAGAGTAGGGAGCTGCAGGAGTAGAGGCTACAGACTCCAGTTGTCCTTTTTGCTTTGTACATATCAGTGTGTATATTTTTTTTGTAATACCCTGCATATGTACATCAGGTATAGTAAATATGACGTGGTTTATGTTTTGGTTTTGCCCTGATGTGCTCAGTTCTACATAATAAGATATGTTGAATATGATGAAATTTTGCCCTGATGTGCTCAGTTGTACATAGTAAGATATGTTGAATATGATGAAATTTTGAGAAATGCAACGTGTTTGTTGGTTTTACTTTCCGAAATCCTCCTTGTGGAGCCTCGCTTATTGGACTTAGTATGTGCTAAATGAAAGTCCCAAAACGTGGAGTTCTATATATGGAGGCTGTCAACTAAAAATGTGGTGTTTAATAATCATGGATTACCAACACTAGATTTAGGGTCGTGACATTTCGTATGGAAGACAAGTTGTAACCCATCTTTGGACGAAGAACCCCACCCTCCAATAATTGCTTGATCACTTTAATACAATTTGCGAATGGCTAACTAAGTGTCTAATCTTCTTAGATCTCGGTCATATGCGATCGCAATCAACGTATCTACCTATATTGGCACTTGGGGTCAAATTGTTCGGTTGCAATCAAGCCGCACAATCAGTTCAAGCACTCCTGCAAACACCACACGGGACAAAAAACAAACCAAGCGACAACCTTTTTTGTCACACCTAGTGGAACAAAAAACTAGGCTGCCATAAATATTCATTTTATATTGGTCGTACAAAGACAACAATTTTTTGGCAAGTCCGGTGGGATGACTAACTACTTGGCTATCATTTATTCATGTTAATATAACATGAGCCGAAGGAATACTAGTAATACTTCTAGCATTAATGAACCTTCTGCACGAGAGGAAGAAATGCAGGTGCAACTAGCACTTGTTACTGAACTCGACACCCAATCCTTCAAACCTAGATAGGGTATCTTCATTTTAGATTGATCCTCTTAAGATAATGTCAGCTGGATTATGCGATGTACAAATGGAGATTCAACATATTGTAGAAAAATCATGAGCTCATGTTGAGCATTCACGAATTCAGGCCGAAACTTTCAACAGGTAGATGGCTAGTCAGATTGAGAGCTTGAATAGGATGATGGCCATTTTCAATTAAAGAATGTCTGTTGTGCCCCAACAAATTGTGCCTCGGCCTATTATCTCTCGGAAACTATGTCTCAGCCTGTTGTCCCTTAGCAAACGGTTTTTCAGCAAACTGTTGAGATAAGTTTTGTCGAAAACTTGGCGGCAGCACAACTAACATCGGTAACACCTTTGTTACAAAGGAACACACACCTTTCTCTAGTGCAGGAAGCGCAAACCTCCCCGCCTCCTGCTCAGATCAGACGATTTGAGTGGGAGAAGATGAATTTCATTGTAGAGGTTGGGAATCAGGGGATGCTTGGTGGCAGCCTTTCCCTAGAAATCAACCTTACAATGGGGAACAATACTTGGTAGGCCTTGAACCACCTCCAATAGTCAAACCTCACCATTTGGAACGTGACCAAATTGTTAGTGCACTAATTTGTGCACCTTGTTTGACGATCATGTGAGTTCATGTGTCATGTAGTCGATTGAGCACTTAGAAGCAGAGACCGAAGACACAAGAGGACGTGGGGCATCAAGTAGCAAAGAACATGTATGTGAGGTACCTTAATTACCCTAATCTTGACCCAAAATAACCCTAAAGCCATACATGACATGGCTTAATACATACATCTTGTTTGATTATCCTTTAGCCTTAGGAGCCTAATTGGAACATGATAAATAAGGCTAGATATAATGTCTCAGAAAAATCCGTACCAAGACCCGAGTACCACCTCAGGCAGAAATCCTTAAGGACCGTGCTCTGTAGAAATTTAGGCAAAAATTAATTAAGTACCAAACTAAATTAATCAGTGGATTTAACTAAACTACTATTTATATAAATGGCCAGACCCAAAACCATAAAAATCACTAACTCAACACTACTTATAAACCTAGGAAAAATCCTAAAACCCTGTTGCTCTTGGGAGCACATTGAAACTCCGTATCGGACCTGGATAGCACGTCGAAAGGCCGATGATTGCGAAACTATAGGCTTATGACCATCTTATTGGGCTTGACAACCATGGCGGGAATCGAGCCCAAATAGTATCCAGAAACACACAGCTTGAGCCTTGAGCGAAGTGTGTGAGAAACGTGAATATCTTTAGAAAATGAACCAGAACTTAAGTAAATTGGGCCGTTAGCTTGCAGGTGAAATTGAAGATTTCAGACCGTTAGTTTCTGACAAAACTTCACCCATGGATCAGGAAAATTTTCCTGCATATATCCGTATACTTGTGGGCCTGATCGACTAACGACGATCATTGATCTGATATAGGTCTGTCACGGTTGATCGGCCTATCCAAACACGCTGAAATCGTATCCTGGCCTAGATCCATGGTCAGGGAACTTGCTCCGTGCCGTGAGCAGTGGACCTCTAGATGAGCCCCATTCGTCAGAAACAGGCATCCTTTGGCTATAACCTAAGTATAGCATGGCCTTGGGGCCATTGACATCAGTTTTGAGCCTATATAAGGCCCTTAAACCACCTCACTCCCATTCCATACGAATTTCTCTAACCCTAGGAGAGAGGAGAGAGAAAAGAGTGAGGAGAAGACAGTGAGTTTGGGAGATCGTTGCTGGGATTCACTCCTACTATTGCACGCACTGAATCGCCACCCCACCATCGCTACATGAACCATTTCAACGACGATTTGGGTAAGAAATCCAAACTATAACGCTGTAATTAAAATATAGAATAGTTGTTTGTCAACCTAGCTAATGGATTTCTTGATTTAGGTACCCGTTGTGCTGTATTTGAGAACGTAGGAATCGAACCGAGTTCGATATGAGTATACCGATGAAAGGTGCGGATTATAAACGTTTAGATTATGGTTTTCAAGGCTTTTAATGTCAGCAATGATTTATGTCTAACTTGATTGCTGCCATATGGTCTTAGTTACGACGTTTTCCATATATTACACACGTATGAACTATGTTGAACAAATATGCATTCCACGTGTTTGTCGAAATGTTTGAATGAAATTATAATTATGATTTGTGCTTGCCATAACTATTAATCTACAATTCCTGTTTGTTGTATGTATGACAACTCCTTTGTGAAAGGATTTGCCAAAATATATGCTGTAACTAATTTAGTCTAGGTATGTAGTAATGTGTAGTCTAAGTGTTTGATAAAATATCTGAATGAGAAATTGTTTGATGAATTGTATTTAATAAGGGTGTTGAGATAGGATTCTCAATTACCTCATCTATATGTATGACTTCCTTCATGAAATCTTAATTCCAACTATGCAATTTATGGATGAAATGTAAACATTTGGTAACGTGTACGATGTGTTTGATAAAATGCTCACATGGGATTTATATTTGAATTGGTTGTTAAATGTTGTTATGATGATCACATATGACTACTTATTGCATTTGAGTATGATTGGGACTACTTCGTAGTCCAGCCAATCGGTAACAGTTCTCGATTGAGTGGATGAACTAGTCTCGCCACATTGGATACGTTCGATGAATCCGAGTCGTACGATGATTGTCGACAGTGGTTAGGCCACATGGAGTGCTTATGCTCTCCATGTCGATTAATTCAGCATGCGCTTGTACCAATCGAACTTGTCTAACAAATTGATTAACCTATTGTGTGATTACCATGTATGGACACTACTGCTTGAATCTAAGGTACCACTTACCAATGTAAAGCCCGTTTCAACCATGGTACCACGATCCGCTAAGACTCATGAGCCGGGCATGGTGGTATGGGACACCGTGGTCGAGCTGTCGGCCTATGCTAGGGTGACGAGCCTCCCCGTAGTGACAAGTGAGCAACCCAAACTCGTGAGCCAAATACGGTGGTATGGGACACTATATTCGAGTTGTAGGCCTACGTTCAGTTAACGAGCCTCCCATAGTGACTTCGAGTATAAACACTTGAAATTACCTATCCACTACTTTCATTAGGGGTGATGCCCTACAACTTGCCTAATGTATGTGATTAACTAGGATTGACGACCCTAGATGGATCCCCGCTTGGGTAAATGATATAAAGGGAGGTACCTTAGCTTCCCTAATCTGCTGTATGAATAAGCCTAATTAAGAACTTGGTTAACACGACCATGCACCGCATTGCATGTGCTTTGGCGAGGAAGTGCATGTTTAGGGAGTTTGCTATGTGCGAATGGTTGATGAAGTTGCTGAGGGAGTGCAGACGAGGGCATCATTACTACTTATCATCCTTTCATTAATAAGAGTAGTTAGGAATGATTGTTGTACTGCTTTATATTACTGCTTGATTGAATTGATAACATGTTAACCTTTGCCTTATAGTACCATTGAGTTGATCACTCACTCCCACTCTAGGACGGTATTCTAAAATATCAACCAGACTTTGGTTTAGTTGCAGATGATGATGAGGCTTACGCGACGGAGCCAAATTTCATAGACGAGGAGGAGGAGTTCTCATACGTGCAGCTCTCAGGTGGTCTGTGTAGACTTAGAGCTACGTTGCCGGGATTACAGGTCTATGGGATAGTTGGACACTTTATGTTTTGCTATTTTGTAAAATTGGAAACAATACATATAAACATTCAGCCCAGTTACATACTTATACTCTGGAGGTTGTAAATCGCTTACTTGTTCATATATGCATGTTACCGTCTTCTGCTTGCTTAATCAAATTACCTCTGGAGTATGATATGCTATTTTAGTGTAATCTCACTCATGTTTATTATACTAATATGGACAACATTTAAACATCATTATCTATGTTGCATAAGTGATGTGTTGGATCTTGGGAGTTGAGCTTTGCTCAACCCTCGAAATCTGGGGCGTTACAAGTTGGTATCAGAGCATGATATGGATTAAACTGGACCTGAGTTATGGTAACACGATGCACACTGACGAACTTTGACTTAGGAAGGGGCGATAAAATGTAAAAATGATCGTATGATCCCGAATTTTCACTGACGGGAGAGATTTACCATTAAAATGTAACCCCTACGCATCTGAGATCACGTGAAATGATCTTAATTCCTTTTTAGACCGTCAGTCGACGGGTTTAAGCTATTAGTTAGCGAATTCCAAACTTGAAATACGCCAAAAAGCGTGAATACGCACTTACTGGATCCCGAGAACACCTCACATGGGCGTAGGGGCACAAAGCCCAATTTTCGGTGGGACTCAGGGGGTCCCTTGCATGTTTTTGACACCCCAGGAGGGGGTGGCCATCGCCCCCAAGCAGAGGCACCGCCGGCACCTCCAGAGAGGCACGGCGGCACCGCCCGGTCGGGGGTGCGCCGCCCGCACCTCTAGCGGGCCGCAGCGGGCCAGCGGTTTTGGCTGCCCATTGCCCCTCACACGCACGTGTGGGCCCTGTTTCACGTGTGGGTCCCTTCTTTTAGTCCTCCTTTCCTCTCTTTTATGCATTTCACCCCTCCTAACCCTCAAACCCCTCCAAAATCACATTTTCTCTCTCAAATCTCCCTTCTATACACAAAGCTTCTTCTTCTTCTACATTTCACACCCACTTCCACCATTTTCCTCAAACCCACCTCTTACAACTCTCTACCTCCCTCATTTCTACCTATTTGAGCACAAAGCCTACACCTTTGTGTCTCATAACTCTCAAACTTTCCAAATCCACCTTATTCTCAAGCTTTTCCAACTCCATGGCTCTTTTCGAGCTAGTTACCGTCGTATTCTCGCTCTCAATGCTCTTTTCTCTTATGGGAAAGAAGAGGGCATCTACGGATGAAGCCGGGCCTAGCCGCCTAACCCGTTCAAGGAAGAAGACGAGCGTCGAAGCGAGCACAAGTGCCGAGTGAGAATGAAGATCAAAATGAGATCTCGATCCTCTGATCCCCATTGAAAGATCTATACCACCGGGCATCGAACTTGGTAAGTTCCATAACCGCAAAGTTGTATTCGAGGCTCGTGTTGATGAAAAGCTATTTGGACTGTACCCAGTGATAGACATGCTCCTGGAAAATGGATGGGGTCCCGTATTTGAGGGAAATACTCATGCGAATGAAAACACTGTACGAGCCTTCTATTCTCATATACGGAACCCACTTTGGAGCCTCTTCAGTTTACTATCCCTTTGGGGAGAGAGGAGGACATAGTCAATGTAGATGTGGTGGCTCGTATCATGGGTATGGAACGTGGACTTGTACATGCTAGCGAGACAAATGTTACTAGTGAACGAGAAAGAAATCGCCGCACACATTTCCTTTGCAGCCAACTTGAGCGGTGGAGGCAAGAAAATAGCCTGACATCGACCAAAATGACCAATGATTTCCGCCTGCTCCACCATATATTCACGTATAACATATATCTTAGGTGGAGTAACCACACAGAATGTACTCGACTCATGGTGGATTTCTTATACAGAGCTGGTCAGGGAGACAAGCTATACCTGCCTACATTCGTCTTGTCTCAGATTGTGGGTACTGCACGATCTACATGAGGTGATGCTTCACTTCCATTCGGTCGACTTGTTTGTAAGATCGCCCGAAACTTCAGCTTTCGACTCCATATGGATAATCACGCCCCGATCCATATCATCAGTGACACGACACTCAACAATATGGGTATAGGCCCCAGGTAGTGACAAGCAAGGCTGGATGAGTCCGGGGATGAAATTGAAGAAGAAAGTTAAGAGGAAGAAAATGATGAAGAAGGCAGTGAAGAGGAAAGCGGTGTGGAAGAAGGAAGTGATGAGGAGGAGGAGGCCCAGGATTCAGATGGCGAACCTCCTACTGCTACTCGTGAGGACCACCGTGATCAGGCCGCCTTAGAAGCCCGCATGGCTCAGATTGAAGAGAACTAGGCCACCTTGAGACAGGAGGTCAGGGAGAACTAAGCTTATATAAAACAGAAATTCAAGAGAATGTCGCGCACCTTGAAGGCCCTCCCGTGTTGTATGCAGGATAAGGGTGCGCCTCCACCATTGCTAGAGTCAGTAGACTAGTTATATGTTGTAGTCATCTTTTGGTTTTCCTTGGTTCTTGCTTATCTTTGTAATAGCCTTGGTAGGCTTAGTTATATGTTAGAGTAGTTGATGTTAAAACTTGTTTTAGATTAGCTCACATGCATCTTTAGTCATGATCCATGTAAGACTCCATCTTATGTATTGTGGCAATTTTGGTTAAATGAAATGCATGAAGCTCATTTTAATTTGGAACGTGTAGAATACTTGGAAAACTAAGTGCTGTTATTCAAAATATTACACATGTTACACCCTATGTTGTATATAGGGAATGCCTCCTAAAAACACTCGGAACATTGCACGTCTCGCACTTGGCAGATCGATTGATGGGGCACGTCCCCTGAACGATAGCCAGATGGACCCTAGCTTGGGCCTAGATATTGAGACTATGCCAGATTCACAGCTGGCCATTGGCCCCACAAATGGGCCAACACCTTGTGCACCACCAGTTCCGGAATAAAACTGTGCATCTTCATCAACGCCACACATGCCTCAGGCTGCTCTTCCCCCTGATAGGTTGGAGCAGATGATGCTCCTAATGCAGCAGCAACAGCAAGTTTGGGCCACTATTGCAGGGGCCATTGCCCAAAACATGAATATGGTCCCGCCTACACCACATGTGCAGTCTGCTGGGAATATGAATACCAGTGGTCTATTTGAACGCTTCCAGTGTTTCTGTCCTCGTACCTTTGCGGGTACTCACAGACCCGAGGAGGATGAATACTGGTTGGATCGTATATCTAAGATGCTAAAGCCATTGCACCATACTGAGGCACAGCAAGTGGGGCTTGTGACCTATATGTTCGAGAAGGAGGCCAGTTAATGGTGAGACAACATCCTATGAACAGTTCTTGTAGGACACATATGGACCTGGGATGCATTTGAGGCTCGTTTCCATGGGAAGTACTTCTCCCTCACTTATCGTAATGAAAAGGAGAGTGAGTTTCTCCACCTCCGACAGGGAGGAATGACCGTGTCAGAGTACGAAAACAAATTTACGGAGCTGGCCAGATATATTCCTTTGATCCCAGCAGACGAGCCGATGAGGATGCGATGATTTTCTGAGGGTCTGCGGCCTGATATCCGTACGAAGATGTGTTGCGCTAGCATTCGTAATTATGTTGAGCTAGTGAACATGTCCCTGCGAGCTGAGTAGGATGGAGACAGACTGTCTCAGACACGTGTGCCCATGGGCCTAAGGCCTTGACCTGAATTGCCGAACCGACCATTCCTCGGTAAGAGGCCACGTGGCTGAGGAAGAGCTTGTATGGGCTGAAACAAGCTCCATGTCAATGGTACAAGAAGTTCGACTCGTTTATGTTGAAACATGGGTATGACGGAACGGAGTCAGACCACTGTGTGTTCATGCGCAAGTTCTCAGATGGTAATTTCTTAGTTCTGCTGTTATATGTTGATGACATGCTCATCATGGGAAAAGACATCAAGAAGATCGACAGGCTGAAACAGGAGTTGGACAAGTCTTTTGCGATGAAAGACTTGGGCCCAGCTAGACAGATCCTAGGAATGGAGATAACCCGTGACAGAAGTAGTAGGTAGCTTTGGCTGTCACAAGAGCGGTATATTGAGAAAGTCCTAGAGCGGTTCAATACGAATGCAGCGAAGCCGGTCAGTACTCCACTAGATGGTCACTTCAGATTGAGCGACAGGCAGTGTCCCAAGACGAAGGCAGAGATGGAAGAGATACAGAAGATACCCTACGAGTCAGCGGTAGGAAGTTTGATGTATGCTATGGTGTGTACACGCCTAGACATAACATATGCGGTTGGTGTTGTCAGCAGGTATCTTGCTAATCTTAGTAAAGAACATTGGGCAGCGGTTAGTGGATACTGCGGTATCTAAGAGGCTCATCCAGGTTGAGCCTATGCTATAGTGATGGTAAACTTGTGTTAGAGGGCTACACAGATGCAGATATGGCAGGTGACATAGAATCCAGGAAGTCTACATCGGGGTTCATGTTCACGTTTGCAGGGGGAGCAGTTTCTTAGCAAAACAAGCTATAGAAGGTCGTAGCATTGTCGACGATAGAGGCCGAGTACATTGCAGTCACAGAGGCATGTAAAGAGATGCTTTGAATGAAGAGATTCCTACAGGAACTTATCCTGAAGCAGGAGGAGCACATGGTCTATTGCGATAGTCAGAGTGTTATACACATGAGCAAGAATCCAAGTCAGCATTCCAAGTCAAAACACATAGAGATTCGGTATCACTGGATCAGGGATACTTTGGAACAGAAGGTGTTACAGCTTGAGAAGGTCCACACGGACGATAATGGGTCAGACATGATGACCAAGGCTTTGCACAAGGGCAAGTTTGAGGTTTGTAGAAACTTGGCTGGCTTGAAGAAGGTGGATCCCTCCTGGGTCAAAAAGGGAGAGATTTGATGGGTTTTTTGACCCATCGTCGATCAGTCGTGAGCCTGCTCGACCGGTCGAAGGCTGGTGGTCGACCAGTTGTGGAGTCGAGTCGTGGCACGACTCAAAGTCCAGTAACTGTGGACTATTTTTCTCTAGGGTGCTCGACCAGTCGAAGGAGGTGCTCGACCGGTCTTAGACTCGGTTTGACCAGTCGAGGTTACACAGATTCGTTCTGCGATTTTGCGCGAATTTTGTGTCGCAAGTCCTTTCGCAACTAGGATGCAGAAAGGAGTTTCCTAAAACTTTAAATAGGAGTTCCTAGGGCTTTCTAGGTACGACAAGAGGGTTTCCTAAAGCTTTACAAGGAATTTGCTAAAGGGTTTAGGGCTATCAATGGTGAGAGAGAGAGGAAAAGAGAGAGAGGAAGCTTATAAAAGGGAGGTTCTGCTTGTGGAGGTTATCTACTGTGTAATCTATATCTTAGCGCTTCTATGTCCTCGTAATCGGTGAGATCTCTCCGTTTTCTTTGTTTCTCTTATTGTTTATCCACTACGTGAGTGAAGAAGGTTGTAACATTCTACTTCATAGTGGATTATTGATCTGGACTAAGTTCCATGGTTTTTACCTCTTTGAGGGTTTTCCACGTAAAAATCTCTTGTGTGGTGTGTGATTGATGCATTGATTATTTTCATTGCTTTATTATCTATAATTCTGGTTTATTTTGGAGGGCTAGATCCTAAGGTTTTGTGCAAGGCCCCCAACACTTTCTATCATACATATTCATCTTCCGTCTTTAATTTCACTAGTAGGGAGAATGTGCTAATTTTTCTGATTGAATTAGAGACAAACTGACGAAGAAAGTTGACCTACCGATAAATCAATAGAGCTCATTCTTGTTCTTTAGTAGTTGTGCTTCCAGAATGGCTCAAACTTTGTTTTGGTCAACCTTTATCACCTATTGATGGACAAAGAATCCTAGAAAGTTTCATGTTGAGACCCCAAAAGTGTACTTGAGGGGATTCATTTTAAACTTATGTCTCCCCATGCACTCGAATGATCTTCTTAGATGTGATAAGGTGATAATCAAGGTCGACCAATTTTACCACTACATTATCAATGTAGACCTCCATGAGCTTTCAATCATGTCATGGAATATGACATTCATGGCTCTTTGATATGTTGTACCATTGTTCTTTAGCCTGAAAGACATCATGACCCAGCAATAGGTCTTAATTTCCCTTGGACACTTAAAGGCCATTTTTTAGCATCTTCAGTGATGATGTTAATCTAATTATACCCCGAATGGTTGTCCATGAATAACATAATTTTATGTTTAGCTACCCTATCCACCGATTGATTTACAATTAACATCAGATACTCATCCTTCAGAGTTACTAGATTGAGATTCTTGAAGTTAATACAGACTATTAGTTTCCTATTCTTCTTTATGAGTGGTACAATGTTTGAGATTCAGTCAGCATAACAGATCGGTTGGATGAAAGTGGCCTTTTGTAACCATTTGATTTCTTTCTTTACTTTTAGGGTGACCTCAGGCATCATTGTCCTTGCTGGTTATTTGAATAGCCTCAACCCTTAATTTTATTAGGAGATGGTGTTCGACCATGTCTCTGTCCAGGCTAGTCATCACATGGTAATCTCAAGTAAAATAGTCAGAGAACTCCTTGAACAACATGATCATCTCCATATCAATCTGGAAATCTATTATTGTATTGATATAGGTTGGTCATGGATCTTCTCTTACAATGAGATTCACCTTCAGTAACGGGTCTTGATTGTTAGCCTAGGCTTCATCCATCTTCATTGGTGCTGGCTCGAGTCCTTGGAATGTCACACCATCTTCAACAATTTCATCTTTTTCTAACATACACTTTTCCATGTTAATATGACACTTGTCATAAATTTCAATGTCTCTGAGGTAATTTCTTACATTTTATAAGGTAGTCGTAGTTGTAGATTCTTTTTTTATTTCCCTTTTTAATCCATTAGGGAGCTTCTTCAACAAAATATTTTACTGGTGGCCGATATGGGATGATCACATTTGGCTTACTTAGAGATTCTTTCAAAGGGTGGAAACACTGCTAATAAAAGAATCCATGTCTGACTCAGGATCTGTTTTGATGATGATCCCTATTAAATGACCATATTTGTCATGCCCGATAAATCGTAGTTTCCCAATGCGCCCTTCGTAAAGATATGCTTTGGCAGCGTTGAATTTAGCTTGAAAGGGTGGGTTGTTAGTGTAAAGAATTTTGATCTTATTCTTGTTCCATATTATTAGGAACTGATAAAGGGTGATGGAATGCACTAATTGAATCACTCACATAACGGTTGAGTAAAACACTATAATTAGGCGTAGGCTTAATGAAGGAAAATGCTACTACCATTTTTTAGCTACCTTCTAAAAGCTTAATAGGCAGAATGCCTTTAGTTGAAGTAATTCTACCAGAAAAGTTGAAAATCATAACTCTAGTCGGCATCAAATCTTGAGGAGTCTTGTCAATCTTGCGAACTTAGGCCATGGCATAATGTTGACAATTGCATTGTTGTCAACCAAAATTCGAGTAAATGATCGTCCATGGTAGAGGCTTAAAGTGTTTTGTTATTAAATGAGATGACTTTGTCATGACAACCTTTTATGCCTTGTCTCCTTAGTCAATGGTAATGATCATCCTCGTTCCATACCCACAGTCGATGATGGCAGATGATGATTTGGCGTGGTTTGAACTTTATCCTTCTTCTTCCACATCACTTTCCACATGATTAGGTTGGTCGGGCTTTTATTAGAACACCATTAGGAGCATAAAGACCATGCTATAGTCTAATGTAAGGGGTGGTAGGATTCCAAATTGAACTACAATTTACCCCACTTCTTCCCTTGAAAAGTATCAATTCAAGGGAGAACCTTCAAGGGATTGATCAATCGTGAGGGATTCTTCAAGATTAAAGTTGTCTTCCCCTAAGTCTTCATCCATGACGATGTCATTTGGATCTATTTAGCCAGCCTAACCATTCCTTTCCAAAGATGTTTGGCATTCGATATGAGGCGTAAGACGCTCAACTATTGATCACGGCCTCTTTTGAATAACATGCTCGGCTCGCGAATGCCCAAGCCACAACCCTCCATATTTGTAACCGGTGTTTCTGCGTCTTGGTCAACACTTGGGGTATTTGTAGAAACTTACAATAGACAACGATGGTCCATCAATCTGACATGAATGTTGTTGGCCTCACCATCCTTTGACATTCAAGAGACCTTTCAGTTGGGTAGCCATTCCTAAGATATGTCTCTTCGGGCCTTAATGAAGGTACTATGGGATCCTAAGTTCATAGTTCCTTGGGCCCGATTCTAGGTCTAGATGAACCTCCTTGCCCATTCCCAGGGTGCGGCACAATCATGGTGGACTCTTTTGAGTCCGCTTGGCTTGAAAGTATGGCATGTAGGGTTATTAGTAAGACATTGCCATAACCATCTAATTTATTGCTTTAGGGTGTGCTTCGAATAATCGGGAGGGTCGTGATGAAGCACTATGCATTATGGCTAGAGATGACCGTCAGAAGTCATCATGGATCTGTCTCAAACAACACTCACGTAGTGTGGGTTAGACAAGCATGTCTACTGCGGGGGCATTTCCTTTGTCATTCTACTATGTTTGTTGCCCCTTATAATGTTTAAAGTTAGTTTTAAAGGCAATCCAACCATCTTCTTGTCAGGTAAGGACGACGACTTCTTAGTTAGATAGGGCGCCACTGCCGTTTGCTTCTCTAGAGACCAGCCTAATGTCTTTAACTCCATCAGGACAAGTTGGTTTCGGTTGTCTTCCAGAAGGATTCAATGCACTCTTATATAATGTTCCTAAAAATGATACAATTTTTGGTTGAGTGAGTTTTGGTTTTGTGCCATTTATAAAACTCTCCCTTTTTAGTTCATCGGCCGATGGTATTTACTAATATTCTAAAAACTTAATAAATTTAGCCTCTAAGAGGAGATCAAAATTTTTATCAGCCTTAGTGATGTTGAAAGAATATTGTTTGGTGAATTCAAATATATTCTTTCTGGGATTAATTCTTGCAGGGGTTTGCACTTTTCATCTTTTTAGGGTTGTACATTCGTACGGTTGTTTGGTCACCACCTTAGTGACGACCAACTCATAATTAGGATCTTGATAGTCAAGCTTTTGTGAGAAATTTTTTCTTCGACTCTCTTCTCGAAGAATCCATTCATAACGAGTGGTAAAGGCAGAGAGTTCAATTTTTTTTTTTGAAGTACATACCCTCAAACTTCTTTTGACATTCAATATTCATGTTGTCTTAAGACAATTTGACAAACTCAATTTCGGGTTAGGCCTCCAAGCATCGATTTTTTACCTTTTTGAACCAAACAATAAATCAATTAGCCGTTTCTCTCGGTAACTATTATAGTTGGGAGGATCGGCCATAGAAACCTTAGATTATGTCCAATGAAACTGGGTATGAAACCTTTCCAATAACTTGAGTTTAAGAAAATCCTTGGTCGAAACCTCACTGCACTGCATGGTGAAATGACCGATGTGTTCAATAATTGTTGGGTCACTTTCTTTAGGAAAAAAAAAAGGTGAATTTAGGGACCCTATATCCTCTGGGTATTTCAAAATATATATCTATTCATTTGGGGTAGGGTTTATGATAGATGGGTCAACTGACTAGTCAGTTGTGGGGTTGACCACCAAACTCTTGGATGATCCATATGACGTCCTTATGGCCAAGTAGTCACTACGACTACGGGGGAGTATTGCCTTTATGTCACTGGATTACCGGCTATTAAGGGTTGAGGAATTGGAGGTTGCCCCTCGGGTGTGTCAATTCTCACATAGACTTGTGTGATTATTGGCATCATATGGTCCCTCCCCCCCCCCCCCCCCCCCCCCCCAAGTTGCTCGACTCCAGCATAATAATTTAATGACACCATTAGCAAGGGTGGTTGAACCTCTTAAGCGGATTAGCACCTACATAGAGTTGCCTCCTAGATAGATACATATTTTGGGGGTATTCATAATCCTGTTGGTCGTGGGTATGGTCATTTCTCCTTGCAACCACTAGTGGTGGTAAAGGGCGACCTTGTGGTTTAATTCAGTTGATCCTCATAGTTGGGAGTTTAGCCGACCATTCTACCTCTACGTCTACTGAGGAACTGTCAGTAAGATGGAGATTCACTTGCTCTGGGAACATTTCAAGAAGAATCCCGAGAAATCTAATGATGTTCTCTGCTTATATATTATTATTATCTATCTTCTGTTGTATGAACCCTCATAAGTTGCAGAGGGTTTCTACAATTTTGTCCACTGAAGCATTATTTTGGGAAGATGATCATGCATTCATATCGACAGGCTTTGCCTGTTATCCCTCGTTTGGTGGCTCTTTTGCAATCTCAAGGGGGGTTATTAGCTCTAGTTTTTTTTACTCACTATATTGTTTTATTGAGAAAAAAAAGGTTAAGCACACCGTGTCCAACCATGCATGTTAGAAAATAATATTATTGTTCAATCCAGACACAACAACACATATAACGAACAACCCAATTTCGGTTAAACATGTATGATTATATTAGGTATTGGGAGTGCCCGTGTCATGTTTGCATCAAATCAAACTAAATGCTTGTGACCCTAGGCGCTGAATTAGTCAGATTATGACAAGATGTGTGAAAATCGGCATAAGTATTCAACCTTCAATTATCCTTCTAAATGAATCCTTTTTTCCTTGAAGACAATGACTTTTCTTTTCAACTGTGATGACTTAGATTGTGTTTCTCAATAAAAGCAATAAGAGACATAAATTAAATTTTAGGGCTTAATTACCGATTTTATTAATTAAAACACCAATGCATTACAACTGAGAAAAATAAAGAAAATAAATAGGAAAAGAAAATTACCTACAATGGTCTATGTTGGTAAGAATGGCCGTGAAAAATATTAAATAGTCGTGAAATAGTTGTGGTGCATGGTTAGCAGGAATTGACAGGAGATATACTAAGTAAGAACTTGGTAATTATCGAGTGCAAAATATTGTATATTTCCACCTTATTGTGCATTGGTTTTATATGCACAGGTGTGCTAAACTGATCTAATTATATGTGTTTTGCTATACATGGTGATTTGGAGAGCTAGGATGAAAATGATAATTAAATTTAGGATTTAATGCTCGAATAATGACCAAGTGAATGATTGGATCTATGGAGGTCATTATTGAATAATTCAAGTGCTAAAGATCCAAAGAAACCAAGTGTCAAGGAGAGAGAAAAGACTGAAAAATCACAAAGTGCATTTAAAAAAAAATAATGAACTGTTTAGTCCCATGTTCACAACCCCAAGTGAGGGTCGCGATGTAGTAATAATCTCAGTGAGACCGAGGTCGAATCCACAGGGACTAAACTTGTATGTTTCTGAATTTAACTAGAATTAAAACTAGGAGAAGAGAAATCTAGAATAAAGTGAATAATTGTGATTAAGGTGAAAACTATCAATTAAAAGGAACTAGGGTGCCAAGGATCCACTTGTAGCTTATTAGGAGGCTACCTTGTTTGATTCAGGAAATCCAACTGGAATTGGAGTCCTATCCTATCCAATTGGAAAAGAGAGATAATTGAATCTCTGAACTTCTCATGAACATAATCTCAATGGATGAGAATTGTGATGATTGAAAGTGATTCCATCATTCAACCATGCCCAGGAGATAATGGTAAAAAAACAAGATATATCAATCCCACAACTAATCATAAGAGAATTGTGAAGATTAGGCCCAATGGACGATGGTGAACAACGAGATTTACTAATTTCACAATCTTAAATCAGGAAAAGAAGATATTCAAAGCAATTGCAGATCTATTGTAATTTGTCACAACAAACCATTAAAAACTAAAAATATTCTTTAATAAAGAACTAGAATCCATAAGGTTCAATAAAAACATGAATCAAAGCAAAGTAAACATCCCAATTAAGCTACAAGCTCACCTCTTAGCCCTATCTAAGCGGTTTAGCCAACCATAGACATGATTAAACTAAAATCTCTTAATAAAAGCATAAAAATAACTAAGGAAGAAGAAGAAAATCTCCCAAACGGCGGCTCCACCCTTTTGCTCCACTCCCTAAACCCTAGAAGATGCCTAGGAACATCGTAGGGACTCCTATTTATAGTTGTGCCACACCCTCTTACGAACTGACCTTGAAAATTCACAAACTGACCTTGGAAAAATTCGAAAACTGCCTCAAACCTACGCAGTCCGTGTGCTGTCTGCGTAACCTTCGACGAGTCGAAGGCAATCTTCGATGAGTCGAGGATCGTGCGAATTTAAAAGTTCATATTGCTGGAGTTCGAGCCGAAGTTTTTTCGACTAGTCGAGGAAGAGCTTAGGCTAGTCGAAGGAGGGCTTAGACTAGTCGAGAATCACGCAAATTCACTTCAAATCTTCGATTTTCTTCATTCCTCACTTAGTTTTCTTGGATTTTTAGCATGTGAATTCTTAATTTTTGGTCTTCTAAGATTCAACCTTTGGCTTGGTGATTCTTGAGCATTAAATCCATGCTTTTAGCATTCTTTTCAATCCAAGCTCTCAGATTCACCTTACAACACAAACATATATAAAATATACCATTAACTAGTATCATATGTTCATAAAACCAAGATATAAATAGGGGAGAATATGTAATATTTGACACTTAACATCCCACCTGAGATTGGTTCAGTTTAATCGAAAAGTGCACAAAATAGTCCAATAAGAAACTGTGATTTTTAGACCTAATTCGGTTGCAACCAAAATTATTTTGATTCAAAGGTTCGGTGCGACTGAAGGAGGTTTTGGTCCAACCTTAGGAAGATAGAGACTTCAGAAGAATTTTAAGAAAATTTGACTACAAAGAGAGACAATTTGATGTGATCGAAGTGATGTTCGGTGCAACCAAAGGCTATAGTTGGTGTGACCAAAGAATAACAAACGTGCAAAAATCTAAAGTTAGTGCGAAGTCGGTGCAAGATTTTCTTATTTAAAGATGTGATTTAAGCTCTTCTAAGTATGATTTAGAGTTTGAGAGAGAGAGAGAGGAGTTGCGAAGAGTCTATGGAGTCGTTCTTCTTTATTAATCTTTCGGTTCTAAGTTGTTTTTTTTTTTTTTTTTTTTTTTTTTTTTTTTTTTTTAATGTTTTGTTTGAGTTTAGTTTAACTATGATAATGGTTGGCTAAATCTCTTAGCTAGAGCAAAGAGGTGAAGCTTTTAATGATTTTTAATATTCTAGTTTACATTAATTCAAGTATTGTTTTGAATGTTAAACAATTTATTGGATTTGGTTTGAATAAAGCTTTAGTTTTAGTTTACTTTATCCATTGTCGACTCCGGACACTTTAGATGCTTAGGAAGGCGAAGATTATAGGCTTATCTCTTTTACAAGCAATTGATTTGTAAAATTCATTTATCTATTGTAGATTAAGGGCATGATAGATGCTTTGAATTCCCTGTGATCAATACTTTAGTACTTGATATGAGAACTGAGTCAATTGAAGTTCAAGATCTATTTTTGTTTGTGAATGAAGAATTAACCTATATTATCCGGTAGGATATGATAGGACTTCGATTCCAGTTGAGTTATCTAATTGAATTAAGTGAATTAGGCATTGAGAATGACTAGAAGTGGATCATTGGCGTTTTAGTGTTTTCTCCTATTGATTTTCCTTTTTTACGTTACCCAATTTACATGATTACTTCTTCTACCCTAATTATATAGTTAGTTTAATTTTGTTCTAAAGTGTTTTAGAGAACGCACAAATATAAGTCCCTGGGGATTCGATCTTGGCCTCACCGAGTTAAAATTACTTTGTAGCCTTATTGTTGGGGTTGTCATCCTTTTGGATCGATCAATAATCTTGAATCCAATAACAAGGTCATGGAAATCTATACTATAAGTATATTGTACCATGCACTGGACAGTAACAAAAACTAAGATATGAAGCTAAACTAAGGATTTTGTGCCTACTGCATTATGGTGCTAGACAAGGGTGGAGGAAAAAAAAAAGCTAAGAAACTAATAAGCATCCATGGAGGGTGGAAAAAATAAGCAGAATAGAGCTGAAAGATTGTGTGTTTGTTGCAACCCTGAGCTCATCTTTGATCGCTGCTTTTATAGGCTTTTAAAAGGCGATGGTCGTGCGTAAGATCCAATTACTTGTGCATGAGTCTTCTGATCCCATAGTAGTCGTATCTTACTTGGATATGGAGTCCTTATGTTATGCCATTGTAGCAATTTGCTTTTATTTTCATGTGATCTTCCACTGTTTGCTCCGACTTTCTTGCGACTTCTAAAAACAGGTAAGATGTTCTCTAGAAGAGTTTCCTTTAATTAAAATCTTGGAATATATGCTTAAATCCGTAGCTGTTGTAACTTACAGCTACGGATATAATTGCTACGGCTTAGATCCGTAGCGGTTGCCAGATATAGCTACGGATTAAATCCGTAGTAGTGGTGATTAAGTCCGTAGCTGTTGTAACCTATAGCTACGGACATAATTGCTACGGATTAAATCCATGGCTATTTTGACCTATAGCTACGGATTAAATCCGTAGCTATAGGTTCCAGACCTATTGTTACGGCACCTACGACTACGGTCGTGCTACGGACTAAATCCGTAGCTATAGGTCTATGGCTACGGATTTTATCCGTAGCCTTTGCCCGTTTTTCTGGTAGTGGATGGCCATGCCGTGCGATTGTTAGATACAAAGAATTTAGCAATGACAGGTCTTTATAGAAGCATTTTCTATATGCTAAGGATTGCGCGAGCCTTGTGTCCATTAGTTACATGTCATATGAAAGTCGACCGCCTTTTGAGTTATGACCATGTGTATGATCTTGAGCACCTGGCTCTTTTGCTAGGATACATGTCTTCAGCAAATAGGCATATACAGTCCCTCCTCTTGCGAGTATGTTTCTCTCTTATTTTTCATTTGAGTGTGCCAACACATGACGGCTTCTTGATTATTGATCTGGGCTATGTTAGGCCATGTATAAACGATGTCATTTGGACACCACGTGACCTTTCAAAAGTAGGCTTAAAGTCCATCTTGCATTTGATTTTGTTTCTAAAAGTGTAGTTTTGCCCTTCTATCCGTTTCTTGACAAAAGACTTATCTAAGCTGAATCTTTTCATTATAAAAAAGGGGTGTTTAGAGGTTTTTCTTCTCTTTTTTCTTTCTAAACAAACTCGAAGTCTGTTTTTTGAGGTGATACAATGCCAGGCTCAGTGTGCCATGTTTAACTAGGATTGTATTTTTAATATATAATATATATATATATATATATATATATATATATATATATATATATATATATATATATATATATATATATTTGAAATGGTTTAAAATCGCCTTAAATTGGAACGAATTTAATCATTCCTAAACAAAAAATATAGCTATTTCAAATTTGTGATTTTGATGCAGTGAATGGTAAAAAAGATTTAACTAGAAAGTAGTAATAAAAAATAATCCAGGTATGAAAAAATAAGATAAACCACATTTTATTGGTAAAGGCTAAATGCATGGCATTCTTGTCCAATAAAAATTCAAAACATTGTCAAACATGTACGAAATAATGTTTCCAAAAGCAATGCAATTTTAGCTCTCACAGCAAACCTTGGTGTATCGTAGGTAAAATGCCTGTCGAAAAAACAACCTATTCAAGGCTCAAGCAGTCCACAATGTCGTAAATTTAGAAGTTACAGGCACAATTTTACATGGCCCATGTGGACCATCGAAGCTTGTCCGGTTGATCTTTGGAATGTACGGTGATTAAAAGGTTTATCACTTGATGGACGGAGTGGATTTCACGTATATGACAATGACAAGTGGGTCCAAAACACCTACAGGTGTTGTAGACGAGATCGGATTAGGTGAGACCCTGGCCCCACCTAAGACAATGCGGCCCTTACTGTGGGGCCCACCTTGATATATGTATTATGTATCCACTCTGTCCATCCATTTTTTCAAATTATTTTAGGGTATTATTCCAAACATAAAGCAGATATAATTGTTATGGGAAGATCCGAGCCCCTGCAATTCCGAGGACCGACATCCCCTTAATCTGATCGGACATATAAAGTCAGTCTGGAATGATAGACACTATTGAAGTGAATGAAGATTCCCGGCTTGGTCACAATTGCGCTTCTGATTCAAGGTTGATAATCGGTTCGAAGGAATCTAAGACATAGGCAGTCGGTGTGAAGCTCAAACGGTCCCGTCGACGTCCGATAAAAATGGATAGCTCAATCGCTCACACCAGAGCCCCCCGTCGCGAGAAAACTTGACAAGACAGGCCCACCATCCGCCTCGTAGCTCAGAGGGGAGGCCTCCAGAACATTCACCGAGTCGTCATGAGTCCGGGCCAGAGCTCGATTCGAACTCAAGACGTGATCCTTATTTAACAACTCAATGGCGAAGGCTCCTGTGCATGACAATCTAAGTCCGAAGTTTAGAGTCAGGGCCCCTTCTGCCAGACGTCCTGAATCAAGGCCGAGGCTGGACATGGACACTCCACACACTAAGTTTGGAAACTACCTTAAGAGGGCACTCCCGAATATCTCGCCTGCAGATATGCGCCTCTAAGGCATGATACACTACTCGACTCCTAGATTGCGGATAGAATCTCCACAATCTTAGTATCCCGTTGATTGGGTAAATCGTGCCGAGATTAACGGACCCAGATCGTTTGATAATCAGGTATAAATACAATGGAGCACCATTGCTATAGGGACGCAACATCTTGCACTCTCCCTCTACTCTTCAACTTAGACCCAGATTTCCTTGACCTGACTTAGGCATCGGAGGGTCCCCCGGCTTAGCCAGGGTCTCCTTTGCTTGCTAGTGCGCAAGCTTAAGGCATCGAAGCGGTTCGGAGTTTCCGAGTCGGAGAGGAGAGCCGACCGAATTTAGTCATTAACATTTTTGGCGCCGTCTGTGGGAATTTGATATGAAAGGCTAGGTTCCTATTCTTCAATTTTATCGTTATGGCAAGAGGAAAGAAGAAAGCGGTAGCTGTGGAACCAGAGCAGACCCGTTCCTCTTCACTACTCCACGCCGAATCAGCCCTAGGGCCTTCCCAGCGTTCTTGCAATCGGGCAAGTATCGAGCTATGCAAAGCGAGATACAGGCCTTACGCGATGAGATTAACTAGATGAAGCAACAACGGGAGCCACAACCGCATCCCGCTCAGGAAAACCATGTTCTTGAACCGGCCGGTCCAGTTGTGGAAGCCCATTCCACGCCGAGGAGTACGAGACCCGAAGGGCCCCCACATCAACCCTATCGGGCGCCAACTTCGGTTTAGAATCCTCCCCCAACCCAAGTCTGAGTTTAGACCGGGAACACAGCGACTTGGGCTCCAACAAATGCCTTGGTCACCTCGGCCCTAGCACATACGGATCTCCGTCACGAGTTGGAACGGAGGAGGGGAAGAAGAACTCCCAAAATAAAAAAAATACCCAGGAGATAGTAGCTGAGAACAAAGATCCTTAGGAATCACGGTTCGCAGAGCTCAACAACAAATTTCTGACACTAGAAAAGAAGCAGCAGCCGTCGTCAGTTCCCACCGCAGTTCAGGCGATGATGGAAGAGACTGAGCCTCCGTTCACCTTGATGATCATGAATGAGGTGATGCCGTGGAGGTTCTGGATACCTCCCGTCATCCAATACTCTGACTCGGGTGACCCATCCGAGCAAGTGGAGGCTTACCATTCGTGGATGCAAATCCAGACAGCAACAGACGCGATGATGTGTAGAGGGTTCTTGATCATACTTACAAGATTCGCTCGGAGTTGATACCGTCAACTTAAGCCCAATTCCATTAGTTCCTTCACAGAATTTAGCCAATTATTCCTTACCCAGTTCATAAGTGGTAAGAAGAGTCATAAGCCGAATACTCACCTGTTCATCATCAAACAAGAGCCTAAAGAGTCGTTGAAGGACTACATTGCTCGCTTCAATGAGGAAACGTTATAAGTAGAGGATTACGACGACAAGATGACACTCTCTGTCGTATTCGGTGGACTGAAAGAGGGAAGGTTCACCTTCTCTATTAGGAAGAATCCGCCAAAAATGTTAGCTGACCTCATCATCAGAGCTCAGAAGTATACTAATGCTGAAGAATTCTCCAATGCCCGCAAGAATGTTCAAGTGACGGATCTGACTGACAAAGAGAAGAGGCCAAGGAACGACGAATCCCAGCCGTCTAGCAAGGGACAAGATGACCGTGCCCCTCGCGATCGTCACCCGAGCAGAAAACCAGAGGGAAAATTTTGTTCCTACACCCCCCTCAACACATCTACCGAGCAGATTTTGCTGGACATCAGGGGGGCACAAGCTTCTAAATTGGCCAGTTTGTATGAAGGCTGACCTCGATCATCGAGATAAGCGTAAGTACTGCCGCTTCCATCGGGATCACAGCCACAACACAGCTGATTGCGTGGATCTCAAGGATGAGATCGAGACCCTCATTCGTAAAGGACATCTGCGCCGATACGCCAAGGAAGAAAAAACTGCTTGGAAAGAAGAACGAAAGCGAGAACAACCGAATAATACCATGGAAGAGTCAGCTGAAATTCGCACCATCTTCGGGGGTTCATCCGGCGGAGGAGATTCGAACAGGGCCTGAAGGCCCACTCTCGGAAGTTTGATCCTGAACATTACATCCACATAATTGAGCGGCCGAGTAAGGAACTCCGGGTCAGCCTGTGTAGTGTGACCTTCTCAGAGGACGATGTGCGAGGAATTCAACATCCGCATGATGACGCCCTTGTGGTCACAATGACTATACCAACCACAAGGTGTATCATATCCTGATCGACACCGGAAGCTCAGCGAATGTAGTATACTCCGAGGCTTTTGAAAGAATGGGGATTCCAAGGTCACGCCTCAGACCCGTGAAGACCCCCTTACACGGCTTTGTCAGAGAAAGGGTGATCTCCGAGGGAGCCATCTCCCTCCATGTGACCGCGGGAGAAGGACAACATCAAGTCACCCTCATGGTAGACTTCCTAGTTGTCAATGTGTCATCTGTACATAACGTTATCATGAGCAGACCTTCTCTCAATGCAATGAGGGAAGTCGTCTCCACCTATCACCTAATGATGTAATTCCTCGCTGAGGGCGGGATAGGCTACCTTCGAGGTGACCAGTGTGAAGCTCGGAGATGCTACGCGATAGCAGTGAAGAAAAGGTCAGTTAAGCAAGCACTCACCAACAACGTACAAGACCCCAGGGGACCTGCGGAGGGCTCATCCGTAGAAGACCTAGAAAAAGTATCACTCAAAGAGGCAGACCCTAGCCGAACTGTTCAGCTCGGAACATCGCTGAACCCTGAGCAGCGATTCAAAGTACTAGCCTTCCTGCGGCAGTACAGAGATGCCCTCACATGGTCGCATGAAGATATGCCCGGAATCTCTTCGGATGTTATAGTCTACAGGCTGAATGTAGATCCAGATTATAAACCCATGAAATAAAAGAGGAGACCGTTCGATGCCGAGCAATACGAAGCCATAGACGACAAAGTCTCCGTCTTGCTCGACGCCGGCTTCATAGAGGAAGTACACTATCCCGATTGGATCGCAAATGTAGTCCTCGTCAAGAAATCCAATGGAAAATGGCGCGTCTACGTAGATTATTTGGATCTGAATAAGGCGTGTTTGAAGAATAGCTTCCCATTGTCTCAGATTGATCAGCTGGTGGACAGCACAGTAGAGTACAAACTACTTTCCTTCTTATACGCTTACTCCGGATATAACCAGATCGCGATGCATCCCCCAGACAGGCAGAAGACTAGCTTTGTCATGGATAAGAGACTCTACTGTTACTAGGTCATGCCGTTTGGCCTGAAAAACGCTGGGGCTACGTATGCAACTGTGCCGAGGCAACCCGCAGAGAAAATGACTCCCATGAGTGGTCCGTGGCCGTTTGCTCAGTGAGGGATTGACATCATCGGCCCCCTGCCCACAGGAAAGGGGCAAGTCAAGTTTGTCATCGTCGCAGTCGACTACTTCACCAAGTGGGCCGAAGCCGAGCCCGTTGTAAAAATCATAGAAGAGAAGGTGATCGATTTTGTTGGAAGAACATCATCTGTCGATTCAGGATTCCACGCACTCTTATGTCCGATAACGTCAGACAGTTCGACAACGACAAGTTTCGAGGCATGTGCTAGGGGCTCGGTATTACAAACGCATACTCCTCGCCTCGGCACCCGCAATCCAATGGACAGGTAGAAGCTATTAACAAGGTCATCAAGCATCATCTCAAGACAAAATTGGAGAAAGCAAGAGGCAATTGGGTCGAGGAGCTCCCGTTCTTCCTTTGGGCCCATAGAACCACAGTGCAGTCTTCTACTGGGGAGACCCCATTCTCACTTTCCTACAGTTCGGAGGCAATGATACCAGTCGAAATTGATCTCCCTACAGCTCGAGTTAGAAATTACCAAGAGGGCCAAAACACTGAGCAGATGACAGCCAACCTGGACCTACTTGAAGAGGCCAGAGAAGTCTTCAGAATCTGAGCCACTGCTTGACATCAACAGGTGGCGCGATTCTACAATTTTAAGTCAAGACCAGGTGATTCCGTCGAGGAGAATTAGTCATTCGCCGAGTCTTCTAAAACACCGCTGAGCCGGGAGCTGGAGCACTTGGGCCTAACTGGGAAGGGCCTTACCATGTGGT
Source organism: Magnolia officinalis (assembly GCA_021015155.1). Lineage (NCBI taxonomy): Eukaryota > Viridiplantae > Streptophyta > Magnoliopsida > Magnoliales > Magnoliaceae > Magnolia > Magnolia officinalis. The sequence goes on from JAJHSJ010000011.1 coordinate 18,883,456, forward strand.
CCGATTGACCAAACCGGGCTCCTACCACTTAGAAGATCTCGAGGGTCGTCAGATCCCCCACCCCTTGAACGTCGAACACTTAAAAGTCTACTATCCTTGATATAATGGCCTTTAAGGCCCTCAATAAATGTATGTCTCCGAGCGGCTAGCCTTTAAGGCTCTCAAAAAAATTTACATTTCTTCCTACCTACACAAACGGATTATCTACTAAGAAAAAGTCGCCTCTCATAAGCAAGGGCGGACTTAACGAACTAATCCCTTAGAGAAGGGGTTAGAACGTTATCCCACGGAACTTCGATAAGGCATCCCCTCTTAACCAGGGGAAAAGCCAATGGATGACTCGACTCCCCAACAGTGGAGCTGGATCATCGCCCGACTAACCGACAGATTAAGTGTTGCTCGCCAATCGTGGGACGAGCCGATCCCCTAGGGATCTGAACTTAGCAATGGCGATAACACAAAGTTCACAGTTTGACAAAACGATATTGAGGCGAGCTGACCCGTTAAGGTGTCGCCTCGGCAATGCCCCAAAGTAAAACGACCTGTCAATAAATCAATCCAGCAATCAACAATCAACATCTAAGAACCGACTACGGATTAACATGTAAGAAAAAATCATCATCATCCACACGCCTTCTCCAGAGGGTAAAAAAATATATTATCCATCAAATCATTCAACAAAAAGACTCAAGTTTAGAAAAGTCATAAAAAGAGAAGCATCAAAAACTATACAGTCGGAGGAGAAGGAGGAGCTTGGGAGCTAGGGGCTTGATCCGGGCAGACATCTTCAGCGGGCTTCTCTCCTACGTCCTCATGCAGCAGAGGCTCAAGGTTAAGGTCAGGATACAAGTCCTGGACCGCTTCGATACAAGCGTCGAAGCCACAGTTATAAAACTTAGTGGCTTCAGCGGCCCTCTCCTTCGAAGCCTTAAAAGCCTCTATTGCGGTGGCCACGCCGAAGCTAGGGACGCCTCATCTTCAGCTCACTATGCTTCCTTAGCCTGAGAAACTGCCATGCTTGTTCTTCCGTTGCTTCAGCCCTAGTCCGCTCTAGCACTTCTCCTAGTCGAGCGTTCTCCTTAGCAAGCGAGTCCACGTGGGCCTTGGCTTGGGTCAGCTCAGCTGCAGCAGCACCACATCGGGCCTCAAGATCACCCACAACTCCTTGAAGCTGAAGCTCTCGAGCTCTCCTGTCCTCAAGCTGCCGACGCAGCTCCGCCTGGTCCATCCGAAGGAAGGCCACCTCGTTCCGCAAGATCTCAGCCTCGCCCCTGAGGGCTTTCACCTCGGCATCTTTCTTCGCAAGCTCCCGTATTCTCTCCCGAGTCAGAAGGAGCCTCGGGACAGACTGAATGAAAATAGAAGAATGAACATACGGGAATGAAAGAGATAGAAACTGAGAAATAGAAAGACAATAGAAAATACCCTGTAAAAAATGGAAGCCATGTCGTTCAAGAAGGAGCTATCCAATTTGGTGAGAAGGCTGACTATCTCCTCCTCTGGGGCGTGTTTAGCGGCCCAAGGAGCCAGGCAAGACATGTGGTAGCCCGGCTCAAACCTTCCTCCGCTCGTCCTCACCTAAGTTGATCCTATTGCTTCCCCAACCCCAGTCCTGCTGCTTGCTGAAGCCTGAGCCTCGGCCCTGAGATCATTCCCATCTTCGAGAGGGGAGAGCATGGCGTCAGCCATCCGAATGGCCTCCTCCCGTTCGGACGAAGAAGGGATAGCTATACAGGGCTCAGGGACTGCGGGAGGGGCCTCAGTGGTGGGAGGAGCGGCGACAGGAGGGAGGATTGAAGCCGAAGCATTGATGATCGCGGCCTCAGCCACGACAGGTACTGTAACCGGAGCTGCAGCAACAGAAACTGGAGTCGAGGGGCCCTCGCCGCGAGGAGCCGCCTGTTTCCTTCGAACGGTTGTCTTCGTTCGGGGCTCGGCTCTCAGCATCTCGTCGACGGTCGAAGCGGCTTTTCTCCTCCGAGACCCAGCCGCCTCGGCCATGGTTTCATATGAAACAATGAATCAGCGACTAAGTCAAGAAGTTCATTAATTCCAAAGGAAGAGACACATGAGAAACTGAAGGAAGTAGGGAGAGACTCAGACTTGCAAAGCCCAGACCAGAGAAGATTGGCGGCTGTGATTAAGTCTGACCAGGAGCGAAGTTCTCCCGATCGCGCCCTAGCCTTGGCGACCTGATTTTTTTAGTCCGAGGAGAGGAGAGGCGAACCTCTCGGAAAATCTGCAGAACTAAAAGGAAGAATTTAGTCCGATTACTGCAGAAAGAAGAAGGATATAAAAAAAGGTGCAAAGTCCGACCTGGTGTTGTGAATCGGGTGGGGACCCGAGTCATCAAGTTTCTAAGCTCTGTCGCTGGCGCCTCCCATTCGCCTGAAGCAAAAAACCATTTGTTCTTCCAGTCTTTGTTAGAGGACGAAAGTTCATAACTAGCCTTGACCTCTTGCTGCCTCGGGTCGTGAAGTAGTATCATGGCTTTTGGCAGTCGTGCTTGACCAGGTACAGGTTTGTCAACTCTTCTGGTGTCAGCTCCGGGTTCCCGACTTGACGCCAGATGATGAAGGAAGAAGTTAAAACCCCCCAAGCATTAGGGGCGAATTAGCCGGGAGCAAGTCCTAAGTAGGCTGTCAGAGCTCGGACAAAGGGGTGTATGGGGAGTTGGAGCCCGCACTGAAGGGCGCAGAGGAAAATGACAACTTCCCCTTCAGCAGGTGCGCCGGGAGTATCAAGGGGCTCTAGCGTCCTTATCTGCATGGAGTTCGGGATATCGAACTCCGAATGGATCCATCTCATCTGAGACTCCATCAATACGGAGCCTCCTGGGATGACCTCCGAAGCTCGCCCGCTCGCGGGCATCTCGGCACCACCCGTTGTTAGATCTCGGAGGGCTCGGGTGGTTTTCTTCTTGCAGGCCCGACAAGTTCGAGCCCTTGTCTCCTTGTTCTTTCGGGGCAGAGAATATAGAGGCACAACTTCCAAGGGGCCTTTGGATGCCCCCCTCCTGTCATCCGAGCTCCCCGGCTCGAAATCATCATAATCGTCTCGGACCATCTCTAGATTAAACGACATCTTATCGAGAAAAGAAAGAACGCTAGAAGAAGGGTGGACTCACCGGACGATCACCGGAAATCACCTTTGCCCGAAATTCCCTGGTCGGTCGGAATCGCCTGCCGGCGGCTTTAAATCGGTCGGAATCGCTCTCACCGGAAATCGCTTCCTCCGATATCCACACAGATTCAGAATGCAAAGATAAGAAGCATTCCCAGAGGAGAGTATTATATAGACTGCGCAGAATCCCTGCATTAATGGCGAAGCATGATGGCCGCAGTCGAATCGTCACGAGCCAACTCCGGAGTACACGTGGCCACAAGCGACTGGCCCGGGCTCTACCAAACAACGTGCGTCGGACATCGGATAATGAACTTCGGGTGGCCGAAACGGTGCTCGAGGAAAGGAAGCGTCACTCATATGTCTTCCAGGGCATACGTGGCAGTCGGCCATAGGCTAAATGACGATTCGAAATCTTAACCGTCACCATGCGTCCACTGAAGGTTAGCTTGAAGGCGGGAAACCCCGAGGATGCGACACTTCAAATGTAGAAATCATGATGACATCAGCACGCATGGAGGGTATGACAGAGGAAACGATGATCTTCCGTATATAATTACTCTCCGAATCCATGTCCGAACTCGAAGAGTAGGGGACTTCTGTTATGTAAAGATCCGAGCCCCTGTAATTCCGAGGATCGACATCCCCTTAATCCAATCGGACATATAAAGTCAGTCTGGAATGATAGACACTATTGAAGTGAAGGAAGATTCCCGGCTCGGTCACAGTTGCGCTTTTGATCCGAGGCTGATATTCGGTTCGGAGGAATCTAAGACATAGGCAGTCAGTGTGAAGCTCAGATGGTCCTGACGAAGTCCGATAAAAAATGGATAGCTCAACCGCTCACACCAGAGCCCCCCGTCGCCGGAAAACTAGACAAGACAGGCCCGTCGTCCGCCTCAGAGCTTGGAGGGGAGGCCTCCAGAACAATCGCCAAGTCGTCATGAGTCCGGGCCAGAGCTCGGTTCGGACTCAAGACGCGATCCTCATTTAACAACTCAATGGCGAAGGCTCCTGTGCATGACAATCTAAGTCCAAAGTTCAGAGTCAATCTAAGTCCGAAGTTCAGAGTCAGGGCCCCTTCTGCCAGACGTCCTGAGCCAAGGCCGAGGCGGGACATGGACGCTCCATGCGCTAAGCTTGGAAACTCCCAAATATCTCACCCGCAGATATGCGCCTCTAAGGCATGATACACTATACGACTCCTGGATTGCGGATAGAATCTCCACGATCTTAGTATCCCATTGATTGGGTAAATCGTGCCGAGATTAACGGACCCAGATCGTTCAATAGTCAGGTATAAATACAATGGGGCACCATTGCTATAGGGACGCAACATCTTGCACTCTCCCTCTACTCTTCAACTTAGACCCAGATTTCCTTGACCTGACTTAGGCATCGGAGGGTCCCCCGCTTAGCCTGGGTCTCCTTTCCTTGCTAGTGCGCAGGTTTGAGGCGTCGAAACGGTTCAGAGTGGAGAGCCGACCGAATTCAGTCATCAACAACAATTATCAGGTCGACTATACAATAAGAAACAGTGGTGATTGACCATTAAGGGCCACGGAGGTTTTGGATCAAGTTGATATTTGTTTTATCCTTCATCGAGGCTTTGCTTATGTGACCTTATCAACAGATTGGATGGTCAATCACCACTGTTTTGTATGGTAGTCCACCTGATAATTGGATCTGCTTCATTGTAGGAAAGATATGCTAAATTGATCTTGAAAAAGCGGATGGACGGAGTGGATTTCCTGCAAAAGCATTTTGTAGGAAGATCCCACGCTGGGATGCATGGTGAGGTCCATCGTGATGTTTATGAGAAATCCAACCCATCCATTCATTTTTGGAGGTCATTTTAGGACATGCGACCAAAAATGAGGAATATCCAAAACTCAAATGGGTCATACAATATGAAACAGTGAGGAAAGGAATTCCTACCGTTGAAACCTTCCTAGGCTCCACCTTGATGCTTATATGCCATCCAAACCGTTTATAAGGTCATTTTCACTGGGATGAAGTGAAAGCACCAAAAACTTGGACTACTACAAAACTTTTGTGGCCATATAAATATTTCAACGGTGGTCACTAAATCACCACTGTTTCCTCTCGTGTGGCCCATTTGAGTTTTGGATCCACATTATCTTTGTCGCAAGTTATAAGATGAGCTCAAAAACGGATGGACGGTTTAGATTTCTCACAAACATCACATTTGGCACCACCCAGAATCCTTGCACAGGAAATCCGCGTCCGGACCGCACCGTGTTGAGTAGAGCTGGGCATCGGACCGAGTCGACTCGGATTTGGCCCAACCCGACCAGATCTGACTTTTTAATGTCCCAACCCGAACTCGGACAGAACCGGGACCGAGTCTGACTCAGCTGACTCGGACAGACCCGAATATGTGCTAGTCTGACCCGATCCGAGTCCAACTCGGTCAGAAAAACCGAGTCGGATCGGATTGTGCAAGGTTCGGATCCGTATTTTCCCCGTGGCCTACAAATAGTCATTCATCACTGTTTTTAGTGGAATGGTTCACCTGATATTTGAATCTTCTAGAATTTTGGTATCTTGTCCTAAAATGATATGGAAAAAAAGATGGACAGTGTTGATATGCAACAAATACATCAATTTGGGCCCCACGCAGTTAGGGAAACTGGGTAAGTGGGTAACACCGGTTTCTATACAACAAATGCACCTTTGTTTATATACTGATTTTGCTGCCATTGACTCCTTTTCTTTTCGATCCTGTAACTTTTAGAACGAAAAGTATTAGTTAGTGGCAATGACTTCTATGCCTTCACACATGTCGACCCAAATGGAAACAGGATGGCATGGATTGAATGGGGTCACCCAAACATCCATGAGGGAGATGCAAAGCTCAAGTGGGCCACATCACATGAAATGGTAGAGATGGAAACACAAATCGTTAATACCATCTTGTAGCATACCTTGATACTTATATTCCATCTAACATGTTCCAAGGAAATTTAACAAATAGGGTCCTGTTGCAAAACTTCTCTGCTCTTGAGAAAGTTTCAACCATGCTATTCAACTTTTTTTTGTTTTCTTTCTTTTTAAGCTGCTCTAAATTTTGGACAAGAATAAATGTGAATTGCCAGCACACTCTGCTTGCTGGATGTTCCAGAAGATGGTAGCTATATGGGCCTGCCATGATGTACTTGTGACATTCACACTGTCCATTAGTTTTGCATCATGTGGCTGAAATGAGTTTTGCATTAGCGTGATTTTTGGGCTCCAAGGAAAACTTGGGGGAGTGCTTGCAACGGATGGGTTGGCACTTGGCTGTCATGTACGCATTATGGTGGGCCTCACAAATCTCGTTTGTAGGTTAAGCTTACCGGTCGTGAGTCTCGTGACCTTGATGGACATGAGTTCAGGATGCTTACCTTCTTCCAGTGGACAAGAGAAATTTGCTTCCGCTCATTGTCTGGCTCCTTTTCCACAACAGGGAACGCTATTGGTCGTTTCTGCAACATGTAAGGCTTTTGGCGGTTGCTTATTTATATTCAAAAGGAAGAGCTGAAAGTGATTCAATCAAACTGTACAGTAATACAAAAATGTTATCATTACAAGTTTGCTGTCGATAATCCAAACACATGACTTGACAGTAAAATGCATTTGTTGTTAGGAGATATATAAAGTAATTTATAAGCATTGAACATTTCCTTTATATTACACCAGAAACTGTAATGGTCTGTTACAGTTCATCTTTTTCAAGCAGGGCATTTTGAACCGCATCGCATAATGGATTAAGTTGTTACCATTACATAGTAGTTGTTACGTAACCAATATGACACACTTTACAGAAAATTCAAGAGAGAAGAAAAGGAAAACAAAATAAAAAGCTGGCAATGGAGAGGAAGACGAATGCTGCATCACAGCAACCATGCCACATTGTTAAGATTTTTAATTTTTTAAAAGTAGAATCTTTATTAAAGTAAAGGAACCAGGGACACCCAAAACAGGGAGCATCACCACAACAAAACAAAGCAGGAAAGCTCAAAACAACATAACGGCCCCAACAGCCTCTGGAACATACACAAAATACAGCGCCATAGCCAAAAAGGGCCAGCCTAAGCCCTGCTATCCTTAATTAACAAAACACATCTTGCTGCCCCATCAAATATAGAAACTACATACATCCAAAATACTTGTCATCATAAATAAAGGTGACTTTGGTTGCACCAAATATCATGAAGTCATGAACATGAAACTAAATACATGCCTTTTCCCTATGATAGACTAAAATTTGCGATGCGAAAACAACGCTTCTCAATTCAATATAGTGAAAATTGAAAATTTTAAAATGACCAAAACAGTACCCATATTCATTGATGTAGGGACCAAGGTCCAAATGCTATTATATTAATATCAAGTGGAAAATTGACAGCTAACCTCCTTGTTATTTCCATCAACTACACCAACTGTTGCTACAGCTGTGATGCATGTATTAAATAACATATCCAGATATTGTTCTTCAATCTGTCAGGGAGTTGGCTAGAAAACTTGTTGAACAATTAGTTGCAAACAGCTCTGTTCTCTATGTTTCTGCATATGTTCCCAGCATGCAGAAGTTGGTTCAGATCAGTAGGTATATACAGTGCGGCTTTTATCATCATGTAGCTTCATAATTTACTTGCATTTCTAGATGCTTCTTTCGGACAACTGATTGCATGCTATACCTATTTGTATGCAGCATTTGATGGTGCATTCATGAAAGTGAATGGATGGATGCAAAGGTTGGTATCAAATATGTATAGGTGTGTGCAAAATGTACAAAATCTTTGTTGGGAAATCCTTACATGTGCATACCCACACCTTCATAGACCCATGTAAATGTGCAAAATCTTTGTTGGCAAATCCTTGCATGTGCGTGCCCACACCTTCACAAACACATGTTGACCTACCTTCGCATATTTGGATCAAACTGATTTTTGTTGGCAAATCCTTGCATGTGCATGCCCACACCTTCCTAATTTTTGTTGACATTTATTGAACGGTTAAAATTTTAAAATAAAATCAAAGCTTTAACAAACAAGTGTCCACCAATCAGTGGTTACGAACTGTTCAAACAATCTGATTTGATATTGCAACTAGATATTCGGAAGATGATCCTAGCCCAGCTAGCCTACCCAACCTGTGCCTAATCCCAGCTCACGGGATATGCTCAGTCCAACCTCATGTGTTCCACCTGATGCTTTGGCATTTGTGTTCTCTCTATATCCAACTTAGTGACATATATGGCTTCAAAACTATGCTTGTAGTATATTATCTGCGCTTACATGGGCTATGTAGTATATTATCTCCTTTTCTTTTTCTTTTTCTTTTTCTTCATCACTTGTCCAAAAGCATGAATCATGTTTTCATGCATTTTGAATTAACGAAAAATGGATGGACCACCACTGTTTGTTGTGGTGTGGTCCACCTGAGATTTGGACATGCCTCATTTTAGGGGAGTTGTCAAAACAGATGAATGGCGTGGAAATAAGGCAGATCACATGCATCAGATTCACTCCACAGTCAGGTTCCAGGGATTCATTAGAAATTTAGAATAAGAAGAAATAAGAAGAGGATTTATAAGAAGAAACTATCAAAGATTCAAAATAGAATCCTCACTAAAACCGGATTCAATCACGAAGAAGGGAGGAGACTGGAGAGGAAGAAGATCGTCTGTCGCCGTCCGACAGGCAGCAGAACGTCGGGCAGCGCTCGTCCGTCGACCGTCGTTCGGGTAGGGTTAGGGTAAGAAAAGAGGGGAAAGGGAGAGTCGGCAGTCTGGTAAAAAAAAACAGAGGGTAAGAATGTTAGGGTAAAAGTAAAAAATGTATTTTATAGTACCCGCCCGCCATTCGGCTCGAGTCTATTCGGGTCGAGTCGGGTACATTCGGTGCAGATTTTCATGAAATTTAGTACCAAACACACTTTAAGCTAAAATTTAAAAAGAGAAATATAGAAAGAAAGAAAGAACGAAAAAGAAAAAGATTAAGTAACATGCACATACTGACGTAAACCATGTCCAACATCATGTCCAAAATCAAAAGTAAAAAAACCTAACATGAATATACTGACATATAGATTAGGTAAAACTTTCATACATTCAATACCCTCTATATGATGAATGCCTTTGTGGCATGTAACTATATGAACCTTGTCTGTGATAGTAACCCCCTCCTCCACCTCCACCTTCGTCGCCAGATTCATCCTTCGGCTCTCTTTTTACAGATTCAACTGCAGGAGAACTCTTGGGCGACTCCGAGCTGGATGTGTCCAACAAATGGTCGTTCACCTCTGCTGAATCGGATGGTGGGGATCTCTTCCCATCGTCGTCATTCACAGATGCAAGAACTTTTTTCAGACGCTTTTTATGATCTGATTTGTATGGGATTCCCAATAGCCTATAAAATGCTGCAAGACTTTTAACAAACTTTGATGGTTTACTTGTGCCTGCTTCAGCATTATGTTGTCTCGGAGGTGGATGTTGTTGTCTGGTACTTCTTGATTTGTATGCCATTTGCATGCTTTCTTTGACGGCCTCTTTAAAATCTCGTTCTTCTTACTCCCTTAAAATTCTCTCTTGTTCTTCTTCTCCACTAATTGTGGTTGTGGAAGGCCTGGAACTAGATCTAGTTGCAGTTCCTCTGCTAAACCCTTCTTCATTTATTACAGGCCTACTTTTATATATTCTTTGGTTAGTTGTATTGGTTGTAGTTGCAGGGTGAGGGGTGTGGGAAGTATTTGCATTAGAATCGAGAATGGCTCCAAATAAATCTCGGACCTCCTGAGAAGCTTTGCTACAAGGTGCAGCGTCTCCTCCCCGACAAGACAAATGTAATTTGAGTCGATTTGTTTTGTTGACAAACTGTTTTCCACACAACTTACATTTCAACTTTATCTTTCCATCCTGGGAGTAGGTTTGGACTCCATAATTCCAAATATCCGCCGATGAATCATCTTCCGATGACATATCTACTGTATATCTGGTTAGCTTAGGACAAAAAAAAAAAAAGATATTAAAGTTATGAATGTTTGTAAGTACCTAATGATATAATAAGAGATTTAAAAAATATTATCTAATTGAATATTACTAAAGAAAAAAGATAAATATTCATCCACCCATAAAACATAACCATAAAACTTCAATGTAACTGTTTTAACAAAATTACAAATAACATGATATAACAAAATTAGAAGGCATCAAAATCATATTGCAGCTGCAGGCACTGTCTCTTCAATCTTGTCACTCTCCTCTTCATCGAACTCCTCATCAATAGAGGTCTCTTTCTCCCACATCGGACGCAGCCAATCCTGGGTACAAATGAGCGCTTCAACCGATTCAGGTGTAAGTGAGCTTCTATACTTGTTTACGACCCTACTCCCCGTACTGAAAGCGGATTCTGAAGCCACAGTTGAAATTGGAATTGATAATATGTCGCGTGCCATTAACGAAAGCACAGGGTACTGCAACTTACCAGATCTCGACCTCCACCATTCCAAAACATCAAAATCTTCGCCTTTGTTTAGAACTAGAATATCCTCCTTGAGATACTCTTCAAGTTCTGATCTATGCATCTGAAATTGAGTCCCTTTCAGCTGTGTATAGTAAGACATGAAATCATCTATCGTGTCTTCTTGCAATTTATCAACAGCAGAACTGGAACCCACATGAGGAGATTGTTCTTTTGCGGCACACGCATACAAATTGTATAATTCATTGGCTGCACCAGAAATCTTTTCAGCCTCACCAACACCCGTCACACCATACAACCTGTTACATATGAAGCTAACCATAAACATCTTGTACCGGGGATCAAGAACGACCGCAACACCCATTACCAGACTACATTCAGACCAATACTTATCAAACTTTACCTGCATACCCATGGTCATGAATTGTAAAAAGTCTTGTCCACTACTACTTTTGCGCAAGGCATCTTTTACCTTCCAAAGTTCAGGCAAAAATATATTTGCTATTGGATACTTACAGCCCGAAAATTTCTTTGTGCAGTTGTAAAAAACAGAAAGGAACTTATGAACTGATACAGCTCTTGACCAATCATCTTCAGAAGGCAGCCAAATATAGGCACTATCACGCTCCGCATAGTGAGAGAAGGCAGGTTTCAAATCTATCGCTGAATCCAACATTTCAAAAGTTGAATTCCAACGTGTCATAACATCCAACTTCATCGTTCGCTGAGTTGACAAATTTAACCGCTGCACGATCTCATTCCATGCATGTAATCGTGAAGGTGACCCCCGTATGTACTTCACACTCTCTATTATGTATTCGATCGTGGGATCTATTGTTTTAAGGCCTTCTTGTACAATCAAGTTTAGGATGTGGGCACAACACCTAACATGAAATATTTTTCCACCAAAATATAAGTCACCGGTGGCCTTAAACTGGCTGCGCAAATTCAATATCACGCTATCATTTGCGGACGCATTGTCTAGTGTAATTGTCATAATCTTCTTCTCAATTCCCCACTCCATTAGACATCTGTGTATGCAGTCTGAAATCATCAAACCACTATGAGGAGGCGCAAGATAACGGAAGTTTATTATTCTTTTGCAAAGCCTCCATTCGGCATCAACGTAATGAGCAGTTAGGGACATATAACCCTTTCGTTGATTGGATGCAGTCCACAAATCTGATGTCAGGCTAATTCGGGAAATTGTGGCCAACTCTCCTTTCAACTTGACCTTCTCGCCTTCATACATCTTCATACACACCCTCTTGATTGTTGTACGAGAGACCTTCTCGTATTTGGGGTTAAGGCATTTGGCTAGTCCAACAAAAGCAGGACTCTCTACCATCTGAAATGGTCTTTCATCTGAAATAATTAACTTGGCCGTCCATTCATTCACCAACTCTTTCTCATACTTGTAGATGGACACTGACGGACCCCCTGCAGATTGCGAAAATGCAAGTGTTTATTGCCTTAGCCCACTTCTCGCTTTTTTAAGACACTTTGTTAGATGTTTCTTCAATGTTGTGGTCGAACCATCTGCTTGCTTAGTGTACTGATTCTTGCAGTGCTTACATTGTATCTTTACCTGGTTGTTCTTCAGGGTTACTTCTTCAAAATCGTCCCACACTGCCGACCTCTTTTTCGTAGTTCCCGCAACCTGTGATTGTGTGGTACTAGTATCAACCACGTCGACGGGCACCTCTCTATGTTCAAGACCTAATCCTTCATCTTCAAGGATCAGAGGAGATGTAATTGATCGACCACCAGGGGCCGGGGACAGGGTATTGGAAAGACCCTCACTTTCCATCTGATAGTTGAAATATACTAAATCATATTAGCATTAGCCATCTAATGCTAACAGAGTTATACTAAATCCTAAATTAGTTACCCATCCAAGGTTGGATAGATTGTAATACTTTCATATTTCCATTTAAACGTCCACACCGAAAATCCGGCAGCATCTCCCCATGCCTCTCCAGATAAGTTGATCTTACGTTACATTCCAATGCCAAATATCTAAAGCAATGTAAAGATATTTGACATTAGATACGAAACGAAAGAAACATATCCAGAGAGAAACGAGGAGATGGACCGCGGATCAGGCATGAACATTTAAATAGGTTATATGAAAGCATACTATCCATCTAACCTTGAACTGTCCAAAAAGGGACAATTTGAGCAATTTCTATGCCACCAAAAATACACTATATCTATGTATGGCCACATAGAAATCCTCAAACGGGTAACTAATTATCTAACTTACAATTTACAAATCACAAGTCACAATAATAATCTAAGTAAAGAAAGCAATAATGAGATAATATAACCAAAGAAAGCAATGTACATATTAAGACTAGAGTACATAGCCAGTAATCAATCTATGAGTACATATAAGCAAAGAAAGCAATGTAGACACATCACTGTGGACCCACAAATATTTTTGTTGAAAAGCTTCATAACAATATTTCATGATAATGATATTTGGTAGTATTGCATGATAGCCCCAATAAAATGCAATATTATGGGGCCACAAAGCTCGACCTCATGGAAGCTAACCATAAACATCTTGTACCGGGGATCGACCTTGCATTAAAAATCTTCTTTTTGGGGCAAAATCCCAACCCTTTGGTTCATGGCTTGCTAATTAGGATTGAGAAGAAAAATACAGCAATAGTCCACATTCAACTGTAAAAAGGTCCAAGATTGGTAGTTAGGATCCTTCAATCTTGAATATTCTCAGAGTATGGTCTGCCCAGGGTGGGAACTGATAGACCAATGGTCATAGTTTGCAATCCCTACACATTTACTTTGTGGCCCACCAGATCATTGCTCCGGATCACCGTACACCATTGCCATACGTAAAGTGGGGGTGTTAGGATCCACATTGAAATGACCCAAATACCCTTTTTTCTCCTCTAAATGGTGGTTATGTTGGTAAATTGTGGGGCTCATCCGGTGCATCCAACACATCCAATAGATGCATCCTAGCATGATGATCAGAATAATCAAAAGTCAAGCCGATCTCCATCATCTGGTGGGCCACCATAAAAACAATGTATGGAACCAAAAAGAAAAGAAAAATTCTAATTTCGTGTGGTGGCCCATATAATGATTTGATCGGCCTGATTTTTATTTCAGATTTTTATTTCATCCAATCATCAAGATGGAGTGCATTTGTTGGACGGGATAGATATTAAATGCGCACCACATGGGCCCCACATTTCTCGACTTTATTGGTTCTTGGAGAAAAAAAGATGAGCCATGTGATTTGGGTCATTTCAAGTTTTCAACCTCAAAAAAGCAATTCTTGGGAATTTCTGTTTGTCAGAGCATTATGTGGTAAAATCCAGCTTCTGAGGAATTTTGCAGAAAAAATCCCATAAAAATACTAAAAGTACTTATTTGAACATATGATTAGGTTTTACCATGGCGGAAATTATCAGGAAAATCTGGCCGAAATTAAAATATTAAAAAGATATTTTCTTTTATAAAATTTATGCCATAAACATCTTGTACCGGGGATCAAGGGTGGGCCCTACACATTTCAAATGTTTGGGCAGGATTGATCATGGGTGGCACACCTGATGGACAGGATTGATCTCATCACGGGTGGGCCCTACACACGTGTGCCCGCCTAATGTTTATATTTACCTACTTCAGTTCAGATGCATGGAAGCTACAAGTGACTCGTAGGCCTGTATATCGAGCCAAGTTGACTGACTTATCCAAATTCCAGCATTAAATAAAATGGGGAGAAAAAAAATTATAAAAATGAAATTGAAATTTTGCATAACAGCATAAGAGAGAGAGAGAGGTATAAATACTTTCAGTTTCAGGCCACCGTCGAGCAGACAGGCGGGTTCGGAATCTTCGGATCGTGCGTTCGTTCGGGCGGGACAGTGACGGACGGCGGGACACTGACGGACGACGGGCACTGATGAAGAAGAGGAAGAAACTGAAAACAGGAAGAAGATTTGGTGACGGACGGCGGGACACTGACGGACGGCGGGCGCTGATGAAGACGATTTTCGCTGGGTAGGGTAAGAAAAAGGGTAGGGTTAGGGTAAAAACGAAAGAGGGTCGGCCGGTCGGGTAAGAAATGAAAGAGGGGTCGGGTTAGGGTAAAAATCTTTATATTTATAGTACCCACCGGGTCGGGTCTGATCGATTCGGGTCGGGTCCATTCGGGTCGGGTATCCGGGTCGGGGCGGTCCGGATATACATCTATCCGCACCCGATCCGAAAGACGAACGGATCTGGGTGACCAGACCCGATCAGACAGATCTCAGCCGTCGGATCTGTTCGGAATGGTACCGAGTCGGGTCTGTTCGGGGCGGATCCACCGGATTGGGTCTCAGATGCCCACCTCTAGTGTTGAGTGAGGCCGGGGTCTCACCGGACGCGGATTGCGTCCTACCCCCGCCCGGACGGTAATCCGTCCGGGCAGGGCTCTGTGGAGCCCACCGTGATGTAACTGTTTTATCCTGCCGTCCAACCATTTTTTCAGAAAATTTTAATATGTGATGGAAAAAATGAGGCAGGTCCAAGGCTTAAGTGGACCACACCAAAGGAACCTGCACTGATATGACACCCACCGTTGAAACCTTTCTAAGGGACCACGTGATGCTTTTTTACCATAAAACCTATTCATAAGGTCACGTATACGTGGATGAAGTGAAAACACAAAAATCAGCTTGATCCGAAACTTCTCTGGCTCTCAAGAAGCTTTTAATGGTGGACGTTCAATCCCCACTTTGTGATCCACTCAAGCCTTGGACCTGCCTCATTTTTTGGTTCACATATTAAAATTTTCTGAAAAATTCGTTGGACGGCGGGATGAAACAGTTACATCACGGTGGGCTCCACAGAGCCCTGCCCGGACGGATTACCGTCCGGGCGGGGGTAGGACGCAATCCACGTCCGGGTCTCACCTAATCCGCTCTCGTTGTAGATGATTCCAGTGTAATAACTGCCACGATTCCAAATTTACACACATGCATGCAAGCGTAGCCCAGCTAGGGTAATTTCGTAATTTCTCGAGTGGAGAAGGGTATTCGTACTGACGGAATGAAACGGAGATTATAGCAGAGAGACGGACGTGCATTTAAACCGTTGGTTCTTCTCATTTCTTACTGCGTTTCTTTTCTGTAAACTGTAATCAGTTCCATACCATTCCCCAACTCTGATTGATATCTACACCCATCCTTTCTCCACTTTTGGTTCTACAATAGTATGTAATTTTTCTATTGTCTTACCAATAGTAGAAAGCAAGGGTGTATATATCATCAGGGTGAGTGTCAATATCAAAATTGCATACGATCTCTGTTTTTACAGATTTGCTATTAATTTGAACCCGTTCTTTTTTCTTTTCCTCCCTTATTTTTTTTCGTATTCTTGTTTAGAAGCGGAAGCGAAAATGGAGGAGTATTTGCAGAATATGAAGAACTTGCGGTCTCAGATGAACGGTCGAGATCCCTCACTCTCTCCTTGTGAAGATTGCCGGAAGTTTCTAGAAATGGGAGATATTGAAGCGTTTTGTTTTGGGGGATTTTTGCAGATTTCGAGAACGAAGCAGCGAATGTCTCTGTTGAAGAAGAGAAGCTGAAAGCGGAGATTCAAGCGATGGAAAATGACATCCTCTCTGGTTCTCTCTCTCTATCTCTCTCGCTTCCTCGTTTTTTTTTTTTTTTTTCCCTTTTCGAGGGGAAATCTTACGTGCGCCGGTAGCGTCGTGCTCTCTCTCTCTCTCTCTCTCGTTTGTCTTTTTGGAGGGAATTCTATCGTGCGCCTGTTGAGTCAAGCTATACTTGCTTCCCCGTTTTTGTTTTTGGAGAAAAGTCTAACATGCGCCGGTAGCGTCACGTTCTTTCCTCTCTTTATCGGCTTCCTCGTTTTTTAATTTCCAAACGTGCGCCGGTAGAGTCAGGCGCGAAATAGAGATGAGTACGTGAGCCCTGCCTATCCAAACGCAGGCACACGTGCTAACATTGAACACACATGCGAGATCTGAGATTTCCGTTAAGGGATTAGTTCGTTTAAATCTTCTGGCCTAAAAACAAGGACATTTTGCGATTTAGGTGGGCCACATCGTATCGAATACAACAACAGACGGTTAAGAAGAATTTTTCTGGTCGTCCATTTGTTTTGTACACTGTGGCCCACTTAGACGTGATAAAATGGTCTGATTTTTAGGCCAGAAGATTTAAACAGTGTAGCCTCAGCTGATGGAAAGCTCAGATCTTGCACTCTTGTCCCATTCTGATACGTGCTGCCGTTTCCTGTTTTATGTGCCCTCGGGCCCACCACTATTTTGTTGCATTGAAAGTTCGGATTCCCGACCGGTTTTTGAATTCCTGTGTATCATCCATCACACTTTGCTAGAGTATCAAAGTTTTCCGTTATATATATATATATATATATGTGACCATTGAATATATGTGTACTCTCACAATCAAATATGCCTACATCCGAGATTATTTATTCGAAAACTTCCCCTCAAACTAAAACATGTATGTCATGCATGCCCAGCTTGTCAATGAGTCCAAGAGCTGTGGGAGAGGCTGACTGCACTTTCAAGACTCTTAGAAAGGACGCGGCTTGTGTACCGAGTAAACTCCATGGGCAGACATGTGTTGTATGTGTCTTATCCACACCGTCCATCCATTTTCCCAGCTCATTTTAGGGCATAAGCCCAAAATTGGAGAATATCCAAAGCTCAAGGGGACCACACCACTTGAAATTGAGGATAATGACATCCACCCTTGAAACCTTCCTAGGGCCCACAGTGATGTTTTTTTGTCATCCAACCTGTTCATAAGGTCACACAGACATGGATGAAGGCAAAACAAAAATATCAGCTTGATCCATAACTTCCATGGCCCCCAAGAAGTTTTCACGGGTAGGCATTCAATTCCCATGGTTTCCTGTAGTGTGGTCCCCTCGAGCTTTGGAGATGCTTCAATTTTGGGCTCACGGCCAAAAATGAGCTGGAAAACCTATGAGCGGTGTGGATAAGAAAAAATATATCACGGTGGGCCCCACATATTTTACTTAGCCCTCTATAGCATGCTGAGTTACTCAGCCCCCAATCTATGTTCTCTTAAAATGTGAACCATTGGCATGTCTGGTGGCTGCGAAGGATCTAAGAGCATTGCCATTTGAATCTTTGGTTCTTCTGGTGGTGGAAACATGAATTGATGGCTCTTCTAGTGGTTCGATAATGATCCAACAACGAATCAGTGATGACAGTAATGATGGTATTGATGTAATGATGAGTAGCAAACTACTAAAAGGACCCTTCAATAACTGGTGCCCAAATAGGGAAGACAACAAGAATCCAGCCTTGGAGAGCGGATTTGGAAATCTAGTCATAGACAGGAGAATGGATGGGCTTGGGGTGACAGGGAATCTGGACAATGATGAAGAATTGGAAGAGGGGTGGGTGTAGAAGAGAGAGGGATGGACAATAAATAGAAAAGAAAAATCAGCCAAGAGGCTCTAATTCCATGTAGAACTAAGTAAAAGAAGAAAACTATTTTGTTCCTCCTCTGGAATCCTTTATTTATAATGATATTCAGCTACAAGGTAACTCCTTATTTAATAAAATAAAATTAGAAAAGATACACTATTATCTCCAAGGATATGGTGAACTAGATAACCATTGAATATATTTGCACTCTCACACTCAAGTATCCTGCAACACGTACATCAAAGATTGTATACTCTGACACTTACGAATTACGATGGTGAGACTTTTTGAAGGGCTCTCATCACATGCCCGTTTAGATTTGGATGAGTGGCAGGATTGGTTTGTCTATAAGATTTTCTAAGGGCTCCAGCCACACACCTATGGTATTTTGTTCAATGCTAAATTTTGCAAGGGCTCCTATCATATTGAAAGTTTGTAAGGGCTCCTTCCACATATACATTGATTGTGCTCAATGGTAAGAAATGGGGATGTTTTGTGAGGACTCCTCCCATATACCCACTCAAACCATCAATTTGTATTGGATTTTGATTAGGGTTCCTGCTACATATCCACTCGAAATATCAGTTATGGTTGAACTTTCTATTGGGACTCCTACTGCATACCCACTCAAAACATTGGTCTTGGTTGGACTTTGGATAGAGCTTCTCATAGATACTCGAAATATGGGTTTTGTTGGACTTTGGATGGGACTCTTCTCAGATACCCACTCTAAATATCAGTTTCAGTTGGATTCGTGATACAGTTCCTCCGAGATACCCACTTGAAATATTGGTTTGGTTGGACTTTACATAAGGCTCCTCCTAGATATCCACTTGAAATTTCAGTATTGGTTGGACTTTGGATGGATAGGGCTCCTCCTAGATGCAACAGTTGAAATACTTAGATGAAGGAAAAAGAAAACTAGTCCTAGGAGAGAAGAAGACTAATGAGAAGAGACAAAGGGGGAGAGGAAGAATAAGTTGGAGCAAATAATGTGTTGTAGTTACCGTTCTTCTTGACTTTTGGCCAATCTAACTTTCGGCCAATCTGTCCTGAAATATAGTTGTAATTGGCTAGTGGGGAATAGCGACTCCTAAAAACTGTCTCTACCCTTCGGTAGAGTTGCCATTCCGTTGACAACACTCATCATGAGAACCAAAGATGTATGTTAAATTTGGACCTTGGTCCAGGGCTTTTTCACTATGTAGTATGTACATTCCCGGATTGCTTACATGTGTTCTCCCCAACCAAAAGAAAATTCTCTTGTTTACATGCACGTCATCCAACATTAGGAGATTGCTTACATGCAGGCCATCTAAGCTTGCATATTTTTGTTTTGAACTGGCCTTAAGTGTAGCGACAAAGCCCTGTGAATGTATTTTGATTTGATTTATTTATTTTTGAATAAATCTAGGAAGGCCCTGGGGATGTCAAAGAGACTTCAATTTTTCTGTTAAAAGGATTGTCTCATGACTCATTTTGGCGCATACCCTCTGTTTTGCAACGTGCTTCCTATTGTAGAACAGCAATTTGGGTGATAATGTGTCTGTTGTAATAGAAATTTGGCAACAATGTTATGTGACGCAACAAGTGCTGTGCATCAGGCAGAGTACTGCTCCATAGAACCTAATTGGATGGATAACATGATTTTTGCATGACACAATGTGTGCAGTAGGCATAGAGCTGTGCAGGCACATCTCTACAGTGGGACGAATCAAGTGTAGCAGGAAAGAGCCATGCTACATGATCCATGCAATAACCTGATTGTCTCACCATATGCAGTGACTGGTAGTATTCTGGGTTGTTTTTTAGGCAAATTTCTAGGCTGTTTAGACCTCCTTTGTGGCCTTAAACTTCTTCAGGCCCTTTGCAATGACAAACTCTTCTAACTTCCATTGGTTTAATAGAACCACCGACTTCGTGGATGCAATTGCTGCATGACAGCATGTGATCTTGAGCCTGAACTGTGTTGCTAGAGAGGAGATTTAGCATAGACAGCGCTGGAAACATTTTTGCTTAAAATAGTCTCAGGGTTTTGAGGTCCTCTGATTCCTTTCCTAACTTGATTGTAATACAAAATAAAAGAAGAAAGTAAATAAAGAAGCCCCATTTTATATGTGGGTTACAATGATACTCAAGTAAGACATCTAGCTTCGATCAACAACTGGATTTGCTGTTTTGTACCATGAAGTCTCCTAGATGCTTTAAGTCTAAGCTGCTACTTACAATGAAAATTAAAGTAAAAAATTTTCACACTTGTCACCTGAAGATTTGATCTTTGATTCACAGAGTTTCAGCCTCTTTTTCAATTTTCTGATGATTTTCAAATTATTATTATTACCCCTATTTAATTTTGCAAGGGAAGTTAATTTTGCATGTTCCCAAGTTTTAAAGTCTATTATAATTGTCCATGACATGACACCAGCTATTGTTGCACAGACAATGTGCAAATGCACGGGGTGCTATGGCCGACAGTGAATTGCATGAAAATTTTCTACCACACCAATTATTTTATTGCTATAGTGTCTTGAAAGGCCTCTTTCTACTTCTTGGTCCATTTTCACTCATGCTCTTGTTGTGAGGATATCCTTGGTGTTCTTTTGAACCATTGGATTGAGCCATTTTGTGACGAAGGATGGTTGGAAGGCCGATTTAGTACCGCAGAGACGGTTAATATCCAGAAGATGATCGGATGCACTTTTGATGCTTCAAACTCATGTCCAACTTATGCTCTATGCCGTTGTAGTCCTTGGTGTACTATTGAACCATCAGATTGACCATCCGAGTGCCACAAGGTTTGGGGTAGCTTGTAGCAGTGCTGTAAGTATCAATTTATATAAATTTTGTACCAGGAGGCAGCTTAATGTGTCTTGGACATTTGGAATGGTCCAGACCACTAATTTTGTAATTTTCCACCACCACCGACCACCATTTTTGAAATGGTGAACTATCATAGGAGTTTCGCCTTCTGATTGGTAGCATCCTCGGCATGATTTTTAAATCTATGAAGTTCACTAGAGTGTTAGGGTTGTGTATTATGCAACATGCATTAATTAGAGTACTAATCTTGTTTTTGCAGCACAATCTGAAACAAAGCGTCTGAAACAGGAGACTGATGAGATGGTGAAAACAAAGGGCAAGATATGCTGTCGGATACTTGAAAAGCAAAAGAAAATTGCCAGTCTAGAAACAGAGTCATCTACCCTTTCTCAGGTAGCATTCTTGTATACCCTTTTGCCTAGTCTTGGGCATGAATTTCAGTACTCAGTTATAGTTTTTATGCATGGAAATGAAACAGGTCATGAAATTTAGTTTTTTTCCTCATAGTTGATGGCAAGAGCTACGTATTTGCATGCATATGAGAAATGCATAGTATATGAGGAATGATGAGTGAACTTGCGCAAGTGCACTTTGTGAGTCAACTTGCCCCATACATGGCAACAATGTTGGGAATTTTCAAAATCAGGCAGTTCTGAGGTTCTCTATTAAAAACAAGGGTGTCATTTTCAAAGAAGCATAAAAGGCTTTGCTTTCTTTTAAACAAAAATTTAAAATTTCTTTCAAATCTTTCCAACTATGAGAATAAGAGTTTAGTCCCACATCAGAAATGGAAGGGACAGAAATCACCCATAAAAGCCTTCAATTTTTCACGCCATGTTCTAAGCTCACCAACAACAAGATCTAGCATTTGGGTAGTGGTGGAGTTATGCCCTAGAAAAAGCAATGTGAACCTTATCCACTGCTGATGTGGATGTGATATTGATGATCTTAGCTATAGAATCATATATCATGATGACTATGGGTCCTAGGTGGACACGTGATTATGACATAATTAATATGCAGGAGTATCTTAAAACATACATGAACACGCGTTAAAGGAGAGACACTCCTGCGATTGTCCGTGGAAACTTGAGATTGGACAAAATGGTCACTGACCAAGGGATAGTTGTGGTCCATGGATCTCAGAACCTTGTCATTCCATGATCACCTAGCAGGTTGTAGGGTAAACCCGTGGTTGTTGTCCTCATTATGGTGATGGATGCGATCATCCTATGTGAGGGGGCTGATAATTAGTAAGGATGGAAGGTCAGTACCAACAGGCATAACGATGGGTTAGTGTGCCTTTGCCTTACTCCACATAGAAGTGTGAGTGCGCTGTGGATAAAGGCTCCTGTGTGGGCCTATTGGGCACTTGCATTGGTGGATCAAGGTCAAGTCTTTAGATCGGAAGGCCCATTGTGCCTAGATTATGATAAACTTGAAGATATACTAGATCTGATTAATCCTTAGACCTGAGGTTGTGTGAGGGTTCAAGGTCTTAATTATATGTGCTTTGGCTCGATTTACGAGTTCATCATGTGGCCAATAAAAAGTGGGTGAAGCTGAGCACATCCGACAACATTCGTTGAGGCTCACATGGGCCCAATGTTCAGAATATTGGTATCATTACATGTATCGATGATCAAGGATACAAGAACATGTATCAGCATCGCTGATAGTCCAAAAAATATTGTGCCTAAGGGAAACATTGAGGAAGCGTTGGCCTTCAGGTCGAGCCACCATCCCTTCAGTAATGTCGAAGGATCACAAGAATTGTGATCCGCCTTTCTCCTAACATCATTCCCAAATAAAGTATGGATTGGGTGGGTTCATTCTCTCTTTCGGAGGGAGGGGATAGTCAATGTTGGAAAAGGTGGAATTATTTGGTAAAATTTCAAGAGATGTTAAAAGACACTTTAACTCCTGTAGGAATCAAAATATTGTAATAAACAACTATATATAATAAATTTTCATTTTATAGGGGCTAACCATGTGTGGTCAAAAAATTACTATAAAATAAATATGTAAAATTTGTATCCAATCAATAGATTGACCAACACATTACTATATTAAAATTTCACATTCATTAACAGTGAAAAACACATTTCCCAATATAAAAATGGAAAAATTAGGATTTCACCAATTTTCCTACTTTTTACTTATATGTTAATTTTTTCGACACAAATCCATATCGGTACATGGGAATAATGTATAGACATGGATTTATAATCCATGTTAACATTAAAATAAAATTAAAAAAAAAAAAAAACTTAAGTTTCTATGAATTTTTCATCACCTTTGAGTCCTGGTCCGTCTTTGCTTCGAGTTGAGATTTCTCCCAAAATCTAAACTCTGATTCAATAAAAACAAGATCAATTGAAATCACATAAGGAACAAAATCCCCAAAAAAAAAAAAAACAAAAAAAAAAAAAACACTCAAGATAGGAAATATTTTGGGTTTTTTGAATTTTCCTAAATTTCTGTTAATTTTGCCAATTTTGTTGAGAAGTGGAGCCACATCTGGGGCCGCCCACGACCAGTCGAGGTTGCGCGGATTTCGTGTCGCAAGTCCTTTTGCAACTGGGATGCGGAAAGGGAAGTTGCCAAAACTATAAATTGGGGTCCCTAGGGCTATTCTAGGTTAAGGTAAATTTTAGGAAATTATTCTGAGGTGTGGGCAAAGGATTTTCTCTGTACTTCCAAGGGAGAGGTTAGTATATTGCCTTGTAATCTTCGTTTTTCTTCATAGTGGAATTTTGCATCCGTGGTTTTTTACCCTAGTTTGGGGTTTTTCCACGTATATCTTGTCTTGTGGTTTGTTTTGGATTGCTTTGATCTATTTCTAGTTTATATTTCTTCCTGTCTATCGTTTGTGGGTGAGGCCTTAGATTGGATCTAGGCTCACTGCGTTGTTGGCGTGCTGCGCAACAACTGGTATCAGAGCTATTGGTTTAGTTCTATTGGGAGCGATGGCAGAAGATGGAAAAACTAGAATTGAGAAGTTTGATGGTTCAAACTTTGCCTTTCGGAAGATGCAGATGGAGGATTATCTGTATCAGAAGGACCTCTATATTCCTCTAGGAGGAAAAGAGAAGAAACCAGAAAAGTTGACAGATGATGAATGGTTTTTACTGGATAGGAAGGCTTTAGGAACGATCCGACTCTTTTTGTCTAAGAGCGTCGCTTTCAATATATCCAAGGTAAAAACGACAAAAGAATTAATGGAAGCCCTAGCCACCATGTATGAAAAGCCCTCAGCATCCAACAAGGTTCATCTTATGAAACAGCTATTCAACATGAAGATGTCAGATGGTGGGAGCGTGGCTGAACATCTAAACGAGTTCAATACAGTCACAAGCCAGTTGGAATCCGTTGGCATTGCTTTTGAGGATGAGGTCAGGGCGTTATTGATCTTATCCAGTTTGCCAGACAGTTGGGATGGTTTGGTGATTGCTGTGAGCAATTCTTCAGGATCGACAAAGCTGAAATTTGATGATGTGGCCGGTCTAATTCTCAGCGAAGAATCTAGAAGGAAGGCATCAGGAACTTCAGGGGATTCAGGGAATGCTCTAAACGTTGAAGGAAGAGGAAGATCGTTGAACAAAGGAGGCAATAAACACGGACGTTCTAAGTCAAGGAATAAGTCCAAAGGACCGAAAGACAAAGACGGGTGTTGGCATTGCGGCAAGAAGGGGCATATGAAACGTGATTGCAGGGCGCTCAAGAAACAAGAAGGAAGCTCTCAAGGTGGGAAGGATTCAGTGAATCTATCTGAGGAGAGTGACACAGAGGCGTTGATCTTGTCTCTTGATGCAAGGAATGAGTCTTGGGTTATAGACTCGGGTGCTTCGTTTCATGCTACTTCGTGTAAGGAAGTTCTGCGTGATTATGTGTCAGGTGACTTTGGGAGAGTCTACTTGGGTGATGATGAGCCATGCAATATCGTTGGAAAGGGGGACGTTCATGTAAATCAGAAAGACGGAATGTCTTTGAAATTGAAGGATGTCAGACATGTACCGAGTTTGAAACGTAACTTGATCTCTGTGGGGCAGTTGGCCGATACCGGTTATGTGACGACATTCACCAGTGATTCCTGGAAGATCACAAAAGGTGCCTTGGTGATATCTCGAGGCAAAAAGGAAGGCACTTTGTACGTGACTTCAGGATCGTATAGTTCACTCGCAGTCGCATCAAACTGGAGTGAATGGGCAGCTATGGCATCAGAGGCTGGGACATATGAGTGAGAAAGGGATGAAAGTGCTATTATCAAAAGGGAAGCTACCAGGGCTGAAGTCTATTGACTTGGAATTCTGCGAGGACTGCGTGTATGGCAAGCAGAAAAGGGTAAGCTTCAAGAAGACGAGACGCGCTCCAAAGACACATCTGTTGGAGCTTGTACACACTGATGTGTGGGGACCCGCACAGGTATTATCTCTTGGTGGCTCACGTTATTTTGTTACCTTTATTGATGATGCGAGTAGAAAACTGTGGGTCTACTTCTTAAAACATAAATATGATGTATTTGATGTATTTAAGAAGTGGAAAGTTATGGTAGAAAATGAGACAGGTAAAACAGTAAAGTGTCTCAGATCTGACAATGGGGGAGAGTATGGTGATAAGAGGTTTGAGGAGTATTGTGCAGCAAATGGAATCAAACATCAGAAAACGATTCCAGGGACACCACAGCAGAATGGTGTGGCTGAGCGCATTAACAGGTCCATCCTTGAGCGCGCCAGGAGCATGAGGTTACATGCAGGGTTGCCCAAGACCTTTTGGGCAGATGCTGTGAATACTGCCGCATATCTCATCAATAGAAGTCCCTCAGCACCATTGGATGGTGGGCTACCAGAAGAAGCGTGGACTGGGAAAGAAGTGAACCTTGCACATCTCAGAGTGTTCGGTTGCACTTCATATGTTCACATTGATGCAGAGCACAGAAACAAGCTGGATGCGAAGTCCAGGAGGTGCACGTTTATAGGCTATGGGCAACATGATTTTGACTACAGGTTCTGGGATGCAGAAAACAGAAAAATCATCAGAAGTAAGGACGTAGTCTTTAATGAAAAAGTGATGCATAAGGACAGTGTGCAGGAAAATAAGGCCGAGAAAAAGGAATTCGTAGAGTTGGAAGAGTTACCGGACATAGGTGTTACAGTGCCACAGGATGAGGCAGAGCCGCATACACCAGTTGTGAGGAGGTCTACTCGGGAGAGGAGACCCACGGTCCGATACTCACCCCCCTTACATTATTTACTACTGATAGATAATGGTGAGCCAGAGTGTTTTGAAGAGGCGTTACAGTCAGATATACGGGTTAAGTGGGAGTAGGCCATGGATGATGAGATGGACTCTCTTGAGTCTAATCATACATGGGAGCTAGTCACTCTACCCAAGGGTAAGAAAGCTCTTCATAACAAGTGGGTTTACAGACTGAAGGAGGAGCACGATGGTTCGAAACGGTACAAGGCCAGATTGGTTGTGAAAGGGTTTCAACAAAAGGCAGGTATCGATTTTACTGATATATTTTCACCGGTAGTGAAAATGTCTACGATTCGCATGGTCTTGAGTATAGTGGCTTCAGAGGACTTACATCTAGAACAGCTAGATGTTAAGACAGCCTTTCTTCATGGGGACCTTGAAGAAGAGATATATATGCATCAGCCGATAGGATACGTGGCACCAGGTAATGAGAACAAGGTGTGCAGACTGAAGAAGAGTCTATATGGCCTGAAGCAGGCCCCGAGGCAGTGGTACAAGAAGTTCGATAGTTTCATGTTGGGAAACGGTTTTAGGAGATGTCATGCAGACCACTGTTGTTACTTGAAGAAGTTTGATTCGTCATACATCATCCTTCTTCTGTACGTTGATGATATGCTTGTGGCTGGCTCAAGCATGGAGGACATCTCAAATCTCAAAAGACAATTGTCTAGAGAATTTGCCATGAAGGATTTAGGAGCTGCAAAACAAATCCTAGGCATGAGGATAAAGCCTGACAGGGAAAACAAGAAATTAGTTTTGTCACAGGCAGAGTACATAGCCAAGGTACTTGATCGATTAAATATGGGAGGTGCTAAGCCGGTTAGCACTCCATTAGTCAACCACTTCAAGCTATCTAAGGAGCAAGGTGCAAAGACGCAGGAGGAACAGGACTACATGGCTAAAGTCTCATACGCGTCAGCTATTGGGAGTCTCATGTATGCTATGGTGAGCACGAGGCCAGACATTGCTCAAGCAATGGGAGTTATTAGCAGGTTCATGAACAACCCCGGGAAGGAACATTGGGAAGTTGTGAAGTGGATCCTTAGGTACTTGGTAGGTACTAAGGACGTAGGGCTGTGTTATGGTGGATCGAAAATCAAGTTACAAGGCTACATGGATTCAGATTTGGCAGGAGATATCGACAGCAGAAGAAGCACTACGGGTTATGTTTTTACTCTGGGTAGTGCTGCAGTCAGTTGGGTCTCTTAGTTACAAAAGATAGTATCTATCAGTACGACAGAAGCAGAATATGTTGCGGCTACAGAAGCATGCAAGGAGATGGTGTGGATGCAAGGTTTTATGGAAGAGTTGGGTAAGAAGCAAGCAGATTGCAAGCAATACAGTGACAGTCAGAGTGCAATACACTTGGCTAAGAATTCAGCCTTTCATTCAAGGACCAAGCGTATTGCCATCAGATATCACTTCATACGTTCGTTACTGGAAGATGGATCGATTGATCTGGAGAAGATTCATACAAGTTAGAATCCTGCGGATATGCTGACCAAGGCGGTCACAAGGGAGAAGCTGAAACTCTGTTCAGCTTTGATTGGTCTTCAGGCTTGAAGACGGGGAGGTGGTGCACTCCGGATGAAGAAGACAAAGGTTATGGAGGTGTGTCTCAAAGTGGGAGATTGTTGAGAAGTGGAGCCACATTGGGGCCGCCTAGAAATACGACCAGTCGGAGTTCGCGGATTCGTGTCGCAAATTCCTTTCGCAACTAGGATGCGAAAGGAGTTTCGCGGATTTCGTGTCGCAAGTCCTTTCGCAACTGCGATGCGAAAGGAGTTTTGCTGATTTTCGTGTCGCAAGTCCTTTCGCAACTGGGATGCGGAAAGGGAAGTTGCCAAAACATAAATTGGGGTCCCTAGGGCTATTCTAGTTTAAGGTGAATTTTAGGAAATTATTATGAGGTGTGGGCAAAGGATTTTCTCTGTACTTCCAGGGAGAGGTTAGTATATTGCCTTGTAATCTTCGTTTCTCTTCATAGTGGAATTTTGCATCCGTGTTTTTTACCCTAGTTTGGGGTTTTTTCCACGTATATCTTGTCTTGTGGTTTGTTTTGGATTGCTTTGATCTATTTCTAGTTTATATTTCTTCCTGTCTATCGTTGATGGGTGAGGCCTTAGATTGGATCTAGGCTCACTGCGTTTGTTGGCGTGCTGCGCAACAAATTTATGGATGTTTCCCTCATATCGGGGGATATTTGATGGTATCATCGATGCTAAGAAACTTTTATAAGGGATTCTTTTCAAATATCATTAATATCGATCTACAAAATATTGTTGATATTCTTGAAAATATCAACACCATTTAAAACATGCTAGTAGTTTCGGTATCGCTGACCTGACAATACCAATAATATCGACGATATTATTGATACTATTGCCAATATTTGGAACACTGTATGGCCAACAAGGGATCCACTAGTTTCCTAAGACTTAAGGCTTAGATTTGGAAATCAGATATTCATTAAGTGGTTTTGTATTGGCCTAGCACTACAAAGGTTTTGCAAATGTTTTCAACATTAAACTTTTGTTTGTCCTTGGTGGATGGCCAGACATTGGAAGACTTGGATTAGATATAGCCTTAGGTGCATGGGATAAGGCAGGATCACAAAGCTCTAAAGCAGTGGGGCATATGGAAGACTATAGGGTGTTTGAGTACCATAATTCTTTTGGGTTTCTCCTTGAAACCCTAGCTCCTGATAAACAGATCCATCTCATGGGGAGAGGAATCTAAGAATAGAGAGAGCCTTGGACACTTGATCGATTAAATTGGGAGGTGCTAAGCCGGTTAGCACTCCATTAGTCAAACCACTTCAAGCTATCTAAGGGAGCAAGTGCAAAGACGCAGGAGGAACAGGACTACATGGCTAAAGTCTCATACGCGTCAGCTATGGGAGTCTCATGTATGCTATGGTGAGCACGAGGCCAGACATTGCTCAAGCAGTGGGAGTTATAGCAGGTTCATGAACAACCCCGGGAAGGAACATTGGGAAGTTGTGAAGTGGATCCTTAGGTACTTGGTAGGTACTAAGGACGTAGGGCGTTGTTATGGTGGATCGAAAAATCAAGTTACAAGGCTACATGGATTCAGATTTGGCAGGAGATATCGACAGAGAGAGAAGAAGCATACGGGTTATGTTTTTACTCTGGGTAGTGCTGCAGTCAGTTGGGTCTCTCAGTTACAAAAGATAGTATCTATCAGTACGACAGAAGCAGAATATGTTGCGGCTACAGAAGCATGCAAGGAGATGTGTGGATGCAAGGTTTTATGGAAGAGTTGGGTAAGAAGCAAGCAGATTGCAAGCATACAGTGACAGTCAGAGTGCAATACACTTGGCTAAGAATTCAGCCTTTCATTCAAGGACCAAGCGTATTGCCATCAGATATCACTTCATACGTTCGTTACTGGAAGATGGATCGATTGATCTGGAGAAGATTCATACAAGTTAGAATCCTGCGGATATGCTGACCAAGGCGGTCACAAGAGAGAAGCTGAAAACTCTGTTCAGCTTTGATTGGTCTTCAGGCTTGAAGACGGGGAGGTGGTGCACTCGGATGAAGAAGACAAAGGTTTATGGAGGTGTGTCTCCAAGTGGGAGATTGTTGAGAAGTGGAGCCACATCTGGGGCCGCCTACGACCAGTCGAGGTTGCGCGGATTTCGTGTGTCGCAAGTCCTTTCGCAACTGGGATGCGAAAGGAGTTTCGCGGATTCGTGTCGCAAGTCCTTTCGCAACTGCGATGCGAAAGGAGTTTTGCTGATTCGTGTCGCAGTCCTTTCGCAACTGGGGATGCGGAAAGGGAAGTTGCCAAACTATAAATTGGGGTCCTAGGGCTATTCTAGGTTAAGGTGAATTTAGGAAATTATTCTGAGGTGTGGGCAAAGGATTTTCTCTGTACTTCCAAGGGAGAGGTTAGTATATTGCCTTGTAATCTTCGTTTCTCTTCATGGTGGAATTTTGCATCCGTGGTTTTTTACCCTAGTTTGGGGTTTTTCCACGTATATCTTGTCTTGTGGTTTGTTTTGGATTGCTTTGATCTATTTCTAGTTTATATTTCTTCCTGTCTATCGTTTGTGGGTGAGGCCTTAGATTGGATCTAGGCTCACTGCGTTGTTGGTGTGCTGCGCAACAAATTTATGGATGTTTCCCTCATATCGGGGATATTATTGATGGTATCATCGATGCTAAGAAACTTTTATAAGGGATTCTTTTCAAAATATCATTAATATCGATCTACAAAATATTGTTGATATTCTTGAAAATATCAACACCATTTAAAAACATGCTAGTAGTTTCGGTATCGCTGACCTGACAATACCAATAATATCGACGATATTATTGATAATATTGCCAATATTTGGAACACTGTATGGCCAACAAGGGATCCACTAGTTTCCTAAGACTTAAGGCTTAGATTTGGAAATCAGATATTCATTAAGTGGTTTTTGTATTGGCCTAGCACTACAAAGGTTTTGCAAATGTTTTCAACAGTTAAACTTTTGTTTTGTCCTTGGTGGATGGCCATGACATTGGAAGACTTGGATTAGATATAGCCTATAGGTGCATGGGATAAGGCAGGATCACAAAGCTCTAAAGCAGTGGGGCATATGGAAGACTATAGGGTGTTTGAGTACCATAATTGGTTTCCTCTGAAACCCTAGCTCCTGATAAACAGATCCCATCTCATGGGGAGAGGAATCTAAGAATAGAGAGAGCCTTGGACACCCCCCATCTTGGGCATCACTTAGAGAGCATCTTGGGCATCACTAGAGAGAGAGAGAGAGAGAGAGAAGAGAGAGAGAGAGAGAGAGAGAGAGAGAGAGAGAGAGAGAGAGAGAGAGAGAGAGAGAGAGAGAGAGAGAGAGAGAGAGAGAGAGAGAATCTCTCTTCCCTCCTTCCTTTCCATCACACATTCTACACGTGTAGGTCCACCTGTGTGGATGGCTCTTGCATCCACTTGGCCCTACTCCAAGGGCTGGCACGTTTGGCTCTCACCTCTCTTCATGTGCGATAGATGTGGGAGAGACTTCTTAGGTAGGATGATCGGCATTGTCAAAATGATGGGTTTTTTAAAATCCTAATTGTAGAATTTAAGTATTTCTTTTCTATAAACTTGGATATATCGAAACAGGGATCCCTAGGAGTTAATCACATGATCTGAGGTTTTGAAAACTTTTAAATTCCTCTGCATTTTGAAAAACCCAACAAGTCGATGGTTGACCGAGTTGACAATTGCATGACATGGTGCACTTGGGTGGCATGGACTGTTGGGTGATGAGGCGTTGCAAGGTGGAGGTTATGTGAACCTTGAGGTATGGAAGTGATAGGGAGATTGGATCATTTGACCAACAGTCAAAGTAGTTGGGTGGGTAAAAGGATGCCTTGAATGGTCACGTGTCTATTCAGGAAAAGACAAACCCACACTAAAACATCTACAAATAGAGGGCCCATGAGGAGAGTTTTACATAATTCCTATTTCCCAAATTATCTTTGCATATTTTGATTTCAGAAATTAGTTTTTTACTCTTGCTTTTCACCATCATTTTTCATTGTTCTCTATGTTGTTATTTTATCACTGTATAGAAAACAATGGTTATGTTTTTGAATTAGTTTGTTGCAAAAGGTGTTTGGGGTCAATCAACAAACATTGCTTGTTGAAAATCAATGACAGAGATGTAGGTTTCATTGTATTATGGGGACGGATTGTCGATGACTCAGATTGCTGATTCTGATATCATATGTAGTGCTCATCAAGCCATCTCCACTATGTTGATGCCTCGTCTAAAAAATCAGGCCAGCATGTGTGCATGAAATGTGGTGCATTGGTCGATTTCCTCTTCGTCATTTATTTGTAAACATGTGGCCTACCTTTGAGACAAGACGAGTATACAAGGTGGAGATTACTTGATAGTTGATAAGCGGATCCAATCTTGCACTCATATGCCTTGTTGCCTTGTGTGAGGTGAGTTCACGTACAAAATGCATTCAAGATGGTTCACAACATCCTTTCTCATGTGTATATATGCATATGCTTGCATGTTGTCTGTATAGGGATAGGATTGATAGTCCTCTGGACGATCTAGAACTGCAGGCCATGCGATGTACATCCTGTATGAGCTTTGCCTTCAACAATTGGAACGATACAGTCCTGCTTTGTATAGTGTGATGTGATGGTTAAAATGGGAAGGCTAGCTATTCACATGCATAAAGCAAAATTCTGTTGATTGAATGGTTAGAATCGTTAAATTAGTGCGGTTTCTCTCCATCGGCCGTCTATTTCAGGGCCAACTAAACTTTATGGTTCCAACTACTGAGGGTGAACCCCCAAATACAGTAGAGATCTTGGAAACCAACTGGGATCAATTAGTATAATACTCAACTGGTCCTTGGTCAATAAACTGTGAGGTCCTGTTTTGGATTGGTGGAGTACCACTGAAGTGAAGTAGTCAATCCCCAGGCCTATGGCCGGAATGAGTCTTATATTTGGTTTTAGCAGCCGCACTATACAAAAGTAGTACCATAATTTCCCTTACCAATTACTTTGGTTGAAATGATGAGAGGCATTGGATTGGATCTCTACTGATCAGAGCATATGCTTGCTGAGTTGACTTAACTTTATCAAGTGAAGAGTTAAGGGATTAACTTGGTTTTCTTGAAACTTGAGTTCAATCAACTCAAGAAGTTCAACAAAATACTTCAGAAGTTCAATCAGAGAATTATCTTGATTAAACAGTGAGAGCTCAAATAACAGCTTATTTATATGCTTTCAACTCGCTTAATTGAGTCCATTTATTGGGACTCCAACCACACAAGGTCAATGTATCTCAAGATTCTGAAATGCGTAATTGGCCAAATGCCAAAAACGCTGCTCACTATTTTCATCCTTCTATGGTAGTTCAAAATTATTCTGTGATTTGTTTAATTTACAGACACTGGAGCTTCTTCAACAAGAAAAAGTCAACTTATCTGCCAAAATCAAAGAGAAAAGGTAATTGTGATACATGAACCAACAACAAAGTTGGCGATGACAATCTTAGTTTAGTACTCTTCAATCTTCAAAAAAGAAATGGTTTTCTGTTTCATCATCATAGCATTGTCCCAGCTATTTGGGGTTGGCTAAACAGTTTGCTGTTTGTTATCTTTATAACTGCTAAAAAGACATGGGCCGGTATTATTGAAACAGGACTTTTTATGGCAAAGTCATGGAGGAGATGAGTGTTCAACTACAAGAGCGACAGGTTAAACTCGTATATGTATGTACTTGATTTTGTATGTTCTCTTATCAATCAGTAGATGAGTGTGGCTTTTCCTGCATTTGTAGGACTGGTTCACCTCACACATGCCCAACAGAGAGGTGAGAGAGCTCTTTTAGTTGTTAATTGCATATCTGGATATGCTTTTATGTAAACTGTTTCATAGAAATCATCTATTTCAGCTGATTTAATAGACTGAAGCGGAGTTGCCATTGACAAGGCTAATCAATAATCCACGACCTTTACATTTATTTTATTTCTTTGGTTAGTAACACATTATGGAGCTATACAATGTTTGATCAATTATTTGCTCCGCCCAAACAGCCATGCATGTAGATCCTGCCTTGTGATCCAAATCAGTCATAGGGTGGACCCCATGGTGGATAGTAGACACCTCAAAAGGCTCCCTCATCTGATGGTCCTAATCATCCAACTTGGCCTCTTTAATATTAACTATTGATTTTACCTGTCCATTTCATCGGGTTGTCCAGGAATAGGATGATCTGAATATCTAATAGGGGAAATATTTTGGCATAGGACATCCTTGAAGGAACTATCAGGTCAGTGCTTATAGATTACAGAAAGGTAGGCCTCGCTTGTATCATTGTCGGATTGAAACATAAAAGGCCATTTCTTTCAATCAAGCATCATACAATACCTTGTATATTAGTTAAGCGAGACTGATTAGTTCACTCATGTTACTTTTGTGTACCATCTTTCAAGATTCTCTTTGATTTTTTTACAGGGCTTACAAAATTCTTTATACAATACCACTAATTAAAATTTGTAATTCATGCAGGGTGAGGAAATAATTGATGGAGAAATGGGTACGACCTTTGAAGGTTTAATTGTAATTTTGGCCCTGTTAGTGTTTGGTAGACGCCTAAAATGTGTTTCATCTCATTTAGTAGAAATTGCTTGTTGAGTGTTGGATTTCTAAAATATAATGAGTTCATGTTAACCGTGATTAGTAATTCATGTAGGTAGAGGAAATAATTGATGGAGAAACTGGTACAACTTTTGAAGGTTTAATTGTAATTATCTTATGCTCAGTTTAGTAGACGCCTAAAATTGAGTTCATCTCATTTTTGTTAATAGTAATTATGTAGTAGAGATCTTACTAATATGTAATCACCGTTAACATGAACTCATCATCAATCATTATCATCATTATTATTTGAGAGGTGATGATTTTATTAATAGAAGCCGAAGCCAAAACAATTACGAATCAGATCAAGAAAGAGGAAAAGAAGAGCTATTTCCCACTACTTGTGATGCTGGAGTTTGTTGCATAACATGACATTTAACCCTACTAAAAACATCTGTCGCCCTCTGGTGATGGTTCCTAAAAACAACTATTGTTCATCTCCCGTCAAATTAACCAAATTCCAGCTAAAGCGAGAGCCATCAGATTGCCCTCCCAGCCTTTCCCACTCCACCCCCAGGCCACGCTAGCAACAAATTCTCAATTGAGCCCACCATATCCCATGCCACACCAAATAAATGAAAAGTTTTCTCAATTTTCTTTACCAAATGAGCAATGGATGAAGATATGGTTGACCAATTCCTCATTCTTGAAGCACATAACGCAAACATTCGGAAGCACCAACCTCGTTCGAAGTTTATCAATGGTAAGCACCTTGTTCCAACTTCCAACACCCACAAGCCAAGTGAGAGCAGGGCCCCATAATGCTGCACATGGGTGGTTCCCCCGTTTCTAGGTAAGAAACCCTAACCCTAATCTGTTTTTGGGGTTTAGACTGTTGTAGGTTGTGAAGTAGCTAACCTATTTCGTTTCTATAGGTCGCCTAGTTGCCGTATACGGAAGCTTAGCAAACCTATCAACTCCGTTACGATTCTACGACAAAGGTGCGGACTTTAGGTGTATAGGTTACGTTTTTCACACGCTTTCAATGTCAGATATGATAGATTCATATCTGCATGCAATTGCACATGTACAAAGTGCTTTCCGTTTCCTGTTTCGATTAACATTGTAGAATATGGAATTTCACATACTCTAGATATACGTAGAAATACCGTATACGTATTTTTTTTTGGAGAAGTGTTTGACATGTTTATTTAATGTATGATTATACTATATATGGATAAATACTAGTTTGGCGAAAGGAATCGCCGTAATACATGTTCACTTGTAAATGCTATGTATGTTGAAATTGTGTATTCTAGAAATACTGTATACGTATAAATTTTGGAGATGTATGTATCATGATTATTTGCTGTAGTAAATATATTATACATGGATAAAATACTAGCTTGGCTAAAGATAACCCTAATACATGTTTTACTAACATACACCATGTATGTTGTAATAGTGTATTCTAAGTGTTTGTGGAAATGGCTGAATGAGTATGGAATTCTCATTCATGCTCGCCATGACTAATTGTCATGGATTCATGATTGTTATATTGGCGATACCCCCTTTGACGAAAGGATTTGCCCTAAGTCATGCTACGGCCATATACAATATATGTTAAAATGTGTGGCCCAAGTGTTTGTGGAAATGACTGAATGGATATGGAACTTGGATCCCTGCTTGCCATGACTATCCGTCGTGGGTGTACGCGTGTTATGATTGGGGCAACTCCCCAGTGAAAGGATTTGGCCTAATGCCTATGTGATCGACATATGTCGTGTATGTTGATGTATGTTGTTTAAGTGTTTCTTGAAATGTCTGAATGAGTAGTAGTTAGCAAATTGTAAAGTATAAGGGTGTTGAGATATGATTCTCAACCTTTTTTTCACTATGTGTTATGATCTCCTCTGATAGTTGTGTGATTAGGATTTGAACATGTACAAACTCATGCTTGTGTTGTGATTCATAACATGCTCAACTGTTTTATGATTTAACTATGTAATGCATATGTTTAAATTTATATTTATGTTGTATGATCCGTCATGGGTGATGGGGAGCGGAGCAACGAGTGCGTGCAACAGCCCTGGCAGCCCTAAACGGATAATACCACAGACTGATTGTATGATTTGAATCCTGATCCATTACTGCTTTATATCTCTGTAATTGATTGTGTTTGGGGCTATGATTATAGTCCAGGCAATCGGTAACGAGATTGAACTCGTGGCTGAGATTCATTTGCCACGTGGGATGTGTTCGACGAACTCGAGTCGTGCGTTGCCTGTCGGCAGTGGCTAGGCCACACGAAGTTGTTTATGCACTTCATGTCGTGCAGCTCAATGGGCGATCGTGCTAGTCGAGCTCGTCAAGTAACCCGATCTGTCTTATGCATGTTCACCCTGTTTGGATGCTACTGCTTGAACCTAGGGTACCAAACTTACCAGTGAAACCCCTTTTTAAACCATGGTACCTCGATCCGCTAAGACACATGAGCCGGGCATGGTGGTATGGGACACCGTGGTCGAGCTGTCGGCCTACGCTGGGGCCATGTGCCTCCCCGTAGTGACCATTGCGCAACAAACTCGTGAGCCGAATACGGTGGTATGGGACACTGTATTCGAGCTGTCGATACCTCGGCGAGAGCCGAGTACGGTGAGATCTGTGCTCGTGCTGACGGCGACGAGTCCTCCGTAGTATCATCGAGTACACTCCAAGGGTCTGTGATTGGCGACGAGTCTTTCACAGCAACTAGAGTGTGAGTTGAGCCGAGTACGGTGAGACTTGTACTCGAGCTGACGGCTAGTGATTGAGCGAGTACGGTGAGACCTGTACTCGAGCTGACGGCCAGCATTGAGCCGCATACGGTGAGATCTGTATCCGCGCTGACGGGTGATGAGCCCTTTGCGATGCCTTCACTACGTTCTCAAACCATAACATCGTATGAGAATAGCTAGGATTGACGACCCTAGAATGGATCATGTTTGGGAATGATACAAGGGAGGTACCTTAGTTTCCAATACTGCTGTTTGATTGAAATGGACTATAAAACTTGGTAATCATGAGCATCATCGCACCGCATGTGCTTTGTAGATGTGGCGCACTGAGGAGTAAGCATTCGCGAACGTAAGATGATGTCGCTTGAGGGTGGTTTGGCAAGGGCATACAGCATCATGTCATTTCATTCTTGCATTAATAAGAGTAGTTAGAATTGTTTGATTTGTAATGCTTTATCATTACTGCTTGATTGAATTGATAACATGTTAACCTATGCTTTACTGTTCCACTGAGTTGATCACTCACTCCCACGTTACGGGACGGTGTTGTACACACCACCAGATTTGTTGAGTTTCAGGTGGTGGCGATGCTTGTGAAGCAGAGCCGGACTACTTCTATGATGATAGGAGGAATTCTCCTATCTGTATCTCTTCTGGCAGGTCCATGAAGACCTGATATTGTATTGACGGGCTATGGTACATGGGATAGGAGGCATTACACTTCCTCACATTTGGTACATTTAAGAACTGCACTTGTAATTATTTAACCTGGTAATGTTATCACACTCTGGAGACTCATCATAAGTTATATATTTTATCTATCTATCACAGTCTTCCGCTTGCAAACTTAACTGTCTCTGGAGTATGATATGCTGTTTTGGCTTAATCTCACTCATGTTCAATGCACGAATACAGTCAACATTCAATCATCATTCATTTTATTGCATAAGTGATGTTCTGGAACTCGGGAGCTGAGTTTATGCTCGACCCCCGATTTTCAGGGTGTTACAGTTACTATTAAAACTTTTAGCATGTGAATAAACTGGTAATTTTCCTTTTTAATTTGTGAATTGAGAACGCAAAGAAGAAAATTCCATTGCAATATGCATTGAAGCATTGAATTAGCTGACCCTTGTACATAAAGAATTATATCCTCCTCATATATTGAAATTTTATGTGCAGGGACGCCTAACACTGAGATTCGACCGATTAAAGGGAACTTGGACAGTCTGGTACGAAGATTTCAGCGAATTATTAGGTTTCCATGATTATGATATGTTAATTTATTCTGAAAATAAAGGCATATGAAACAAATGAGAAATATAAGGATCTAATTGCACAATCAGAGTCTGCAAAATATAAGCTCAAAGAAACAATAGCGAAGAAGTCCAAATATCAGCTTGAGAACAGCGAGGTATGCTTGTCATAAAAATCAAGTAGTAACTGCTTTAAACTAGTGAATTTCTTTGTGTTTTTGTGTGCGTGTGCATGCTCGCGTGTGTTTTGGATGGATTACTGAATTTCTCTATATTCTTATTGTCAAACAACCATTTACTCTAAAAGCTTAAGCTGTTAGAGTGTGGTGTATCAATGTATATCAAGGGAATTTATCACTTCAACACCCCCCCGTACGTGCAGGGTGGGAACTCCGCACGGGAATATACTAACCGGGGTGGAGGGACACTCACACCATAAATAGGCCGGGCTTAATTTCTCGGTCCCTGGGCCAGATCTGATTTTTCCTGACCCCCCGTGGGAGAATAATATATTAGCGAGGCATATTTGCTGCTCGCGAGATTCGAACACAGGACCTTCCTCTCTGATACCATGTTCCTGCAGTGTACTATATGCTCTAGTATAATAAAATATTGTGTGTTAGGGCAAGCAAGCCTAACACAACATCTTTCCCAAACTCTCTTCCTTCTTCTCTCTCAATCTTCTCCTCTTTTCTTCACATTATTATCATTAAATCATTCTCTACTCTTATAATGCTTCCTATCATCATTTTCACCATCATTGTCATCATCATTATATTAACCTTATCCCAACTAATTGGGGCTGGCTACACAGATCCTGTTACGCCATTCCACTCTTAAAATATGAATGTAAAAAGAATATAA
Organism: Magnolia officinalis; assembly: GCA_021015155.1. NCBI lineage: Eukaryota > Viridiplantae > Streptophyta > Magnoliopsida > Magnoliales > Magnoliaceae > Magnolia > Magnolia officinalis. Next base: position 18,922,639 of record JAJHSJ010000011.1, read on the forward strand.
AAGAATAGATTTTAAGTTGATGTTTACATTTTATAAATGTCAATACCATTGGGTGTGGCCATTATTATGGGCTGTTGGCAAGAAATAATTCACATATCATTCTAGTAACTGCAGAAAATTGTAAAGAAATTCATAAAAACTCTCAAATCTATGAAATCCTCGTGAAGTTGGAAACAAAAATTCTGGAGAAACTTTCTTGCATTGTTTCCATTGGGAGTTTGAAACTACTCAATGTTTGAATACTAGTTGCTCGCAATTACAATCATACCCACAGATCATAATATTTCACTCATGTGTGCTTCAATAGAAATGCTACTAAATTTAAACCTACTTCGCGAAAAAAAAAAAAAAAAACATTCATATTTACTAGACCTAGAAATGATGACACTTGGCAATTCATTCCATCTAAAACTTGTTTCGATCTTTGAAATTTTGTACACTTGGCAATTCATTCCATCTAAAACTTATTTTGATCTTTGAAATTTTGTATTTATTACTGTTAAGGTTTTAGGACTACATTTTGGAGAATTTATTTTACCTATTTGATTGATAATGATGGGAACATATAGAAGAGGTGGGAGATCTATAGAGATTTGCAGGCTTTACAAATATACATGAATCCATCCGTATAACTATCTATGGTATATAAAGTTATACATGTACAACTAGAGCTGTACACGAGTCAAGTTAGCTCAGTCAGCTCGTTCGACTCAACTCGCCTCGGCTCGAAATTGGATTCAGATCAAACTCGAGCTGGTTTTTGGAGCTCGAAAAAATTTCGAGTCGAGTTTGAGCTTGCCCGAGCTCGACTCGACTCGACTTGACTCGGATCGAATCGAATCGGCTCGGTGACTTGGTTATTTTGATATTGATGTTGCTTGCTGAGTGTTTGATGAAATGACTTAACGAAGTGTTGTTTTGGGTGTATACATTCTCCACGGGATCGGCTGGTGGTGAGGAAGGAATGGATACGAAACAAATCACTACAAAAAAAAAAAAAAACTTTACATTATAAAACAGCCCTCAAATCTTAATTTTGATGCTGCTCATCGAGTGTTTGATGAAATACTTGTAAACTGCTGTTACTATTTTGTATTCTATGAGAAATTGAAGATGCACTCAGTGTTTTAAATATCGACGATATCGGCCGATATATCTTGTTTCCCACCTGTGCGATACGAAATGCCCAAATAATGCGATATATCCCACATGTTTGATCCTGTGAGCATTTTCAATTTTTAATCATTTTTTCTATAAATCATGTTAAATCAATATCAAATTGTTATAAATCCATGACTTTTTCATATATTTGTATGAAAAATCATAGATTTGGAGCTTTGATTTCGAGATTTGGAGGAGACGGGACAAGTTGCGGAAAATTGAAAAAATAAAAACAAAATTTCTCAATTTCTCGCAAATTAGTTGCAATCTTTGTGTCCAAACCAGTGTTTTAAATAGCTACACTACGTAGCATGTAGCTCACACTACGTAGCGTAGCATAGCCTTAACGCTACGTAGCTCATGAAAATAGCTTAAGTCATATGTAGCCTACACTACATCATAATTTGCATCCGTTGCACGCAATGTAGCTTACATGATGTTTTCAATGATTTGTTACAATTTTCCATTTCCAATAAAAATTAGTTAATCTTTTTTAATGCTTTCAGTAAAATAATCTAAATAACAATATTAAATCAGTTTCATTGCACTTTCTTTACCTTTATACTTAATCATTTCCCTTTCTTATTACTTTAGGTTGCATTTTATTACACCAAATATCATGAAATTTTGTTATATTTCATTATTAATCAGTCTAATCTGGTATAGAATATCATGACATTGGTGCGACCAAGCACCTTGATTAAAAATCCAAAAGTTTGTGTGTGTAGCTTATGCTACGCACTATGTAAGCTTACGCCTCACACTTCGAAGGGTGAACACTAACTACACGCTATTCACTATTTAAAACACTGGTCCAAACATAAATTCAAACATGTATGTAACCTAATCTAGTGATTCTTCTTTCATTTTTGAATGTATTGCTTCTGTTTTCACAACATTTTCTTACATTTATAAATTAAATGAATAGACTTTGAATATACTTGCATCAATTCAGTTAGACAATGCATATATTAGGACTCCATATAAAGAAACCTATTATGTGCACTTGCTTTTATATATATATATATATAATATATTTGATTTATAAGTGGTAGTGATGTCTTTTTTTTAACAATCACTGAAGTTTCATTGAAAAATTCGACCAATTTTCCAATGTTTCCGACAACATCGGTACATTACGTGATACAACCGATTTATCCCATGCAATAACCGATACGTATCCGTATCCCAAGAATGTGATACGTAACACGATACTGATATTTCAAACACTGGATGCACTCTGTGTTTGAGAAAATGTCGCAAATGCTCGAACTCGGCCAAGCTAGCCAATTAGGCTCGAGGACCGGCAAACAACTTGTTTGAAAAGCAAGGAGAACACTTATTCAAAAAATAAAAGAAAACTTCAACAGTGACACGACACAAATATCTAAATAGATAGCAACGATGAGTAGCATGAGACAAGTAAACACTTTCAATGACTTCTGGGATTTTAACCGTTGGTACTTCAATGACCAAGGAATGATCTAACGTCCCTTCCAGTGGCTAGGATCTCAACTATTGCTCTTCCGGTGAATACATCACTTCCTGTGGCTAGGATTTTAACGTACTTTCTGGTGGATACATCACTTTCATTGGCTAAGATTTCAACCATTGCTCTTTTGGAGGTGCTAGAATGTTTCGACTTCAAACCGGTGATAGCACTAGTTCCAATTAAAAGTGCAAAAAAGAATAGGTCCAGTTAGAAGCTCACAGAGAAGATGGACACAAAGGATGCACGGATAAGAGAGCTAGCAAAAATCATGAAAAAGCCATGGGTAAACTCCAAAGCAGATGTGGACAATAGAGATGGCCCCGATGATGCATAATGAAGACACTTCATATGATGGTTCAAAAAGAGCTAAAAAATGTGATGAAAGTGCACAAATTTGCATGCACTCAAGGAACACAGGATTCAATAAAAGCTCAAAAGTAGGGTTTTACAAGCCCTCAACGAATCATAAGGCATGCCCAATAGGACATAGTGGTGGTGAATGATGGTGGATCTGGTGGCAGCTTGATGGTTAACAACAACAGTGCAAAGCTATGAATGATGGCAGCAAGATCAGGGAGATCTGGTAGGAGAAGAACATACACCACTTCTTGGTGTAGAATCCTTTGTTGAATACAAGAGCAAAGGCCTATAGAATGCATGCAAGAAAACCGATTCAGTTGGCCTTTAGGCAACGAGTTCAGGAGGCTAATTCGACCAGTTGTGCAAACAATTGAACAGAGACACAATTGATCAATCATTACAGCAAATGATGTCGAAGATCTGGCAAGTGCTGCGTGCCCGATGATTGAAGAATGAGACAAATAGTGGCAATCAAGGGTGTAGATTTAGACTCTAGCTTCAGTAAGATTCAACGGTTGATGATGATGCCTAATGGAGATGCAAATCGCCAATGTAGATTAGGGAGGATGAACAAACGTTGGGCCCTAGATTTGACAGCTTGATATGGACCACAATTCGAGAGTTTGAGCTTCAACGGGTAGTGATGGAGTTTCAGATGAGTGTGGATTCGCACAGATGATGACGTCAAAGACAGACGAGGTATTTCATAATGGTCACAACAACTGTAATAGCCATTGCCATTATTGTTACAATATGGGCCATAATGGTTGTTACGGAATTAAAAAGAAAAAAAAAAAAATCAACTCTATAACGCACCATTACGGGGCCATTAAAGCCATTACATAACTATTTTGGAATACCCTGGAGACATAAGAGGGGTTCTTGTGGGTATGGGGTGGTGTTTTTGATCTAAGGTGCAGACGGAAGTCGTCAATGGAAGGGAGTTCAAAGATCAGTAGTGTTAAAGCAAATGGGTTGGAGAAGATGGGTTTCTGGTTTGGGATAGTGTGGAGATACCTTCAAAAATTAGGCAGAATAGGTGTAGATTCATGCTGGAAGTATCAGATCCAGAGGCCCATACCTACCGTACGATCCCAAAAACCTCCAGATCTGCATCAGATCGCACCAACCCATCTCCAGATTGCTCAACCCATCTCTAGATTGCTCTACCTCTCCATTGACGATTTGGTCCTGCTCTTCAAATCCGGTCCTACTCGCCCAGAAATCATTGGTACATTTCTTCTTCCTGGTTTTTCTTTCTTATGGCATCCATGAATCCCTCCGTTAAGATCGAAACTATCCCTGTTAGGTTGGATGGGAAAAAAATTTCCTTGTGGCAGTTTCAATTCAAGCATTTTTAGCAGGAAAGAGCCTCTACGGCTATGTGGATGGTTCGATGGGCAAACCAAATGATGAAAAAGAACTATCTTGGACTACAAATAATTCGAAGTTGGTCACATGGATCCTTAACAGTGTTGAGAGCAACATTGCAATTAACCTCACGTCATTCGAGACTGCAACCGAAATATGGGCTTACTTGAAAATGTGTTATCAACAATTGAATCATGCCTGTCGCTATCAAGTAGTGTATGGGCTAAGTAAATTGACGCAATTTCTGTATAAACTCCGTCCGGAGTTTGAACCAACCCGACCCGCTCTGATGAACCGGCCTCAACTTCCATCTCTTGAGGCAGCTCTATCTGATTTGATGGCAGAAGAAACACGTTTGAAAACCCTTGCTTCTGTGAGAGAGGTTGTTCCTGATGCTGCCTTCATTACTGACAATTTTTCAGGAAAGTCACGAGACATGTCGAAAGTTAAATGTTTTGAGTGTAATGGATTTGGTCATGTGGCTGCTCGTTGTCCCAACAAGAAAGCAAATATGAATTCCTCTAGACCAAGTACTATGTTTTGTCGATACTGCAAACAAGAAGGACATGATATAGCCAATTGCCCGACTCGCCCTCCTCTACCTCCTCACCACCAGCGACGTGGACGTGCATTTCTGGCTTCCTTTGTTGAGAAGCCTGCCTCATCATCTATGGCCCCATCGGTGCAGGCTAATCTACTTTCCCCATAACAAATTCAACAGATCCTCCAAGCGATGGGTTCTTCAGGTTCGATAGGTAATATTGATCCTAGAAATCTTTGGTGTATTGACTCAGGGGCATCTAATCATATGGCTGGGGATTTTTCTTGTCTAACTGATTGTGTCCCATATAGAGGAGTAGGTTCCATCTGCACTGCGGATGGGAACCATTTACCTATCTCTCATATCAGGTCCTTGAAGTCTCACCTTCATCATCTTGCAATTTCTTCCTTCGCAAAGTGTTTTATGTTCTTAAATTATCTGCCAACTTGATTTCGGTTGCTCAACTAGTGGAAAATAACTGTTTGGTTTTGTTTTCTCAGTCTGGTTGTTTCATACAGGATCTGGAAATAGGGAAGCTGATTGGGAAGGGCCATTAGAAAGGAAGGTTATTTACTTTGGAGTTCGATCCCAGAGTTGTCTCATTGCGTTGTTTTTTGTCTTCCATCTTCTCAGGATATTTATTTTGCTAATAAATGCTGGAAACTTTGGCATAGTCGTTTAGGGTATCCAAATTCTAAAAACATGCTTTTCTTATTTAGATATGGTCTTTCAAATGATGAAATCAATATTAGTCCTATTTCCATTGATATGAACTGCGTTAGTTGCAAAGTATGTAAATCTACTGCATTGCCCTTTTCATTGAGTAACACTCGTACTCAGAAACTGTTTGATCTCGTTCATACTGATGTTTGGGTCCATCTCCCATCATGGCTCCTGGTGGTTCGTTGTACTACATCATCTTTGCGGATGACTTTTCAAGACACACTTGGATTTATTTCACGAAACACAAGTCTGAAGCATTTTCATGTTACAGACAATTTTCATCATATGTGGAGACTCAATTTGCAAAGAAAATTAAAGTTTTACGGTCTGACTTTGGGGGAGAATACATGTCTTCTGAGTTTGAGACTTTTCTAAGTTCAAATGGAACTATACATCAGCGAACGTGTCCTCACACACCAGAGCAAAATGGAGTAGCAGAACGAAAGAATCGGCACATTACTGAGGTAGCAACCACCATGATGGAGTATGCAAGTGTTCCGAAATTTCTTTGGGCTGAAGCAAAATCAATAGTGTGTATCTGATCAATCGATTACCTTCCAGTGTTTTGGCCAACTGGAAAACTCCCACATTCTTCCTTCACGATAAAGATCCAGAATATAGTCGGTTACGACTATTTGGATGCATTGATTTTGTTCATCTTCCAGAATAAGAACTGGATAAACTTAATCCCAGGGCAGCTAAATGTGTATTTCTTGGATATGGGGAGCATCAGAAAGGATATCGTTGTTATGATCCATGTGCTCATTGTGTTCGTGTGTCTAGACATGTCACATTCTTTGAAAATTTACTATACTATAAAGTTGTCCATGCATTTCCTTTAGTTACCATTGTTCCATCTTCCATTTCTCATATGTCCTCTTTTGAAGAAAATCATTCTATGCTTTCTTCTCCCACTCCTCCTTTGCAGGTCTACCAACGTCGTGTGAAGCCTATCTCTCTTGGGACCTCTCCCTCAGCTGCTCCTGCTTCCGATCAGGTGTCTTCTTCTCCTATAGCATAGGTAACTGTCCCACCTTACGCTGAGATCCAATTATATCATTCTAGTCATCCGTCTGTTCCTCCTTGTCGATTAAATCTTTTTGTCTCTCATCATGCCTTGTTTTATGGATTAGATTATTTGGTTGTACTTCTTATTCTCAGGCATATACACAACCGTGTTGGGTAAAGGCCATAGATGATGAGATTCAGGCACTCGAGGAGAATGCTACTTAGACGCTGGTTCCATTACCTAAGGGGAAGCAAGTGATAGGAAGCAAATGGGTATATACTGTGAAATTAAAATCTGATGGGAGCTTAGAGCGATACAAAGCTCGGCTAGTGGCCCAGGGCTATAAACAAGAGTATGGAGTTGATTATGATGAGACATTCGCTTCTGTGGGAAAAATGAAAACGGTCCATTCCTTGATCGCTATAAGTGCTTCTAAAGGTTGGCAACTCGGTCAACTCGATGTCAAGAATGCTTTCCTCCATGGAAATCTCAAAGAAGAAGTTTACTTGAAGCAACCTCCCGGTTATAAATCCAAGGATCCACGCTTAGTTTGCAAGCTATCTAAAGCTTTATATGGACTCAAACAAGCACCAAGAGCATGGTTTGAAATATTCCATGGGGTGTTAACCACAATGGGCTATTCTCAAAGCCAATATGACTCCTCACTATTTATTCTCAAGTCTGATTCAGGTCTTGTTGCTTTATTGGTCTATGTTGATGATATTCTCATCACAAGAAGTGATGCTCAAGGAATTGCCGATCTCAAATCATTACTTCACTCCTCATTTCATATGAAGGATATGGGGCCATTAAATACTTTTTGGGTCTTGAAATTTCTCGTAATACTCAAGGTTACCTCATGAGTCAACGGAAGTATACCTGTGATTTAATCAAGCTAGCAAACCTTACAGACAACAAGACCCATGAGACTCCTCTGGAATTAAATGTCAAGTATGGGAAAGATGATGGAGACCTTCTCTCCGATGTTACATCCTATAGGCAGCTGGTGGGGAGATTAGTCTATCTTACTATGTCTCGTCCCGATATCTCATATGCAATTCATGTTGTTAGCTGGTTTGTTAAGGCACCTTGCACATTGCATATGACGGCAGTTTATCGCATTACTCGATACCTTCGAGGTACCATCAACCAGGCATTTCTCTTTCCATCATCGCATGATCTACAATTATCTGTTTACTCTGATGCAGACTGGGCAACTTGTCTCATTTCATGATGGTCCACCACTGGCTATTGTGTTTTCTTGAGACAATCATTGGTTAGCTGGAAGTGTAAGAAGCAAACCACGGTATCTAGATCCAGCACAGAAGGCGAATACCGTGCAATGGCAGAGGGTGTAGTGAAATTACTTGGTTCTGAGGATTGTTGACAGAACTTGGGATCCATTTGTCTGTGGCGACTCCATTATATGCTGACAATCTTAGTGCAATTCAGTTGGCCTCGAATCCAGTATTTCACGAGCATACTAAACACATTGAAGTTGACTGTCACTTTGTGAGAGAAAAATATACAGTTGGAATCATTTCCCTTTCTCATGTGACATCAAAGCTGCAACTTGCTGATTTATTTACCAAAACTATGACCTCATCCCATCATAGGTTTCTTCGTAGCAAACTGATGTTGGTTCATTATCCCACATCAGTTTGAGGGGGGGATGTGAGAATATCATGTATATGAGTTACTAGAATATTGTGTTTATGGGTTATTAGTTATAAAATACTGTGGATAGAGAAGCTCAGATTCTTGAAATATCATTTTGGGGTCGTGCTGGAGGTGACAACTTTGTAGCATATATGGTGATGGTTTCTGGTAAGTCAATTTGAAGGAGCACAATGGTAGCACAACAGCGATATTGAACCAGTGATGGGCGGAGTTCTCGTGTAGGTGGTGGTAATTGACCAGCAACATCATATGCCAAATTTGATGAAGAGAGAAAGGAGGCAGTTGCAGCAGCGAGAGGCAATGGCAAGTTTGGCGGTCGCCGGGGTCTTCCAGCAACAACAGTGGTGTGGCGGTGCTAGAGATGGTGGGTGTTGGAGATGACAAACAGAGGACTAGTTAACAACTTTGGTACCATGTTAAGGTTTTAGGGAGTACATTTTGGGCAATGTATTGTACCTATTTCATTGATAATGCCAGGAATATATGGAAGAGGTGGGAGATCTGTAGAGATTTGTTGGAAATATTAACTAATATACATGAATCCATCTGTATAGCTATCTATAGTATGTACAACTGTACATACGTATCCTATACTTTAACAATTATGTCACTGAATTGTTTGGCTGAAATCAACAGCTAGCCTAGTTATTTCAAATATTGGATAATAATTATTATTTCTCTGCTTGGTGGTGTGCAATGCTGATAACTATATTAATAATGAAAGAAAATGTTATGCTAGAGGACCTGAAAAGGGATGAAGCTATTACACATTTTCACAGCATAATCTGGTATTTAGCTCCTGAGATCTATACTTAAATCTTTAAGTATTTGAGACTTGCTTCTATACATTGTCTTGTTGGATTAATGGTTCCTTTGCTTATAAATTTGTGCAAAATCTCAGCTGTTGAAGAGAAGCAGCATTTGTGTCTTTCTGCCAATTTTATGTAATTTTCATGAAATACTCACATCCAACTTTCTACTTTTTAACCAGACGAAGCATATTATAGAGCAACTGAAGCGTAGACTCGATGAGTTTCCGGTCAGTTCAACTCTTATAAATTCTGATAGAATCAATATATCATGGAAGTGTTATACATTTTTAAGATTAAATCAGATGGTCTTGGGCACTTCCTTTTTTTTTTTTAAAAAAAAAAAAAAAACAAATCTGTCAGCAAGTCTACTCTGGTATACATGCCACACCTATGAGATGCAAACTATTCCTTCTGAAGGTCACACCACAAATAGACCTCTGGCTGAGGAGACATTGGTCAGACAATCCTAACCTTCCACTAGGGGGCTTTTGTGGAAAGAAAAGGACATATAATGGAATATTGGTCTACCTTATCTTTTGAACAACATATTTCTTAGTTCTTACCATAACCCAAGAATTTTACAATCATCATGATAGAGTTTCCAGATGAAAAGATATTGAGTTCATGCATTAGTGCCATGTGTATGGGAATAGATCGCTGCTAACTGCAAGAAAAAGTGCTTGAGACTCCAGCCTTTCCCATTTTTATTTAGGTACGAGGACCGAACTTCCCTGGACATATATTTTCGAGACCAGCTACCCCATCTTTCTGTTTTCATTCCAATCCACACCCCAAGTTTAATAAGTTTCCTTATTGTGCTCAGCGTTTTTTTTTTTTTTTTTTTTTTTTTTTTAAATAAATTCTTTTGGATTTCACGCTTTCTTGAAGTCTGATTCCTTTTGAATTTCACAAAGAACCTCAAGCACTTGGCATAGTCACATGGGGTGTGCCTAGAGCTAACTGAGCACCGTGTGGGGAAGAACTTGCATGACATCAATCTATCAGGTTCGGTGCCTCATGTTCTCCTTGCAAACCAAAAATTGGGTCAGTCCAAAACTCAGGTAGGCCACACCATAAGAAAGAGTTGGGGTAAGGCACCCACTGTTAGTTGTGTATGGGGACCGCTGTGGTTTATATATGCCATCCAATCCATTCATATGACTCTTCCAACCAAGATGAAGGTATAATCCAAAAATATGCTATTCTAAAACTCAGATGGACCACACCATGTGAATGTTGAGGTTTTAAGAAGATTTTACACAGTTTCCTATGGCGAAGCCTACCTGAATTTTGGATCAGTGTGATGTTCAGGATGAAAACCTAATGTGGGTGGCGCAACTTATGGACAGGGTGGATCTCATCTGCATGAACTTGTCCATCAATGTCGACAAATAGTCATGCACGAGCATGCCTACACTTGGTCACCCACGTGTTTTCGATTCTCAAAAGACTAAGGGGTTTGCTTGAATACATCATATTACAATAAGATATGTTGGGACTATAGCCATTGGATTTGGATCTTTTTTCAGTGACACAAACCATTAATTTGATATGGCTACCCTTGGATGGGGAATGCCCAAAAAGACTCAGGCTGAACATTTCAACTCATTGATTATACAAAAGAGGTATGGTGACTGTTCATGTTCAATAATAAAGGGTTTAATTACCAAAGAGATGAAACAATGTAATTGAGACCTTTAGTTTGTTGTCTTTCCAACACAAAGCGAGACATCATATAAATGGTTTGGATCATTGGAGGATGACCCATATTCAAAGGATAAAGTCCCTATGTATCACCGTATTGTAGTATGTCGTAATGTATTTGAGCAGAGCTCAAAGAGTAATGCTATGGGGATGGGATTGGCTCGAACAATTCGCCTTCTACAGCCAAAAGTTTGGTGCCCACCATGATGTATGTGTGATATACATTCCATCCATCAGTTGCACCACTCATTTTAGGACATGATCCCAAAACTAGGTCGATAAATGAATCCAGTGGACCCAACCACAGTGAGCAGTGGAATGAGAACACTCACCATTGAAAGCTTTATTGGCCCATTGTGATGTCTATATGCCATCCAATCCGTTAATAAAGGAGTACGGCCTGTATGAAATGAAAAGCCAAATACCCGCATTATCCAAACTTTGGTGGGACCCAGTAAGGTTTCATTGGTGAGCATCTCCATCCCTGATGTTCCCTGTGGTGTGGCTCACTTGAGTTTTGGATTAACCTGCTTTCTCAAATGATGGATGGAGTGGATGTTGCACTAACATCACAATGGCCTCACAGAGCACATAGACAATGAATTGCCTGATGGAATGGCCAATGCATGGTACTCCCACTCATCTTCATTGGAAGATGAAAACTTAATGTTGTCATGCTATTTTCTTTAAAGAAAGGGGTAGACAAGGTTACTTATTAAAAGTGGGGACTAGTTTTGAACGAAAATAGAAGGATTGGGCGGTTGTTCTAAGAAGTATAACTGAGGGAGAATTTAGTTATTATCCCTTCTATTTATTTACTTATTTGTCTGTTTTTTATTTTTATTTTTCATGGTTTTAATAGCCAGAGTTAAAGGCAATGGACATAGAGGCTTTGGAAGAGGAACACAAAGCTCTCTTGTCTGACAAAGCTGGATAAGTGGAGTATTTGCAGTCTCTACAGAAACGAATTGAACAAATTAAGGTAAATGAACCTCATTTTCTCACATAAACATGCTTTACAGGTAAGAGGAACTATGAAGTCTTGAGCCCCAGCAAATGCATCGTCTGCTGACCTGCAGGGTTCAGTACATTTGCCGTTCATGATTTGGTGATCCAGATTATTCATCCAGTGAGCCCCACTGTGGATGCGGTATGCTGCAAAACTGTTCAGATTGGAAGATCATAGAACAAAATGCAATGGCTCACAAGATGATGGTTGAATTAAAAATACAGCAATGGTCACATTCAACAGATAATAGCCAAAGGTTGAAGTATTTGGATCTTCCAATTTGAGAGTTTGGGCAATCCCATCCATGTCGGGACCATTATATAAACAGCCTGGGTAACCTGGCCAAGGACTTCACACATGTCTAGAAACCTGTTCCTCAGCAAGCCATATAATTCCTCTATAGGTATTATATTTGCTCCTTTCTAGAAAACATACCTTTTCATGTTAACTATCACATTAACCCTGCATTTTACTAGAACCAACCAAAGGTGGATCAACCAGGTTTTGATCTACCCCCACCAAAACAAGGTGGCTGCTTCTCTGATCATTTCCTAATCATGGTTCGGATCGTGATGATGTAGCAGAGAAAATAGAAATAGCTGCCCATGATCCCTGCCTTTTCCAAATTCAAGAACCAAGCACGGAACTTCTAAAATATTAATGAAATCTACAAAACCAACCAAAATTAGTTCTTCAGATTTAAAGAACCATGAGTATGATGATCTAACTCAAAGGAAAAGTTTCAATTGAATTTCCATTAACACATTTAAGTTTAGAAAGAACCAATAACTTAAATAAGAGAGGATTCTATAAACTTCTCGAGAGTAGCTGTTAGATAGCATAAAAGAATTAGAGTTCCATGTTCTTTCCATGATGATTGAGCTTGATGAAAGTAGGAGTGGCAATGAGTAGGGCTGACCTGCCATCCAACCAACCCAACCTGCTTAAAAGCCGGGCTTGAGCTGAGTTTATTGGGTTTTGGGACAGGCGGGACAGGCTCGGATTGGACCCAGCCCAACCTGAACTGACTTGACTGTACATCTATTAGATTTACATACAGAAAAATAAACATTGTACAACAGCTGTATGTTTTCTTCATTGGTTGAGAGGCGTGGATGGATCCAGAAGGTCTCAAGTTCAAGCCTTTCCTTGGCTTTTTCAAGTTTTCAACCACAAGATCTTGTCTGCACTCCATTTTAAGTTTCCATGAGCAGAGATTTTTGTCATTTGGTCTTTTGGCAGGGCATTTCTCAAGCAGTTAAATGTCGTTGTGGACAGGAGTACACGGTCGAGATGAGTTGATATGTTAGTTCGCCAACTGAAAAGGCTGTTTTTCCCTCTTGTGTTTTATGGAAGTGAAAATTTCAACACTAAGGATGGCTTAGTTTACAAAATAAGGCATGTACAGCACAGCTGCGTATGATGCAATCATGCAAATATCCATTAACCCCAAAAATAGAATATTACAGTTGATGCCATTCAACAGGTTCTCATCTCTTTTGCCAGGCATATTTTGTTTTTGGATTTGTGGATTTGTGGAATTTTCAAAAGCAGAAAGAAACTCATTTCCTCTGATGTGACATTTCCCCTTGTTTGTGAAAGCCAAGAGGGGTAAGGAAATCGGTTTTCATTTCCTTATATTTCCTCAGAAAAGGTAATTTTCTGTTCATCTCTAAAACCCAAGTAATGGAGATTCCATCCTTTTTGATAGTCAGCTCTTACCTTCTGACCCTTGATCATACCACGTTCCCTTTGAAATCATGTATGCTAAACCAAACATGTTATATAAGGATTCTTTTACACAGATGTCCTTTTCCATAGTTTTCCTCAAATGTGATGCTTTCCAGTTCTCGTCTAGCTTTTGGTTTCCACCAATCCAAACAAGTTTGTGCATAATGAAGGATGTATATGGCATGCATACATGCATGAATTTTGTGCAAATGCATGTTGTCATCTTCATCACGCATGCTAATGTTTTGCGTGTGTAGGCCTTGGGTTTATATATATATATATATATATATATACACACACACACACACACACACACACACACACACACACACACACACACACACACACACACACACACACACAATTCAGCTGTACCAAGACTTGGAAATCAAGTTTACTTGACTTCTAATAGCCTCCCTTAAACTTGACTCTCTTGTTCCTTTGATAGTCTTCAACCTTAGGAAATTTTCAGCCTTTAATGCCTTCTTAAAAATATCTGCCATCTGATCTTGGGATCGGCAAAATTTGAGTTCTATCTCTTTTTCTTTCACGAGATTTCGTATACAGTGATGCTTGATGTCAACTTGTTTGCTTCTACCATGAAAGACTAGATTCTTTGTCAATGTAGTTGCCAACTTGTTGTCATACATGATTTCCATAGGATATTCCTACTTGTGATTCAGTTCACTAAGGGGGCGTTTGGATGTTAAGTTACTTTAGATAAGCTACTTATGTCATAAGTAACTTATTTTGGTTTCTACTTAATCACCAGATAAGTATATTTAGTAAACAATATACTTTCACACAGAAAGTAGAAAAACATATTTGATCTCCAATATTATAAGTAATTATTTTGAAAGTCTATTTGGTACCCCTATCATGTGGGGCCAACCTTTGATGTAGATCATTCATTAAGTAGCTTATCTTGGTTTCTACTTAATCAACAGATAAGTATATTTGATAAACAACATGCTTGTCACCCAAAAAGTAGAAAGCATATTTGGTCTCCAACATTATAAGTAATTATCTCGAAAGTCTGTTTGGTCCCCCTCACATCTATTGTCCATCATGTGGGGGCCAACCTTTGACGTAGATCATTCATTGTGTGGGCCATCCATCTTGCTGGGCCCACCTTGATTGTGAGCCATTCATTATTAGGGGCAGACCTTTAATACGCATAGTTCATTAAATAGGGCCCACCTTTGATGTTAGTCATCCATCATGTGGGCCCACTATCCATCATGTGGGGCCCATCTTCAATATCAACGGCCCATCATGTGGAGCCCACCTTTGATGTGGACTGTCCATCATGTGGGCCTACCTCCGATGTGGGCCGTCCGTCATGTGGGACCTGCCTTGGATATGGGCCACTCATCATTAGGCCAACCTTTGATGTGGATTGATCATCATGTGGGGCTCACCTTGATGTGGATCATCCATCATCTGGGGCCTACCATTATTAATTGCCATCATGTGGAGCCCACCTTTGACATTGGTTGCTCATCATCTGGGTCCCACCTTTAATGTGGGTTGCCTATCATGCAAGGCTTGCCATGGATGTGGGTCATTCATCATTAAGGATGCCTTTTGATGTGATTGTCCATCATGTGGGGCTACCTCGATATGGGTCATCATCATGTTGGGCCCACTAGATCATGTACCCATTCATTGGATGATTTTCTAATCTCATGAACTTAGAAGGAGTTCATGGCTACGTAGAGCATATTCTCCTAAATAATTTCCGTGGCTAATGAAAATGAAGAAAATAAGTTATTTTGAAAAACAATATTTTAAAAAAATAAAAATAAAAACACTACTTATTTAAGTTTAATAATCAAATTATTATTTATTTATTTATTTATTTATTTATTTTTTTAAGTAACTTATCAACTTACATAACTTAAAAAAGCTACTTATTTGGTAGTATCCAAGCGGGCCTTAAGTATGCTTCTTTGCTTCTACAGTTGAGAATGCAACCACTTTTTGTTTGTTTGTTTGTTTGTTTTTTTTTTTTTTTTAACGACTATGAAAACACACCCGTGCTTAAGAGGAAACACTAACTTGGAACCACTCTTCTTCTCAATGTCACATGCCTCAAAATTCTCACGGCCGATTGCAAGTTTAACTTGTTCGACATTTCCTTGAATCTAATAGTAAGTCCCACACCCTACATAATATTAGGTCTAGCAGAAGTCAAAGTGGCAAAAGACTACGTACTAAACTCTTAGGGGGTGTTTGTTTTTTTCATTTACATATGTAATTACGACATGGACAGTGAGCTTGGTTGAAAAGTTTGCAATTCCACAGAATTGAATTCGTACAATTCCCATATATAACTTACTATAGTAGCATTAACCGTACTTCAATTGGAGTATAAATCAGTTTCGAAGATTACATTTTGAACTTTTCTAAGATTTTCTTGGCATACTTTCTCCGCCTTCTTAAGTTCTTGGTTGGAAATCTGAGCCGGAAACGGATTTGAATCTGGATCATGATTCTAATGAGACAGTTTTTATAGTTGAAAGACAACTTAACAGCTCTTCCATTGAATTAACTCTTTGTTAATTTGGCAATCTGCTTCAGACGTGAGTGGTCACCTTGATAATTAATGGGTTGTATTTTGGCATCCCATAGAGGTAGATCTTATGAAATATTTACATGGATAAAAATCGATGAAAAAGAAATTCACATTCAACTAAATAAACTAGGATAATGCTATTTACAATTGATGAATAATCCCAGGCATGAGATGAATGTAGTATCATAAAAAAAAAATTTTAAAAAAAAAAAAAATGAAAAAATGAAAAAAATTTCAGTAATGGTATTGTTGCTGCCATGTGAGATTAATCTTCCTTCGGCTTTTCTTGTCCATGTTGATTTTCTTCAAATAAAACGATAAAACCCAGGTTTAGATTTTGAGGCCCATGACGGAAAGTCCTAACTTGGACGGTATGGAAACCAGCACGCAATCCATTTCCTTTGACGAAACAACTCCACTTGCCGTTCAAGGTATAGCCCCCTGATGATTTCCAGTAGCTGAAGCGTGTGATCCAATCGTGACCCTTGTGATCGAGAGTAATGCATTCAATCCCAACACCTCTTTCGAGATTGTATCTTTCATAGGGTGTTAATGCAGGAAGGAGGGTGTGGCCGATGAGAGATGTGGGGAAGAGGAGACGATTTTGATGAGGATCAGTGTCACTGGATGTCAGCATTTTATCCATGGCCCATATGAGACCTGTTGCTTTTAAGCGAAGGTAGGCCTCGATCCAGCCGCGAGGAGATGGGTTTTTAACGGTGAGCTTCTTGCAAGGCATGTTGTAGTCAACAGGCTTCTTCATCTTCTTGGTATTGTTGTTGTTGTTGGAGTCATTCACCTTCCTTTTCTTGTTGTGGTTATTGTTGTTTGGTGGGGTGGTGATGGAGTTGGAGAGAAGAGGAGAAGCAGAAGCTGCTACTTCTGCAAACATCAACAAATTGCTGAAGTCGGCATCCATTCTTCTTTAAATTTTTGTTGCAACGAACTTAATGCAAAAGAGAGGCACGCTTGAGAGAGATTTGAGAGGAAGTGAGATGTTTGAGAGAGAGAGAGAGGAGTTTGGGAGAGAGGCCTGAGAAAAATAGAGAAACGTTGGAAAGTGAGATGAATGAAAGAAATGGAGAAATGGTTTTATAGAGAAATGAGAGTAGTTTCCTTTTCGATGATGATTGATTTTTGGAAAGAAATCTTAGTTTCTAATTGCGTACTGTTGATGACGTGTTGAGAGTAGCGGCTTGTGGGAGTTCAATGGTTACCTTTTTTTTCTATGGTGTGGTCCACCTGAGATTCGAATCAGCCTCATTTTTAGGCTCCAGCCCTAAAATTAGCTAAAACAATGGATGGATGGCATGGATAAAACATATACATCACGGTGGGGCCTCCAGAGGACCGTTCGGCAGCAATGCAGCTACACGCCGTGTCAGTTCGCAATCGGCGTCCGTAACTTCGGGACGCGGATTTCTTGCGAAAGGCTTTCGCAGGAAGTTCCTGCGCTGGGAACCCAGGTGAGGCCCAGTGTGATGTTTGTGAGAAATCCTCCCCTTCCATACGTTTTTTTATTTCATTTCAGGACATGATGCCAAAAATGAACCGTATTCAAAGCTCAAGTGGGCCGTGCTAAAGGAAAATGTGGTTAAGGAAATTCCTACCATTAAAATCTACCTGGGTTTGACAGTGTTGTTTACAAGCTATCCATACCGTTAATAACTTCATTTTTATCATGTCTTCGGCCCACTTGAGCTCTGGAAACGGTTCATTTTTGCCTTCATGTCCTGAATTGAACTCAAAAAACAGATGGACGGGCAGGATTTCTCACAAACATCACAGTGGGCCCCACCTGGGTTCCCAGCGCAGGAACGCTTTCGCAGGAAATCCGCGTCCGTAACTTCGTGGGCGCGACACGTGTCAGGCGATTTCTCTTGACGGTGGCTACGTCCCTACTGAACGGTGCACTGTGGGCCCCAAAATGATTTATGTGATTTATCCATGCCGTCCACCATTTTTGGATCATTATTTTAGGGGGAGAGCACAAAAATGAGGCATATATATATGTCTCAGATGCACCACATCACAGGAAAACAGTGGTGATTGAACACCCACAGTAATGTTTATTTGTAATCCAACCTGTTTATTAAGTCACACGAACCTGGATGAGTGGAAGATACAAATATTAGTTTGATCCGAAACTTTTTGTGGCCCTTGCAAGAAGTTTTTAATGGTAGGCGTTCAATCACCACTATTTCCTGTAGTGTGATCCACTTGGGACTTGGATCAATCTCCTTTTGGGTTTATGGTCTAAAATGATATAGAAAAATGTATGGACGGCATGGATTAAACAAATATGTTATTGTATGGCCCACAGGTCACATTCCACATTGACAGTTAGGGCGATCCGGTAGTTCCTACGGAGAGAGCTTTCCATCGCCTGCCAGGAGAGTGTTAGATTTGGAAATTGGAAGTTTGGGCCCTTTCCGCCGAAGTAATTTTTTAAATGCTTAATCTCAACTTCCATCTTAATAGCGCGACACGTGTCAGGCATATGGCTCCAATTAGGCATCCTTTGCCATAGCTGTTGTGCCAAACGTGTATGAGGCTGGAGCTCTGCGGGGCCACATGTTACATGTATTGCATTACATCCACACCGTCAATAAGGTGAGCCTTCTCATCGTAGCCTATTAGATCTCAACCATTAACAAGTTTTTGTTCTCTACGGTTATTATGGAAAGCCACTGATCAGATGAGTAGGGTCACCTGATCCATGTGGGGTTTTCACCATTTGCCATCCATATAGGGACAATTGCATGGACGGTCATCTGATCCATGTGGTCAGCGTTTTTCTTTGCCAGCTCATCGGTGTGGCCACCTGACATTCAGTTCACATGTCTCGAATAAGCACGTGTGGTGCTCTGTAAAGGTACGCGTGGATTTGGCAATCCTCGTGCGAAACAAGAGGCTTGAAAACTGGGAATCGAATTGTACACAATACTTGTTTTACGCAGGGTGTAAAACAGGCAAGCCCTGTAGGATCTTCCATGTAGTATATGTAATCAATTCCGTCCATAAGGTGAAAACACTCATTTGAACCGTACATATCAAATAGTGGGGTATGAAAACCCTACAGTTAATGCTTGATGTGGCCCACCAGGATATCTTTATTATATCCACTCCATCCATCAGTTTCTCCCAGTTGCAGTAGGCTGGCAGACAAAAGATAACCAAAATCAGGTGGGCCACCCTCCTGGAAACTATGGATGATGGAAACACCCACCGTTGATACCTTAAACAGTACTTACATGGATATGAAAATTGAAAACTAGCCGTGGTATTTTTCTAAACTTCAGCAACAGAAGGATTCATCACATACTTGCTTCATTAGTTAAACGTATCCTTTGTTTCTTGGGGTGGTGATCCAATTGGGCCCTTAAAACTCTAGATTTTCATTAAAATTTTGTTTTATGGTCCATCCAAATACTTTTAAGTTCTATTCCTATACGATCTCATAGTTATTCTGTCATAGTATCACTCTACTTGTACATGTCCCATATGTTGGGGGCCTTGCACAAAACCTTAGGATCTAGCCTCCTGAAACAAATCAGAATTATGGAATAATAATGCAATGAACTAAATCAAAACATAAACTACACCACACCAGAGATTTTTACGTGGAAAACCCTCAAAGAGGTAAAAACCACGGGACCTTGTCCAGATCAACAATCCACTATAAAACAGAACGTTACAACCGATCACAAGCACACACCACTTGGATCAAACCTTTTTCACTCATGCAGGAGTGGATAAACAATAAGAGAAACAAAGAAGACAGAGAGATCTCACCGATTACGAGGACGTGGAAGCGCTGAGATATGGTAGATCACTTCTACGAGCATAGCCTCCCTTCGACAAGCTTTCTCTCTCTCTCTCTCTCTCTCTCTCTCTCACACACACACACACACACACACACACACATATACACACCTTTTAATAGCCCTAACCCATCCTAGAAAACCTTTAGGAAACTTAGAATGCCCTGAAATACACTCCAATCCCGGATACACCCCTTTATATAAGAATAGAAAGAGGTAGAATCCAAATAGGAAACAAAATCTGTAAAATCTTCGTTTTCGCAATCGCATTTGTGGAACTCTTCGATGATATCGAAGGTCTCTCGATAACAGTTTCGATATTATCGACGGTCCTTCGATGATATCGAAACAGAACCAAAAACTGTCCAGCAACCAGGGGTGAAAATTCCAACAATTATCGATGTCATCGAGCCACTCTCGATGACAGCCTCGATATCATCTGAAGGTCTTTCGATGATATCAGAACAGGACAAAAACTGTCCAGCGACCAACGCTGAAAAATCTTGCAATTATCGATGGTATCGAAACTTGTTCGATTTCATTAAACCCAACAATGAGAAGAAAATTCCCATCAAATCTCTCCCTTTTCGATTCAGGAGGAGTTCACCTTTTTCAAGCCAGTCTGGTTTTTACAAACCTCAAACTTGCCCTTGAGCAAAGCCTTGGTCATCATGTCTGACCCATTATCGTCCGTGTGGACCTTCTCAAACTGTAATACCTTCTGTTCCAAAGTATCCCTAATCTAGTGATACCGAATCTCTATGTGCTTCGACTTGGAGTGCTGACTTGGATTCTTGCTCAAGTGTATAGCACTTTGGCTATCGCAATAGACCACGTGCTGCTCCTGCTTCAGGCTAAGTTCCTGTAGGAACCTCTTCATCCAAAATATCTCTTTACATGCCTCTGTGACTGCAATGTACTCGGTCTCTATCGTTGATAATGCTACGACCTTCTGTATGTTACTTTGCCAAGAAACCACTCCCCCTACAAACGTGAACATGAACCTCGATGTAGACTTCCTGGAGTCTATATCACCTACCATATCTACATTTGTGTAACCCTCTAACACAGGTTTTCCGTCACCATAGCATAGGCTCAACCTGGATAAGCATCTTAGATACCGCAGTATCTACTTCACTGCTACCCAATGCTCTTTGCCAGGATTGACAAGATACCAGCTGACAACACCAACCGTATATGTTATGTCTGGGCATGTGCACACCATAACATACATCAAACTTTCTACAACTGACGATTAGGGTATCTTCTGCATCTCATCCACCTCTGCCTTTGTCTTAGAACACTGCCTGTCGTTCAATCTGAAGTAACCATCTAGTGGAGTACTGACCGACTTTGCTGCTATCATATTGAACCGCTCTAGGACTTTCTCAATATACCGCTTTTGTGACAGCCAAAGCTTCCTGCTACTTTGTCACGGGTTATCTCCATTCCTAGGATCTGTTTAGTCGGGCCCAAGTCTTTCATCACAAATAACTTGTTCAACTCCTGTTTCAGCCTGTCGATCTTCTTGATGTCTTTTCCCATGATGAGCATGCCATCAACGTATAATAACAGAACTAGGAAATCACCATCTGATAACTTGCGCGTGAACATACAGTGGTCTGACTCCATTCTGTCATATCCATGTTTCAACATAAACGAGTCGAACTTCTTGTACCATTGCCGTGGATATAAGCTCTTCCTCAGCCTACACACCATATGCTCCTTGCCCTTGATTTCGAACCCCTCTGGTTGATGCATGTAGATCTCTTCTTCCAAGTCACTATGGAGGAAGGTAGTTTTAACATCTAACTACTCTATCTCCAGATCCATGCTAGCCGCCAACCTAAGTAACACCCGTATAAATGTCATCTTCACCACTAGTGAAAATATCCCCTCGAAGTTTATGCCTTTCCTCTGATCGAACCCTTTCACCACAGTCTGGCCTTGAACCTCGTCTGTGAATTCTTCTGCTCAATTTTCTTTTTGAACACTCACTTGTTGCTCAGAGCTTTCTTGCCCTTAGGCAGTTTCACCATATCATAGGTGTGGTTCTTATGCAATGATTACATCTCCTCTTTCATAACTTTCAACCACTCCCCCTTATGCTCGTCGGCTAGGGCCTGAGAATAATCTTCTGGCTCTCCCCCATCAGTCAGCATAATGTACTCATGCGGCGAGTACCTCTTGGATGACTGTCTATCCCTAGATGACCTCCTCACCTGTGGCTCAACAGGTGGATCAAGTGGGGGCTGCTCCCCTGGTCCATCTTCTGAAGGAACTCCCTCGTCCTCTGCACCTTGTTATATTCCCCCGTCATCAGGCACCACAGGAGGAATAATAGGATCCATGTCCTTTAGCTCACCTGAACTAGGCTGGTTCTTCTCTGTCTTAAAGAAAACTACATCTCTGCTCCTGACGAGCTTTTTCTCGGTCGGATCCCACAATCTGTAATCGAACTTTTCATCACCATACCCTAAGAACATACACTGCCTGATCTTCATATCGAGCTTGGACCTCTTGTCCTTTGGTATGTGAACGGATGCCCTGCATCCAAACACCTTGAGACGACTGTACGATGGATCATGTCCAGTCCACACCTTCTCAGGTACTTCTCTATTCAACGGGGCTGATGGAGACCTGTTTATCAAATACACTGCCGTGTGCATTACTTCTCCCCAGAATGTCTTGAGCAACTTCGCATGGGATAACATGCATCTGATTCTCTCTACTATGGTATGATTCATTTGCTCAGCTACACCATTATGCTGGGGGTCTTGGGAACCGTCTGTTCATGCCGTATACCCGGGACTTGCAATACTCATGAAAGTCACTAATGTATTCACCACCATTGTCAGTGCGGATGCACTTCGATGATCTACCTATCTCTCTCTCGATCATAGCATGAAACAATTTAAACACACCAAAGACCTCGTCCTTGGATTTCAAAGCATAAACCCAAACCCTCCTATATGCATCATCTATAAAAGTAATAAAATACAATGCCCTACCCAAGGTTTTTGTCCTCATAGGACCACAGACATCAGAATAAACCAAATCTAATGCATGCACTTTATTAACATGAGAAGCAGATTTAATAAATGAAACTCTATGCTGTTTACCTGATAAACAATTAAGACAGGTTTTGAGAGGTGTACCTGTCACGTCTGGAAGGAGCCATTTTCTTGTTAGTACCTGAAGCCCTTTTTCAGTCATGTGGCCTAGACGTCTGTGCCACATGTCAATAGCTGAATCTTCCGCTGCGTTCAACCCACCTTTGGACACACTAACACTTGCCTTGTAAAGGGTGTAACACTTCTTTCCTCTAGCTGTGATCAACGAACCCTTGATGTGCTTCCAGCGCCCACCAGCAAACCGGCTTTCATAGCCATCATCATCTAACATTCCTGTCGACATCAAATTGAGGCGAAGGTCTGGGATATGCCTCACATCCCTGAGAACCAATGTGCAGCCCACATCGGTCTTCACACAAATATCACCGACCCCTACGATCTTCGATACGCCAGAATTTCCCATCTTCACGACTCATAGTCACCTGACTTGTAGCTTGTAAAGAAATCCCTGCGTGGAGTCGCATGAAAAGAAGCTCCCGAGTCAATCACCCAGTCAGTGTCCTGACTAGTAGCCGTGAGACATACATCGTGATCTGCTGAAAGAATAACTACAACGTCGCCATCTGAAGCGACCACAGTGAAATCTGATTCATCTTCCTTTCCTTTTCCTTTCTTATCGTTTTTAGCCTTACGACATTCATGCTTATAGTGGCCCTTCTTGCCACAATTTCAGTATTCAACATCTTTTCTGTTACTCGACTTGCCTCTTAATTTATTTCTAGCCTTCCCGCCCTTCCTGTTCTTTCCTCTCCCCCGTTCCTGTGTCACAAGGGCCTCTTGCTGAGTAGACCCCTGAGACTTTCTCCTTGTCTCCTCATTGAAGAGACAGTTAGTAACTTGTTCCATGGATATCTTTCCGTCTGGCGCAGGTTACTTAAAGACACCACCAATGTCTCCTAACTGTCAGGCAATGAACTAAGCAACAACAATGCCTGCAATTCATCATCCATGACCATCTTCATAGAGGAGAGTTGGTTCACTATATTGCTGACCTCATTCATGTGCTCGGTCACAGAACCACCATCTTTGAACTTGAGATTCACAAGTCACCTTATTAGAAAAATCTTATTATCGGCTGTCTTCCTCTCATACAACCCTTCTAATTTCAGCCATAGGCTAGCGGTTGAGGTCTCTATAGACACATGGTG
Source organism: Magnolia officinalis (assembly GCA_021015155.1). Lineage (NCBI taxonomy): Eukaryota > Viridiplantae > Streptophyta > Magnoliopsida > Magnoliales > Magnoliaceae > Magnolia > Magnolia officinalis. Next base: position 18,946,916 of record JAJHSJ010000011.1, read on the forward strand.
GAACACAGAATCGTCCAATCATTATCTAATAAACCCTACGGCCTTTCGGTTCATCTTCTTTCAATCATCATCAGACATATCCTTAGATTTTGTTGATATGCCTAAAATTGGAGAATATAGGTCCTTGCAATAAAGCAAGTCCTCCATCTTAGCCTTCCATATGGTCCAGTTAGAACCATTGAGGCTGATCATCCTTGATGAGCCACCTTCCATAATTCAAACCGATCCTGCCTGTTCAATGAACTTAGCTTTGATACCACTTTGTTGGGGGCCTTGCACAAAACCTTAGGATCTAGCCTCCCGAAACAAACCAAAATTATGGAATAATAATGCAATGAACTAAATCAAAACATAAACCACACCACACCAGGAATTTTTATGTGGAAAACCCTCAAAGAGGTAAAAACCACGGGCCCTCGTCCAGATCAACAATCCACTATAAAGCAGAACGTTACAACCGATCACAAGCACACACCGCTTGGATCAAACCTTCTTCAGTCACGTAGGAGTGGATAAACAATAAGAGAAATAAAGAAGATGGAGAGATCTCACTGATTACGAAGACATGGAAGCGCTGAGATATGGTAGATCACCTCTACGAGCGTAGCCTCCCTTCCACAAGCTTCCTCTCTCTCTTTCTCTCTCTCTCTCTCTCTCTCACACCTTTTGATAGCCTAAGCCTTCCTAGAAAACCTTTAGGTAACTTAGAATGCCCTGGAATACACCCCAATCCCGGATACACCCCTTTATATAAGAATAAAAAGTGGTAGAATCCAAATAGGAAACAAAATCCGTAAAATTTACGTTTTCGCAATTGCATCTGCGGAACTCTTCGATGATATCGAAGGTCTCTCGATGACAGCTTCGATATCATCGACGGTCCTTCGATGATATCAAAATAGGACCAAAAATTGTCCAGCAACCAGGGGTGAAAATTTCAACAATTATCGATGTCATCGAGCCACTCTCGATGACAGCCTCGATATCATTTGAAGGTCTCTCGATGATATCGGAACAGGACAAAAACTGTCCAGCGACCAACACTGAAAAATCCTGCAATTATCGATGGTATCGAAACTTGTTCGATTTCATCGAACCCAACAATGAGGAGAAAATCCCCATCACCATAGATATTTATGCATATATCGTTAGAACTATACACCTAGCATTGGTCCAAGAAGTTTATAATGAACTAAAACCCGGAGGTGGATTCCAAGTGATTCTTCTCAAACAATACTAGCCACCAGCTCTATTTCTCGCTAGGTCTCTGTTTTCCTACATCACTTCCATGTTTTGAGCTAATTCATGCATGGATAGGGTGGGTGTAGGGTTTACCGAATTTTCGGTCAACAACTCTGATGATTTGGGTGCTGGCAGATTCATGGGTTCTTCTTTAAGAGTTGACATGGTTGCTTGAGATCTAGTGCAGACGGGACTGCAGTGTGAAGCAATGACAACTTTAAGAAGCTATCTAGCTCGGGAAGTGCTAGCAGGCACAAAGATTATGTCTTAACTTTCTTGTTCTCTCTTTTTTCTCTTTTCACTCATTCCTTTCAATCTTTTTTTCTTTTCTTTTTCCTTTTTTTCCTTTTTTGGGTATTCGAAGTATGTTTGAAGATATTTAGGAAGCTAGAGTTAGAATCTCCTAAAATTCATTGAATTCCACATTTTGAATTGGGTTGCATTCAATGAAGCTAGTAAATTTCCAAAGGAGTTGTCATTTTGTGAACGTTGAACATTGGGGTTATGTGGTTGGACTTGGGATATTTCATTTAACTTGCCACTAGCTAATAACTCAGAATTCCGTAGTCAGCTAAACTCTACAGATTTTTTTTTAGAAATCAAAGGATTCAAAGATCTATTTTGTAATGACACATGATTTATGACCTTGGATTCTGAGTAAGAGACCTCAGTGACCAAGAAGGAAAGCATTAGGCACTCTTCACCCACACGTGAGTATGGTCTATACATTTATGTATATGCCAGGAAATGAAATGATTGATGTCTGACTCAAAATTAGGAGTGAGAGATCGAACACATGCAATTTGCCAATACTTGTTTACTTAAGAGTGATGAGACAAAAAGAAAATTAAAATGAATGAATGATAAATGATCCATGTCCAACTCAAGATGGTAAGTGAGGGATTAAACATAGGCGATCTATCAACACCCATTTGTTTACCGGAGAGAAATAAGAAATAAAAGAAAAAAAATGAATGTATTGGTCTCGAATTTGGCTACAGGAACAGTTTGTGGATTGCGGGCATGCTAGAACCAGTTGGGTCCGATTCAAACCGTGACCACCAACCCCTGGAGTCGAGATAGAGCGAGGTTCAGTCGTTGGCTCGACTATTCATTTATTCAGTGATCAACTGTCGCACGCTCGTTACTCAGGCGATTGGCGGAGGTTGGGGCTCTTCCTCCAATGGAATCTTTTTTTGCCTTGAAAATTTAAGGACTTTTGAAGGTGCTACAATTGTATGGTCGAAACAAAAAAAATTAAAGAGAAGTGGATGCTGGAAAATGCATATGATTACCACTACAGTGGGATCACCAGCTTAAGAGTAGCAGGGTGCTTCCAAGAGCAATGTACCGATGAGCGAGACAAAGGTAATGCTATAGATTACAAGTAAGGTCGGCCCATCATATGAGCGTAGGTAGACATATTCCTAAGCTAAGGTCTTCCTTCAGATCTAGCACGCATGCATAAATGGAAGGGAATTACAGCTATTTACTATGACTATGAGTCAGTCCGACGTATGCGCAGGGACAAACTGAGACTAGATTTACACTAAGAGTCTGTTGCGACTAGATCTAGGCAAAATCTGATTCGATCCGACAGATCTAACCCGATCCGAAGGCTAGGATCGAGTCAGATTGAGCAGGCCCACTCAGATCCGACCGTACATCGGATCGAGTTCGGATCAGTGGTCAATTTGGACCGATCCGATCCAGATCGACTCGATCCAATCCGATATATGGTGGAATCAATACTTCTACTTTTTCATGTGGTATGGTCCACTTGAGCTTTAGATATGCATCAATTTTGGGTTCAACCCCTAAAATGATTTGGAAAAACGAATGGACGGTGTGGATAAACCACATGCATTCACGGTGGGCCCAACAAAGTTTACTTAACAGATAAGAGCGTACTGACTACTAAGTAACTCAATTGATTGCATATGAAAGTGAAACACACCAGCTATAGTGCAACTGGTGCAGATATGTGTCGCGCGAAGAAGAGCGCAGACGCGCCTCGAGCTCCGAGTTGTATGAACAACTCAAATGAAATCAAAGTTACATGGGCCCCGCAATGATGTATTTATTATATCCATACCGTTTATCCTTTTTTCGTGATCATTTTAGAGCATTTGAAAAAAAAAGTGAATCATATCTAAAGCTCAAATGGACCACACCGAAAATAGCAGCGAGGATAATGATTTTCACCGTTAAAAAATTCGTAGGGCCCACCATAACATTTATTTTCCATCTAATCTGTTAATAAGGTTAAAAATGCATGGATGAAGAGGAAAAACAAATTTCATATTAATCCGAAACTTCTGTGATCTCCAAAAAGGTTTTAATGGTAAACGTTCAATCCCTCACTGTTTTTTGCAGTGTGGTCCAACTAATCTTTAGATATGTCTTATTTTTCAGCTCAAGCCTTAAGACGAACTCTCCAAATGGATGGACAGTTTGGATATAACACATACCTCATAGTTTGACCCACAGACCCAACCCGATCCGAACCGTACCCTACCCGATTCGACTCGGTTTCCTTGACCGAGTCGGACTCGGTTCGGGTCAGGCCAACCGTGCATCGGATCTGTTCGAGTCAGATGTCCCGGACTCAATCTCGAATCAAATCGAGTTCGGGTCAGCCCATGTAGATTTCAGACTGAATCGAGTTGGACCCAATTCGATTCGACTCGGTCCGATGCCCAGCTCTAGTTGCAACTGAGAAGGGGAGAACTAAACTTAAATATACAGTATTGCGTTAGATTTATAATTAAGTTTTAAATTTAGAGAGAGGTCCTTTGCTCTAGATTTGCTTTCACTATTTATAGCTTTCTTAGAGAGATAGAAGAACAATCGCCCATCCATGTGGCACCTTCGCATGCAACCAGTTGGGAAAATAGCAGTTACATTTCATCGATCATGATCTTATCCTCACTGTAAGCTTAGAAAGTGTTTTTAGGCTAACGTGGTTGGAACAACTGTTCGTCTTTATCTGGAGAAAACTAAAATGCCGAAATGCCCTTAAAAAGATGTGTCAATCGCCAAATCCCTGACGCATGCTTCTTAAATATCTTTTGTGCCATGTGACTAAATTTACACCGTTTATTGGGATCGTAAGAATTTTGGTACAAATATTGTCCCTTCACATTTCCGACTATTCAACAAAGAATGGATAGAAATGTGGTCTTACATTAATGGACTGGCCATGCATCTTATATAACAAACAAAATTGCTATCTTTTTTATTCTTTCTATCATGAAATATTATGTGTCACATAGAGAATACGTTTCCGTATCTCTAAAATAACTGTTGCCTTGGAATTCATTCTATAATCATGCAGCAATTAATGCAACGCATGTAGTGGCATTATATTCGCTATCTTGCATATATTCCTTATTCATCTCTACTTCGTCTTTCTTTCCCTCCAAACCCTAATTTTCCTCTTCACTACCTGTTGTCATGGCTCCAAAGAAATCAAAGCTTTCTAAAATTTGAACATCTCCAACTTCTTCTTTCATTACTTCTCCCTCTTGCTTTCACGGATGTAATTTTCCTATTTGATTCTGATTCTACCTTATACCTCAGTCCTCTTTTAATCCTAACTCTTCTCCCAATCTTTTTGATATCCCTGATTCTTTCCATTCAATAAGAAAGAATGATTTTTAATTTCTTATGAGTCCTTTAATTGGAAGTATCGGGAAGTTGATAAAATTCTTCGATTATGGTCGAAACATGTTGAGGAGTGGGTACATGGTACCAGCGCGTCAAGGAAAGTTTTCTCATTCAATGTACCGAGATTAGCATAGCCAAATGCATTTATTTGTCGACCTACAAGATTAAGCTCAATCTTACTCTTAATCTTACGATATCTTACTTTTGGAGTAGTTCGACCAACTCTTTTCACTTCCGATGTGGCCCTATGAGTCTGAACATCATGGATGTCTTGCTTTAACGTCTCTTCTCCCATCATGCTACCAATTCTATCCATGATGTGTCCCTGACAAACCTTCATTCGATGTTGGTGTTGAGGGTCAAATATTGCATATTAAACCCCATTTATTACGTGATTTTACGAGCATGATACAGTTTAACATAATATTTTAATTGTGTTTGTGTTGCAAGGTGTATTTAGGAGCCTGGACTGAAAAAGGGTACTAAAAGCATGGAGTTAACGCTCCGTAGTCACCAAGGTAAGGGATGAACCCCAGGGGACCGAGATCAAAGATTTTACATGCCAGGGATCTGAGAAAATTAAGCCATTCATGTTAAAGAGGCCTGAAAGTCGTCTAGAATGCAGGATCACAGGTTTCTCACCATCTGTTTGGTTCGAAACTTCATATATGGCCTGAGGACCATAATTTAACCGTAGACATAAAATTTTATCCATTGGATCCTTGTGAAAGTGGCCCAACGGACAGATCAGCCCCTAAAATCCTAGTTTGGGGCCCACCTGGTATCTGGAAATGCTTCAATTTTGGTCTCAACACCTTAAATTATACAGAGAAATGAATGGACGAAGCGAATTTTGGATTAACATCACAGTGGACCCCACCTTGTGTAGAGTGTGCATAATGCGCATGTGCACCAATTGTGCACTGCATCTCCAAGACGGTCAAACCGCCTTGGATCCGCCTCTCTTTCAAAAAATGGCAATTTTCGTTTTCGCTGTTGCAACAGGGATGGACGACGTTCGCTTGAGGAACGTTGTGGGCCACCATCAGATCCCACATGGACAATCCAAGCCTTCCGTTAGAGGGTCAAAAAAATGTTGACCATTTGCAACCGTGCACACGTACATGCCCGCTACAACAGTCACAAACAGATGGGCTGTGGTGGGACGACTTGCAGCCAGCATAGATGGGCCGATCAACGACAATCCAAGTTGTCCATTTTCAACTGAAATTGTACCACAAAGATGATGGACGGTGTGGATCTCTCAGATGATATCGATCACGTGCCCCACCAAGCATCAGCGCAAGAGCTTTTCACAGGCCCTGTTTTTTCGCCAGACGCTGGAACATTTTTTGGCCGTTGCACGATCATGGCCATGATTGGATGACAGATCTGATCCGTTCATCGTGTAGGCCGTCGAAAACCTTCCCAGGGGATGTTAATTCTTTGTAAATCATTTGGAAAGAAAGCAAGGAAAGGAGTCTTCTGCGCTACCTTTCGCTGCGAAAGGTGTTGCGTGCGCGGTCTGTCTGTGTAAAAGCTTCGCACGCAGCTGTCCACGTCCGATTTTCACCGACTCCAGCACCCCTTACGCACTCCCAACCGACCTCCACCAGCTATAAAAGAAAGAGACGAGAGAGAAGGGGCATTCAATCGGGCATTCAATCTTGAGACGTCTGGAAGAGAGAGAAAGAGAGAGAGTTTTAGATTTTTTCTGGGTTTACTAGTTTTCTTATGATTTTTGAGAGATCTAGGCCATTCATGTCAGGCTAAACCTCTTAGCTAGGGTTAAAAGGTGAAGCTTGTGGCGTGATGGGACTGATTTTACGACTTTGATTCATGCCATGAACTATGTTGATTCTAGTTTGACTAATAGGAATGCTTTCAGTTTTTACTGGTTTGTTGTGACTGAAATTATAATAGATCTGCGATGACTTTAAGTATTCCCTTTCCATTATTTTGATTGCGTTGTTAGGAAGCCTTGTTGTTCACCATTGCCCCTTGGATATGGTTGGTTGATAGAATCCTTCATAACACTCATATATCTTTCTGATTTGTTGTAGATTAGTTTAATTCTGTAGTTTACTGTCTCATGGGTATAGTTTTGTAATGGAATCAACTCTAATTCTCATACCTTTCATCTATTTGAAAACTATATCAAAAGAAGTTCATATTTGATTTTCATGGTATATCTTCCAACCGGATGAAGATAGGACTCGAAGTCTAGTTGGGTTCATGAATCAAGCATATGTAGATCTCCCTGATCTCTACAAGTGGATCCTCTGAATCTCTAGTTTCCGACCTTTGAATTCTACAAGTTCTAGCGTATTATTTTACCATTATTCCTTCGTATTCATTCAATTTAGATTTTATCTTATTCTAGTTTTAGTCTTGGTTAATTTCAGATTACGTATAGGTTTCAGTCTCTGTGGATTCGACTTCGGTCTTACTGAGTTTATTACTACATCACAACCCTATACTTGGGGTGTGAACAGTTGGCAGTATATGTTCATCGTATACCGTATTCATGGAATGAGACTGTAAAATTAAGGGAGAGGTCAGCCGTGCTTTCCTCCTGACGTGGGTTTGCCGATCACTTTTATATATCAAAGCTAACAAAATAATCATATAGTATGCTGGTCTAAGTCGACCTTCTGACCCTTAGTGCACTGATTTGTGTGTTTTATTTGTCAAATTAGTTAGTCCAAATCACTGTAGAATGACTACAGGTATATATGCATAATTGACCTAGCACCACATGAGGATGAACATGCGTGATATCCGTACCGTCCATATGATCGGTCCCATTATCACATGAGAAGTCGAAAATTGAGTGGTGCAAGACTCAAGTGGGCCACACAGTGAGTAAGAGTTGGAATAGGATGCTCACCGTCAAATGTGTATGATCCTATCTTCATTTATATGAGCCATCCAAACCATTCACATGATGACTTTTTTCATCAAGAAATACTTTCCAAACATCACGCTAATCTGAAGCTGAGGTGGACAACGATATTACGTGAATTTAGAGGTTGTAGGCACATTTCACGTTGTTTCCTACGGTGACGCCCACTACCTGGGTTTTGGATCAGCATGACGTTGGGGTTCAAGGTCAAACATGGGGCGGCCCACCTGATGGACGGTTTGGATCTCGTCATAAATCATCATAGGTTGTACACCTCCATAAGCGAATGATCAATCCCACGTAGGACTATTCAAGTCTTTCATTTCAATTGCCTGATACGTGCTGCGCTTTGAACTACGAAGTTACGGACGCAGACTGCGAACTGACACGGCGTGTAGCTGCATTGCTGCCGGACGGTGCTATGGAGGTCCCACCGTGATGTATATGTTTTATCCATGCCATCCATCCATTGTTTTAGCTAATTTTTGGGCTCGAGCCCAACAAGGAGGCTGATTCGAATCTCAGGTGGACCACGCCATGGAAAAAAAAAGTAACCATTGAACTCCCACAAGCCGCTACTCTCAACACGTCATCATCAGTATGCAATTAGAAACTAAGATTTCTTTCTAAAAATCAATCAACATCAAAAAGGAAACTACTCTCATTTCTCTATTAAACCACTTCTCAATTTCTTTCATTCAACTCACTTTCCAACGTCTCTCTATTTTTCTCAGGCCTCTCTCCCAAACTCTTCTCTCTCTCTCTCTCAAACATCTCCCTTCCTCTCAAATCTCTCTCTCAAGCGTGCCTCTCTCTTGCATTAAGTTCGTTGCAACTCCCCACCGATGGGGCTCCCGGCCAGGATGGCTTTGCAGCTAGCTTCTACTCAACATGCTGGGATATAGTCGGGGATGATCTCCTCAAGGCATGTATTTACGTCTTTCACGGAGGTTCCTTTCCCAGTCTCAGCCACCCTGATCTGTTTAATTTCCAAATCCTCGGCCCCAAGATCCTTTTCCCATTAGCCTATGTAATTTTCTATACAAGATCATTGCCAATATCATCGCTTTCAGGTTAAATGCAATTCTCCCTGATCTGATTTCCCCTGAGCAAGGTGCCTTCGTCAAGGGCCGTTCAATGGCAGAAAGTATCGCGTTAACGCAGAAAATTGCTAGGGAAATCAATAGGAAAGTGCGTGGGGGCAATTTAATACTTAAGTTAGATATGGAAAAAGCCTATGATAGGCTGAACTGGATTTTTCTAAAACAGGTCCTGATTAAATTTGGCTTTAGCCTACCTTGGATTCACATGGTGCAAAACTGTTGGAACAGTGCCTGGTACTCAGTTCTTATCAATGGAGAAGCGGTAGGTTTTTTCAAATCCTTTAGAGGGATTCGTCAGGGGGACCCCCTGTCCCCCAGTCTTTTCATCCTTGCAGCCGAAGTTCTTAGTAGGGGTCTTTCCCGTCTCATACATTTGGGGGAGTACACCCCGTTCAAGCTCAGAAGGGGCAGTTTGCAGGTGTCGCACCTCCTTTATGCCGATGACACTGTTCGGTTCACTAACGGAAGTCGTCAGTCCCTTCATTCGCTCTCAGCCTTCCTCCTCAAATACCAGCAATCATCAGGTCAGAAAATCAATTTTAACAAGAGTGTGTTCTTCTGTTCCAGAAAACTCCAGACCTCCAGAATCAGATTGATTAAGAGAGAACTCTGGATTTCGGTTGCTCACTCCAGCTTCACATACCTTGGAGTGCCAATAGTGCTTGGATGTATCAAAGCAAGTTCATTCCAGCCTCTCATCGCTAAGATTGAAGCCAGAATTTCTGGCTGGTGAGCTCGTTGTCTCTCTCAGGCCGGGCGACTGGTCCTGATTCGCCACATCCTCGGTAGTATACCTGTTCATTCTATGGCTGCCACAATTATTCCCAAGCAGGTTCTGTCCGCGTTAGAGAGTCGTTTTGCCGACTTCTTGTGGGGCTAGTCTGATGGTAAAAAGAAGCTCCACTAGGTTCGATGGAAATTCCTCGGTTTCCCTAAGGCCGAAGGGGGTCTCAGTATTAGATGCTTGCAGGATTTCATGAAGGCCCTTCGCATGAAGCTGGGATGGGCCGTTTCTAACAATGCATTCACCAGCCTTTGGAATAAGTTTATGAACTCCAAATATTGTCCTCCACTTCCTCTACAAGGTCGATCCAGTTCCCCTGCCTTTTTATCTCCTATTTGGAAGAAGATTAGCGCCTGCTCTCGGTTCTCGATCGGTATGCTCAATGGAAAATTGGCCACAGAAATTGTAATTTCTGGACTGTGAACTGGTCCGGTTTGGGCCCCCTTCTCAGTCTTGCGTCTCAACAAATTCCCTCCAATCTTTTATCGCTCAAGGTGAACCAGGTGTTTGGATTGGTTGGCCCTCTCCCTCCAACTTCGGTCTTCGGCTATCTTCCACAACACATTGTAGATTACATTTTCCAGGTAGGTTTTTGTCTCTCTGATTCCCCAGATTCCCTCATCTGGCCGTTCACTCCTACCGGAATCTTCTCGGTTAGATCGGCTTGGAACCTTTGCAGATTACGTAATCCTCGTAAGGCCTGGTCTCGCTGGGTTTGGCATGCGAGTCTACCCCCCAGGATTTCTGTTTTTGTCTGGAGACTCTTGAACAGGGCGACCCCTATTGATCTGGAAGTGCATAAACAGGGAATCCCTCTAGCGTCTTGCTGTTCATGTGGATCTGTCTCTCCTTCCAGCTGCCGCACGGTGGAATCATTGGACCATGTGTTTGTGACCAGCCCGGTCTCGTCATATGTTCGGAACCATTTCAGAAGGATATTCGGAATACTCGGCTCCTCCTTTGTTGACGTGGATTCCTTGTTGGTGGCTTGGTGGAATCCATCTACTTGCAGAACCTCCCCTCTTCAAAATATCTCCCCATGCGTTGTTCTGTGGGAACTTTGGAAAGCTCGCAACGCAGCCAGATTTGAAGGCAATAAGACCCACGCTCCGCTTATCTATAAGAAAATCTATCGGTGGATCTCGTCCTTAGCTGAACATTTTCCCTCCCTCCTTCGGCCTCCTCCCCACATATCTGCTATTGCGGACCTGGGAATTAATGCCCCTTCTCGCTCAATTCAGCCAGTTTCTCTCGTCAGATGTCAAAAACCGCGTTAGGGTTGGGTTAAACTTAATGTTGACGGTTCGGCTAGAGGTAACCCGGGTCCTTCTGGTGGGGATGGTATTTGTAGAGATGAAAGGGGCGACCTCATCTTCGCTTTTGCTTCAGCCTTCGGCCTAGCTTCTAATGTTTATGCAGAATTGAGGGCAATCCATGAGGGGCTACAACTGTGTTTCTGATTTGGATTTCGTCAAATTGCAGTGGAATCAGATTCTAGTAGTTGATTTTTTGATTGGTAAAGTCACGCATAGCTGGAAATGGTCTTATTGGATCTCCCGCATTCAGGTAGTTGCTAAAGCAGGTCATGTTATTTTCTCTCATATTTTTCGAGAAGGGAACGAACCGGCTGACGCTATGGCTCGATTGGCTAGCTCCTCCCAGGTGAACTCTCTGATTCGTCAACCGTCTCTTCTTCCGCAGTGTGTCAGGGGTAGTCTTTTCCTTGACAAAGTCGGCCTCAGTGCGATTCGCCAGAGACCCCCCTTAGGGGCCTGGTTGCTCCCTCTTTTCTTTTGTCTTGCCCAGTTTATGTCGTTTGCCAGTTTATGATAGGCTGCTCTCAGGTCCTTTTTTCCTGAGGCAGCCCGAATGTCAATGACTGTAAATCTTGGCTAATGAATGAAAATGGTTTTTCCTAAAAAAAAAAAAGTTCATTGCAACGAAAATTTAAAGAAGAATGGATGCCGACTTCAACAATTTGTTGATGTTTGCAGAAGTAGCAGCTTTTGCTTCTCCTCTTCTCTCTAACTCCATCACCACCCTACCAAACAACAATAACCACAATAAGAAAAGGAAGCTGAATCACTCCAACAACAACAACAATAACAAGAAGATGAAGAAGCCTATTGACTACAACATGCCTTACAAGAAGCTCACCGTTAAAATCACATCTCCTCGTGGCTGGATCAAGGCATACCTTCGCTTAAAAGTAACAAGTCTCATATCGGCCATGGATAAAATGCTAACATCCAGCAACACTGATCCTCATCAAAATCTTCTCCTCTTCCCCACATCTCTTATTGGCCACACCCTCCTTCCTGCACTAACACCCTATGAAAGATACAATCTCGAAAGAGGTGTTGGGATTGAATGCATTACTCTCGATTACAAGGGTCAGGATTGGATCACATGCTTCAGCTACTGGAAATCATTAGGGGGCTATACCTTAAATGGCAAGTGGAGTTGTTTCATCAAAGGAAATGGATTGTGTGCGGGTTTCCATACCATCTAAGTTAGGACTTTCCGTCATGGGCCTCAAAATCTAAACCTGGGTTTTATCGTTTTATTTGAAGAAAATCAACATGGACAAGAAAAGCCGAAGGAAGATAATCTCACATGGCAGCAACAATACCATTACTGAATTTTATTTATTTATTTTTTTAAAATTTTTTTATGAATGATACTACATTCATCCCATGCTTGGCATTATTCATCAATTGTAAATAGCATTATCCTAGTTTATTTAGTTGAATGTGAATTTCTTTTTCATTGATTTTTATCCATGCAAATATTTCATAAGATCTACATCTATGGGATGCCAAAATACAACCCATTAGTTTTCAAGGTGACGACTCACGTCTGAAGCAGATAGCCAAATTAAGGGAAATTGCCCGTACTCGCCTCAAAGTTTGGGTCAATTATCCGATCGCTACGACACTCCGTATATTCTCTAAAGGGCCTTCTGACAGCTTTTGGAGATTGTTTCGGACGAAAATGCCCCTGTCCTTCGTTAAGTAGTTGCACGGTTTTCTAGGGACTAAGAAGTTACGTAGTATTTAATGCTAGTAAAGTGATGTGTACGGAACCCTTTTTACGCGTGGAAAATGACTAAACTCGTGGGGCCCATATTGATGTATGTGTATAATCCATGCCGTCCATCCATTTTACTGCGTCATTTTAGGGCTAGGGTCCAAATATCAGCTTGATTCAGAGCTCGCGTGGGTCACATAATAGAAAATAAGGGTGATAGTAGAACCCGCTGTTGAAACTTTCCATGCTCACCGTGATGTTTGTTAGAACTGGACATTGCCCAAGTCAGGACTTTTTGGGCCCACGCCGAGCTGGTCGACAGGGTGGACGAAACGGATCTCCCCATTGTTGGCCTCAGGCTATTGTACCAATGGCTATCCTTTCATTTGGCAGTAAAGGAAGTGAACATGTAACAACCATGACCCATATAACATGGGAACCATGACTCGTATAATATTATAACTATGACCCATGACAACCACGACCCATATAACATGAGAACTACGACCCTTACTACATTACCATCACGACCGTTGCCACATTTATGTGTATAATCCATGTCGTCCATCCTTTTTACCGTGTCATTTTAGGGCTAGGGCCCAAATATCAGCCTGATTCAGGGCTCGCGTGGATCACATAATAGAAAATAATGGTGACAATAGAACCCACTGTTGAAACTTTCCAGGCTCACCGTGATGTTTGTTAGAATTGGACATTGCCCAAGTCAGGACTTTTTGGGCCCACGCTGAGCTGGCCGACAGGGTGGACGGAACGGATCTCCCCATTGTTGGCCTCAGGCTATTGTACCAATGGCTATCCTTTCATTTGGCAGTAAATGAAGTGAACATGTAACAACCGCGACCCATATAACATGGGAACCACGCAACATATAACATTATAACTACGACCCATGACAACCACGACCCATATAACATGAGAACTACGACCCTTACTACATTACAATCACGACCGTTGCCACATTACAACCACGAATATGTTATATGGGTCTTGGTTAGCATGTTATATGGATCTTGGTCAGCATGTTATATGGGTCCCAGTTATATGAGCCTTAGTTAGCATGTTTTATGGGTCTTGGTTAGCATTTTATATGGGTCTCAGTTGTATGGGTCTTGGTTAACATGTTGTATGGGTCTTGGTTAGCATGTTATATGAGTCTTAGTTGTATGGGTCTGGTTAGCATGTTATATGGGTCTTGGTTGTATGAGTCTCAGTTGCAGACCATTTGGGTTGTGGTCTATATGGGTCTTGGTTAGCATGTTATATGGGTCGTGGTTGTGATGTTGTATGGGTCTTGGTTAGCATGTTAAATGGGTCGTGGTTGTGATGTTGTATGGGTCTTGGTTAGCATGTTAAATGGGTCTTGGGTCTTGGTTGTATGGGTCTCAGTTGCGGACCATTTGGGTCGTAGTCTATATGGGTCTTGGTTAGCATGTTATATGGATCGTGGTTGTGATGTTGTATGGGTCTTGGTTAGCATGCATGTTATATGGGTCTCAGTTGTATGAGTTTTGGTTAACATGTTACATAGGTTGTGGTTGTCATGTTGTATGGGTCTTGGTTAACATTTTATATGGGTCTTGGTTAACATGTTATATGGGTCTTGGTTAGCATGTTATATGAGTCGTGGTTGTTATGTTGTATGGGTCTTGGTTAGCATGTTATATGAGTTTCAGTTGTATGGATCTTGGTTAGTATGTTATATGTGTCATGGTTGTCATGTTGTATGGGTCTTAGTTAGCATGTTATTATATGGGTCTCAGTTATATGTGTCTTGGTTAGCATGTTATATGAGTCATGGTTGTCATGTTGTATGGGTCTTGGTTAGCAAGTTATATGGGTCTTGGTTAGCATGTTGTATGGGTCTTGGTTAGCATGTTATATGGGTCTTGGTTAGCTTGTTATATGGGTCTCAGTTGTATGAGTCTTGGTTAACATGTTATATGGGTCGTGGTTAGCATGTTATATGGGTCTCAGTAGTATGAGTCTTGGTTAACATGTTATATGAGTCGTTGTTGTGATGTTGTATGGGTCTTGGTTAGCATTTTATATAAGTCTTGGTTAACATGTTGTATGGGTTGTGGTTGTGATGTTGTATGAGTCTTGGTTAACATTTTATATAAGTCTTGGTTAACATGTTATATGCGTTTTGGTTAGTATGTTATATGGGTCTCAGTTGTATGGGTCTTGGTTAGCATGTTATATGGGTCGTGGTTAACATGTTATATGGGTCTTGGTTAGCATGTTATATGGGTTGTGGTTGTCATATTGTATGGCTCTTGGTTAGCATTTTATATGGGTCTTGGTTAGCATGTTATATGGGTCTCAGTTGTATGGGTCGTGTTTGTCATGTTATATGGGTCGTGGTTGTCATGTTATATGGGTCGTGGTTGTCATGTTGTATGGGTCTTGGCTAGCATTTGATATGGGTCTTGGTTAGCATTTTATATGGGTCTTGGTTGTCATATTGTATGGGTCTTGGTTAGCATGTTATATGTGTCGTGGTTGTCATATTGTATGGGTCTTGGTTAACATTTTATATGGGTCTTGGTTAGCATGTTATATGGGTCTTGGTTGTCATATTGTATGGTCTTGGTTAGCATTTTATATGGGTCTTGGTTAGCATACAACTGAGACCCATATAACATGCTAACCAAGACCCATACAACATGACAACCACGACTCATATAACATGCTAACCAAGACCCATACAACTGAGATCCATATAACATGCTAACCACGACCCATATAACATGACAACCACGACCCAAATGGGGCGCAACTGAGATGCATATAACATGCTAACCAAGACCCATATAACATGCTAACCAAGACCCATATGACTGAGACCCATATATAACATGCTAACCAAGACCCATATAACTGAGACCCATATAACATGCTAACCAAGACCCATACAACATGACAACTATGACCCATATAACATGCTAACCAAGACCCATATAGACCATGACCTAAACACTACAAGAAAAGACACTTTTACCTACGAAAATTTTCGTAGGTAAAAGCCTTTTCTTCGTAGGCAAAAAGTTTTGCCAACAAAAATTTTTGTTTGCAATTTTGTCCCTAAAAGACCAAGGGGAATAACTTTAACCAACGATATTTTTTTTTTTTTTTTTGTTGGCAAAGATAAGACTTTTGCTGACAATTTTGTTTTGTAGCTAAAATCTTTTACCATTGACAAATCTTTTTTCCTACGATTATATTCGTAGGTAAAAATATTTACAAAACTTTTACAAAACTTTTACCTATGATTATTTTCGTAGCTAAAAAGATTTACAAAATATTTACAAAATTTGTAGGTAAAAGTTACGAATATTTTTATAGCTAAAAATATTTACAAAACTTTTAGCTACGAATATTTTCGTAGCTAAAAATATTTACAAAAGGTAGGTCGTAGATATTTACTACTTTTACCTACGAAAAGTTTCGTTGGTAAAAGTGTCTTTTTTTTTTTTTTTCAAATTTCCTGATATATACCTGTTACAATATTCCTGATATACACTTGTTACCATATTCCTGATATATACCTGTTATGTAAATATTTCATCATATTCACATTCACATCCATTTAAACCCAAAGTACATAAATCCATCCAAATATAAACTACATCCATCAACATGACATTCATTAACACATAAATACATATAAGTTTAACATCATAAATAAAATACAAAAAATCACAAAGATGAAGGCGGAGGTGGTGGAGCATCAGTGGGTAAGCGTGCAGCGAGAGCCTGAAACATCTCCATCATCCGTCGCTCATGCTCCACCCGCATCTCCTCTATCCTCCTCTCCTGCTCCTCCCTCTCCCTCGCCTGCTCCTCCATCCTCTTCCTCTCCTGCTCCTCCCTCTGCCTCGTCAGATCCTCCATCCTCCTCTCCTGCTCCTCCCTCTGCCTCGTCAGATCCTCCATCCTCCTCTTCTGCTCCTTCATCTGCCTCTCTAGCTGCTCACTCTTCTTCTCCAGCTGCTCTCTGATGTCATGGACGACGACCTGTAGCTGCTAAACCTCTTTCTCTACAATATTAGCTCGGTGGGTGGCGCTCTCACCAATGACGATGGATTGGGTGGAGGCAGCTCTAGCGAGTGTCATGAGCTTGACACCATGGCCAAGCCCATGCACAATCCAGAACGGGTGCCAAGCACCTCACTCAGGATCTCTGACTCACTCCGCTGAGTACTATCGGGAGTGGGCTGACTGCGTAAGGTGTTCATCGCCGCCTGTAATGAAAACATATGAATTTTCTCTAAAAAATGACATTATTATAATTTAATGTAATTAAATTTTACAATGTAAGGATTTTTACCCAAATCTCGCCGGCTCTAGGATGTACCCAAGATCCCGTCGCCTGTCAATAGTGAGTCCCTCTATTGAAGTCTATTGGTCCGGGCTCTTAGCCAGTGACGGAATCTCGTTGCGCAATCGAAAGGATAATAGAGTTAATATAAATGCATGGAAAAAATATATCAACTTAATAATTACCAGTAATTTCTTACCATGTCGTGACGAATTTCTGCAAATGACTTTGAACCAGCTAGGTGGTTCACTTCTAACTTTCCCCTGTTATCAGAATTTATTTTGCTCCTCTTCTGAACACATTATTTATAATACATTGTTATTAATTACAAATTAATTGTTACCTTAAGATATCGTAAATATGTAAATATTACCTGAAAAGAATCAGACGAAAATCTATCGCAGAGTATCCGCCAGTCGTCATCAGTCACGTACGGTGGTGCGGACATTGCGGCCTCCTCGTGGCTCATGCACCGCTTGTGTAACACGGAGCGGTACTCCTTGAACCGCTCCTTGATCATGTCGTTGATGGCATAGGAACTGTGCAGAACACTCAAATCCAAGTCAAATTTATCCTACAGTTTCATAAATAATAGATTAAGGTAATAAACTTATTAAGAAAATAACTTAATCGTAAAATAAATTTTTATAAAATAAATTTTAATTTACTAAAATTTACCTGAAGGCGTTGACGGATGAGCTGCCGCATATCATCTATCACGTCTGCCCAACGGGGGGTGGTGGGGGATCAGAGATCGGCATAAGACATCGACCTCTGACGTAAACAGTCTGACATTGTTCCCAACAAGTCTAATGCAGTCCTGTGGAAACTTTACCGTCACCCTACCCTCGCGTGTAAGTCGCTCTAAAAGCAACCCATGCGTGGGTCCACGTCCTCGTCGGCTGGTCGACGATGCTGTTGCAAAAGAAATATGTAAGTATAAACATAAACAGAAGTCATTAAAAGAAATATATGCCTAAACTTACATGTAGTGCCCGGTGTATGCGCGACTGAGGGATCAGACGCCTGCGATGTAATATGTGACGGCGATGCTGGTTCCGTCGCATCATGAGTAAAAGGGGTAGATCTAGTGCGCGAACGACGTACTCTCCCACTTGGTGCCATCACTGAATATGTACGAGCTACGAACTTATAAATTTAAACAATGTTAATACAAGTGGAATATAACAAAACATTATACAAGTAGTGTTGACGATACAATGCATTTGTGCTTATGCTTAGAGAGATGATTAAAATATGATTCGACCATTACACTATAATGCAAGCAGAATATAATAAAACTGTAAACTTTAATCTATAACCATTGAAAATTTCATTACACATTGTCATTCTATATTAAATACACATATTTATGAATTGAAAAATGACATGTAAATCACGTGTACATTTAATAATTATCGTCTGTATCACTATCGCTTAGGGCTATTTCTTCTTCACCATCACTATCGCTGATTAGTATTTCCTCCTCATTGTAAGTATAGGTTATAGGTTAAGGTTAAGGTTTGGGTTTAGGTTATAGGTATGGGTTTAGGTTATAAGTGGTTTAGGGAAAAGTTAGGTTTAAGTTATAGGTTTTGGGATTTGAGAATAGGTTTAGGTTATAAGTATAGGTTTAGGTTGGGTTATAGGTTAAGGTTTAGGGATTTGAGTTTAGGTTAAGATTTAGGTTTAGGTTAAGGTTGTAAGTTTAGGTTAAGGTTATAAGTATAGGTTATAGGTTAAGGTTAAGGTTAAGGTCTAGGTTTAGGTTATAAGTATAAGTTTTGGGATTTGAGAATAGGTTTAGGTTAAGGTTATAAGTATAGGTTTAGGTTATAAGTTAAGGTTTAGGTTTAGGTTATAGGTATAGGTTTAGGTTATAAGTTATAAGTATAGGTTATAGGTTAAGGTTAAGGTCTAGGTTAAGGTTATAAGTATTAGTTAAGTATAGGTTATAAGTTTAGGTTTAGGTTATAGGTTAATGTTTTGGGATTTGAGAATAGGTTTAGGTTAAGGTTATAAGTATGGGTTATTATAAGTTAAGGTTTAGGTTTAGGAAATCTGGGTTCGGGTTCAGGATCGGGTTTAGGTTTTAGGTTATAGGTTATAGGTTATAGGTTATAGGTTTAGGTTTAGGTTAGGTTTATGTTATAAGTATACGTTTTGGGATTTGAGAATAGATTTAGGTTAAGGTTATAAGTTTAGGTTAAGGTTATAAGTATAGGCTATAGGTTAAGGTTAAGGTTTAGGTTTAGGTTATAAGTATAGGTTTAGGGATTTGAGAATAGGTTTAGGTTAAGGTTGTAAGTTTAGGTATAGGTTATAGGTTAAGGTTAAGGTCTAGATTAAGGTTATAAGTATAAGTTTTGGGATTTGAGAATAGGTTTAGGTTAAGGTTATAAGTTTAGGTATAGGTTATAGGTTAAAGTTAAGATATAGGTTAAGGTTATAAGTATAGGTTAAGTATAGGTTATAAGTTTAGGTTATAGGTTAAGGTTTTGTAATTTGAGAATATGTTTAGGTTAAGGTTATAAGTATGGGTTATAGGATAAGGTTTAGGTTTAGGAAATCGGGTTCGGGTTCGGGATTGGGTTTAGGTTTGGGTTTAGGTTATAGGTTATAAGTTTAGGTTTAGGTTTATGTTATAAGTATAGGTTTTGGGATTTGAGAATAGGTTTAGGTTATAAGTATAGGGAAAGGTTGGGTTATAGGTTAAGGTTTACGGATTTGAGTTTAGGTTAAGATTGTAAGGTTAGGTATAGGTTATAAGTATAGGTTATAGGTTAAGGTTAAGGTCTAGGTTAAGGTTATAAGTTTTGGGATTTGAGAATAGGTTTAGGTTAAGTTTATAAGTTTAGGTATAGGTTATAGGTTAAGGTTAAGGTCTAGGTCAAGGTTATAAGTATAGGTTATAGGTTAAAGTTTTGGGATTTGAGAATAGGTTTAGGTTAAGGTTATAAGTATGGGTTATAGGTTAAGGTTTAGGTTTAGGAAATCGGGTTCAGGTTCGGGATTGGGTTTAGGATTAGGTTTAGGTTTTAGGTTATAGGTTATAGGTTTAGGTTTAGGTTTATGTTATAAGTATAGTTTTTGAGATTTGAGAATAGATTTAGGTTAAGGTTCTAAGTTTAGGTTAAGGATACAAGTATAGGTTATAGGTATAGGTTTAGGTTATAGGTTACAAGTATAGGTTCTAGGTTAAGGTTAAGGTCAAGGTTTAGGCTTAGGTTATACGTATAGGTTTTGGGATTTGAGAATAGGTTTAGGTTAAGGTTATAAGTCTAGGTTTAGGTTATAGGTTAAGGTTTAGGTTTAGGTTATAGGTTATAAGTATAGGTTACAGGTTAATGTTAAGGTCTATGTTTAGGTTATATGTATAGGTTTTGGGATTTGAGAATAGGTTTAGGTTAAGGTTCTAAGTCTAGGTTTAGGTTATAGGTTTAGGTTTAGGTTATAGGTTATAAGTATAGGTTATAGGTTAAGGTTTTGGGATTTGAGAATAGGTTTAGGTTAGGGTTATAAGTATGGGTTATAGGTTAAGGTTAAGGTTTAGGTTTAGCAAATCGGGTTCAGGTTCGGGATCGGGTTTAGGTTTGGGGTTTAGGTTATAGGTTAAGGTTATAGGTTATAGGTTTAGGTTTAGGTTTATGTTATAAGTATAGGTTTTGGGATTTGAGAATAGGTTAAGGTTGTAAGTTTAGGTTAAGGTTATAAGTATCGGTTATAGGTTAATGTTAAGGTTAGGTTAAGGTTGTAAGTTTAGGTTAAGGTTATAAGTATCGGTTATAGGTTAATGTTAAGGTTAGGTTAAGGTTGTAAGTTTAGGTTAAGGTTTAGGGAAAGGTTAGGTTTAGGTTAGGTTTATGTTTAGGTTTATAGGTTTTGGTTTAGGGTTAGGGTTAGGTTATAGGTTATAGCTTTAGAGAATAGAGAATAGGTTTAGGTTATAGGTTTGGAGTTATAGGTTTAGGTTAAGGGTGTGGTACCTGCAAATATAAATATAAACACAGCCTGTCCAAATGGCCAGGCCCCTCTAATGCTGTCCATAGGAAATGGACAACTTCATCATGGTCATAACAGCGGTTCCCACCTTCCAGGGACCCCCGCTCATCCGGATAGCTCCGACGCACATCCGGGTCTGCTCCATTAATTTTGAGCAAATACATAAACACGGTCTGCCCAAATGGCTAGGCTCCTCCAATGTTGTCCATAGGAAATGGACAGCTTCATCATGGTCATAACAACGGTTCCCACCTTCCAGGGACCCCCGCTCAACATCCGGATAACTCCGACGCACATCCGAGTCTACTCCATCAATTTCGAGCTGATACAATTAAATCCTAAATTAGTTACTCATCCAAGGTTTGCAACGACAGAAATCTCATTTTATCTTCATACTGAGAACAAAAATACAATGCTAAGTAAACAAACATTTCTAACAAACTATTATGTGAAAGAAAAGCTCTAAAAGATGAGAAAGTCCTCATGTATAATGGTGGGTTTTTAAGATGAAAGGTGAGAGAGGTGAGTTTGTTGTTTTAAAATGGTTTTCGTTGTTCTCTACATGGTTTTCAGCTTTGGAAATGATGTTTGTGTACATACATACATATACATATATCTTAGGTATATACAAATATACTATAAGAAAGTAGTAGTTCTATGTCATGCATGTATAGCTTTTGTTTCTCTTTTTGTTACATACATCCACAGAGATGCATATCGCTCGGTTTGGACGGCATTTGATTTTTTGAAGAATCATCCAATCTAGTTTACCAAGAATCATCCAATCTCTTTTTTGGAAGATTGGTTATCTGCCAAGAGACATGAAGCTTTTGTAGTTTAGAGGTGGATTTTTCTGGTTTTGTAGTGATGTTTTCTAGACTGGATTCTTATTACTACAAAGTGGTTTGTCTTGTTTTAAAAGATTGTTTTTGAGTTCCATTTTCCAAGAGATGAAAGACTGGTAAAATGAGTTTTCCTTTTCCCCTTTCATACTGTGTTGCTATGAAAGTACTGGATGCTGTACTGCTTTGATTTTTTTTAAATTTTTTTGGCTTTTCTCTTTTGAACAGATAGATGCTTTAGCCTTGTTTTCAATCAAAGAAAATAGGGTATTTTCCTTCTTTCATAGAACCTGGTTTTTAGATTCTGTGCTTGAAAATCCTCACATTACAATTCATATCTCATCTTATACAAGGTGGGTCTTTTTCCTTTATGTATATGTTTCATTTAATTGAGAAATCCAGATAGATGTTGAATTTTCTTTAATCCTAAACCTCTTCTAATTAGATTTTTTTTGCTAATAATAAACAGTTTTTCTTTTAGGGGTTTAGTTAGTTGGGTCCTTTTCCTTTAAGCATAGATGTGTTTCATTTAATTTAGAAATCCATATAGATGTTGAGTTTTCACTAATCCTAAACTGTTCACTAAACCACATCTAATTTGATTTTTTACTAATAGTAAACAATTTTATTGGGGATTTGCTGTTTGAAGCCTTCAATTACCATTTAAAACCTCTTATCTTTCAAACTGCAGATCCGCTCCAAAAAGTTTAGATTATATTAGTACATGTCTGCCATGTTAGAACATGTGCCCTGAATTGCCTCTTCAATGTTTCCCCACAGGTATCACCTTAGCAGTTCTCCCTAATTTCCATTTATAAAAAGAATCTCATTATTTGAGATTACATTTTGCCCACAGAAAATTATTATTCTATTTTGGCCTCAGATATTTCCATTATGGGGGATCCTATTCCTGTTCATCATAAAATGGTGATGCTCAGTAGAATTCATGAGTTTATCATGTATGGCTGGGAAGATCGAAAAGAAAAAAGAGAAGCCTTGTGGTACCTATCAATGCTTGTTTGTTTGTGGTCTGTTTGGAGGGAGCATAATGATAAAACTTTTTGAAACAAGCCAAATCGTAGAATGTTGTTTTTTAGATGACTAAGAATAGAACTGCAAGTTAAATGAGCTGGTAGAGACAATGTAGTGTGTGTGTGAGTGATCCAGGGTTCAATCCCTGGTAGTGTTTACCTTTCAAAAAAAAAAAAAAAAAAAACCACTAGTATGACTTTGGGGCAAGAGGAATTGCTGGGTGTAACAGGGAATCAATCATTGCTGGGTGGGGTTTGCATTGTTGTTCTATCTCCAAATGATATTTCATCTGTGTGTGTGTGTGTGTGTGTGTGTGTGTGTGTGTGTGTGTTTTGTGTGTTTTGACAGCCCAGGCCCTCCTGTTCTCTTATGATGTAAAAAGGTTACTGTTGCCTTTAAAAAAAAAATCCACTGACAATTATTGTTTTAGTCATTCTAGTGATGTTCGGTTTTTGAAGTGTTTCCTTGGAAAAGTTGCTTGTCATGCTCATGCATATGAATGTAGAGAATTAAATTCTCTTGAATCAAGTTAAACTATGTTAGCAAGTTTCTTTAATCAAGTAGTGATATTTGAGTCTGTTTAACCATTAAAGAGAGAGTTCAACTGGTCTATGGAGATGAAAACTCTCACTCATACATTGTAGATGAAGAGCTCATATTTCTTTGCAAAAAGAAAAAGAAAATTCTTTTAAAAAAATATACAAGGGCCCATATTTACACACACGCACATGTATCTATATATTTAGTGGTCTAATGGATGAGTGCAACCCACACTTGTAACAACATGTGCTAAAACACACACACACACACACACACACAACACCCATGAGCCAGCCACAGGGTTTGCAAGAATGAAGCCAAATCAGCACCATATATAACACGATGATCTGCAATAACATTCACCTGCAAGCATTCACAGTTTTGCCCAGGTGAGTTTGTGGAAGGCTCAAGACTGGAGGTTCTAGGCTTCCAAATAACTCACCAGGCAGAATGTTTCTCACTTGCACATCTGACTTTTCACACCAATCTGTCCATCCTTGGTAGCAACTACAATTGGTTGGGATGCTCCAATGGCCATGATTGCACCCTGTAGAACAGTCCATTGCAAATTTGGCAGTCAGACTCTCAATTGAAGAGGGGATAATGTATTTGATTTAAAAAAACTAAAACATAGAATCCCCTTGGTTTTTTTTTTTTTTTTTTTTTTTTTTTTTTTTTTTTTTTTTTCTTTCTCAAAGTGGGATTGTGTATTTGATTTACGTGGTGCAGCATCCAGGGAACTTCCTGAAGACACAAGAGTCAAGAAATTCAATTTTCACCCATGACATAGAATTGCAAGCGTTCCCTGCACTTGTTAAAATTAAATGACACTAGTAGTGCCATCGGTCCTTGGGCCAAGACATGACCCTGACTGCTTATTGAGTGGACTGCTACTAATTAGTTTAGTGGGTGTTTACACAAAATTATGCTGATTAATGAAGAAATTTCATGATGCAAACAATGCACCATAATCCAAAAACAAACACCAATTGGTTTATCCTAAATACATATTATGGGCTGAAATTGGATATTTAAAAACAAAAATCACCAACACAATATAAGGATAAAAGAAAACATGAACTCTGTTGTAAGTGACTAACTAGTGCATATACCAAGTCATACTCATCCAAGTGACTAACTAGTAGGGCTGAAAGTTGGGCGGGTTCAACCCGACCAACCCGTGACCGACCCGACATTGGGTTGGGCTCGTGCAGGATATTTTGGGTCCATTCTTAACCTTGGGCTATACAAACACCAACCCGATAAAACGTGGGTCGGGCTCGGGTTGAGGTCTCGGGTTGCCCGACCCAACCCGAACTTGATCAATATATAAGTTATTTATAAATTATAATTGAGTGTGGATCGTTTATGTCAAAGGCACACTAGTGATGTCGAGTCTCATTTGTCCACGTCATTTCCAAGGACTCAAGCTAACAAGATATGCCAAATTTCTCTCTCCCAAATAGACTTGGTACATGACTTTTAAAGGAGTAGTTGTCTTATATTTTAGCTTGTTTTAAAAGAAAAAAAAAAAGAAGTTCTTTATAATGAATAATCACATATATAATTAATAAAATTATAGATACAAAAAATAAGTCCTATATTGAAATATAATAAAGTAACGTAATAACGAAAATATTAGCATGTATATACCCGACCAACCCGATCAACCCGACCGAGCCCGCTTGGGTTGGGCTTGGGTTAAGAATTCCCAACTCGAGATTGGGTTGGCCTGGTTGGGTTAGGGTTGAGGTATAGGAACCTTGGGTTGGGTTAGGGTTGAGCACCAACCCGACCCAACCCACCCGATCTTCAGCCCTACTAACTAGTGCATTTCTGATCACCCTTTGTGAAAAACTACAATCATGCAGATTTTCTGTACTCTGAAAAACTACAATCATGTGGATTTTCTATATTTGTTAAGAGGAATTTTTTTTAAGGCATATACCAAGTACTCAAGGCATCAATCGGCCTAGTTTCTCATCTCTATTATGCTCTCTCTGTGAGGTTAATTTTCTTGCATTATTTTCAACTGATCCAAGCCCGTGCCAACCAAAATCATAATGTTAAACAGACCCGGCCCTAGTGTGGGGCCCACCTTGAAGATGTGTTCTATATCTACATGTCCATTCATTTTACTAGTCCATTCTAGGACGTGGTTCCAAAAATTGAACAGATCCAAATCTCAGGTGGAACACATATAGGGGAAAATTTTGGTGTTACCAGTCCATTCTGGTTCCAAAAATTGAATAGATCCAAATATCAGGTAGACCACATTAAGAGAGAAATTGTGGTGTTACCAGTCCATTCTAGGACATGGTTCCACATCTAGGGGAAATTGTGGTGATCGAATGCTCACCAGCCAAGAACTTCCTAGGGCCTACAGACCTTAATAAGGTCAACCAGACTTATATGAAGGGAAAATGCAAAGAGTCCCTGTCCCAAAAATCGGGTGGTTCGCCTCATGATCACCGAACAAATGTATGGTTGTGAAAGGATGAGCCATAGGCTTATTATAATATTTCTTTTTTAGTTGAATTTGTTTTAAGCCAATTTTGTAGCGGTCCATCTCACTTTACGGGTCATCTCTAAAGGTGGGCGGTCCCATAAGGGGCTCTATGGGCCCAACACAATGTATATGTTTTATCTAAGCCGTCCATTCATCTTAACAGCTCATTTTAGACATGAGCCTAAAAAAGGAGGCAGATCATGGCTCAAGTGGACCACACCATAGGAAACAGTGGATATTAAGCAATTATCATTCAAATTTTATTAGTAATGGTGTGGTCCATTTAGGCCTTAGATATGACTCATTTTTGGGATCATGTCTTAAAATTACTTGTCAAAATTAATGTACGATGTGGATACACCACATACATCACTATGGCCCCACAAAGCTCTTGGTAGGAGCGCTCGTCTCTAGCCCCGTGCGGTGGGTGTAATACCTAGTTTGCACCCAAAAACTCTCCTTTTCATTTTCATTCTCGCGGGCTATTCCCTTTCTCTATCCCTCTCTCTCTCTCTCATGCTACAGAAATCTAAGAAGGAGATGGAGAGCTCTGTCTCTCTCTCTCTCTCTCTCTCTCTCCATCTTATGCTACAACAAGCTGAAAAGGAGATGGTCTCTCCATACAGTGAAGAAAGAATATCATGCTAACAGAATCTTCCGAAGCTCGACCAACAACTCATCCACTCTCCTTCTTACTTTGGTACTCACTCACTCACTCACTCACTCTCTCTCTCTCTCTCTCTCTCTCTCTCTGTTTATTAATTTCTGTTTCCCCCATGGAGGATTAGGGGGTTTGTGGATCTTAGGAATTAGGGAGTTGTGGATTTTGGAAATGGGGGAATTGGGGATTTTAGGAATTGGAGGATATTGGGGACTTTCATATTGAAGGAATTTGGGGAAATTAGGGACTCGTGATTTTCAGCTACCAAAATCTAATGTGGAATCTTGATCTAATGTGATTTGTTTCCTGGAAATAAATTCTTTACAGGTTGCCAAATGATCCCTTAGGGGTCGATTAGATGCCTGTAGGTTTGGATCTTCAGAGGTTGCTCAGGTGGCAGATACTCGGGCAAAAGTCTATGCAATTCCTAAGGTGTTTGGATTCCCCTTTCCTCCCATATAGTAAGGAGTTGTTCGAATAACCATATTGTGGGAAGAACGAATCTGATGTTTTTATCAATGTGCTAAAAGGGATGGGTAGATTCAATTAACCTCTCAGCTCTCTAATCATCTTCTCAAGAAATCAATGGGTTGTGGCAAGCCTGATGTAATTGATAGTGGAGGTATTACAGGATCCTACACTTCAGCGAATGTTTGATTTGCTAACTTGCAGGATTTTGTGAGTGGGGCCGTGGTTCAGTGGTCCAGGTCATTGATCTGATGGTCCCCAACATGATTGGGAGATCCCAGACCTTTGATCTTTGGATTGTTTTGTTTGTAGGCCACTGATTGAAGGGTTAGATTTTCCAATCTAGTAGATTTTGAGGTGTCCTCATTGTCCAATCTTGAGTTGGGTCTTTTAACCATACTAACGGATGCATCTTCCAATTCCATGTGAAATTTGTGTTCAGTCAATTCTCATTAGAAAGCCATTTACAAAAGGTCCAAGGATTAGTGAGGGTGCAAACCGTCAAATATTTCATCATGTTCATTATTATAAGATTACCTTTGGCGCCTGGCTTTGGATGCACAAACAACTTAAGAATGTCCATTTATGTGTTTGGACGCATGCACGACGTTGTCCATAGATTTTGCGATTTTGCATTTGGGTGACCCCTCCTAGACAACCTTTTACTGAAACATGATTGCAGGAGCACATATTGAAGACGCAAACTGTGGCACATGTGCCAATATATGGAACACATGCGCAAGACCCATAATAATAAGTTAGTTAAAAAAGTGTAGTTACATCATGTTTGAAGCACACCCTAGGCGCAGCTGACAATGTAACTCCTGAAATGCCTAGGTGCACACCTAGAAATTGAAGTGAATTTTTTATGTACTTTATATTATATATGTTCTATATAGGGTGTAAATCCTTTCTATTTAAGAAAGTCTTTCTAATAATTAAGGAAGGTAAGTAGCAATTTGTGCAGGAAGGCTTTGAATATTTCAAAGTCTTGGTTGAGTTTGTGACTTGTAACTTTAGTTATGATTAATAAGATATAAATTGGCTATCACTCTCAGCTGTTCAGGCAGTTTTGGTTGGGTTTGTGACTTCACTATGGTTCTGGTTAATAAGATATAAATTGGTTATCCCTCTCAGCAGTTCAAGCATGGATAGTTCACAGTTTTATGACCTTGTAAGAATTACAACCAAGTGCAGTATGGCCATGTACTGATGGATGTTGTTTCTTTATTGCAGGCCCCTGTTTACATGTTGAAGGCTTTATATATTATATTATATATATATATATATATATATATATATATATATATATATATAATATATATATATATATATATATATATATATACAACTTGAAGGCTTCTCTTCTTTTTAGTATATCTGCATGTAAGTCTGTCATGTTGATAGTTCATTGATTGCTTGGAATTCTTCTTGCTAGACACTGATTGGAAGTAACTGAAGAAGAAAGTTTACACATGCTGGAATTTACACTTGAATGCTGGGAATTGTGATCAGATTGCTAGATTTTTTTATTTTTATTTTTATTTGGAAAGATGATGATCTTGTTAAGGCCAAAGGCCAAAAAAAAACAAAACAAAGAAACAAACTACAGAAAAAACAACACAAATATTTGATAGAATATTGATCATAGAAATTGAATAAACTTGCTGGAATTTCAGTTTAATTGCTAAAATTTCACCATTACTTGCTACTTTTGTGATTAAATACTCCGATTGTCATATTTCATGAATGCTTACTTAAGTTGCCTTATTCTGGATCAATTGTCTTTCCTTACTTAAGTTGCCTTATTCTGAATCATCTCCAAATCCTTTGCTCCTTTCCAACCCTTGGAATCTGCATTTTCCAAGATTCCTATAAGCATAAGAAATTCCTCAATTTTTCTGTTAAAAGAAACAAATGAAATTTATTTATATTAGAAGTTGCTAACTTATGGATGGATGTCTGTTTGCTTGTTTTCATTTGCACATCAATATCAAGCATAAAGACAAAAAAGACAATAGTATCTTATCATTAATCTCACATCCTGCTAGCCTTTTTCTGGTAATATGCCTTCAATTACGTGAATTTTATAATTTTAATGAAATGTCTAGATGTTGTATGTCTTACTACATGCGAGGAGATTATTTTAGGAGAGAAACAACCATTGAACACGAAACAACAACTAAGAGTCAGGAAACAACTACAATATTTTTTTGGCCTTTTTCTATCTAGAGCTAATTTAGACAATCTGCTTCGTTTACTTCTTTCTTTTGCTCTATATGGGCATCATGGTGTCTTTGGATTTTATTAGGTGGGATAATTGAACTATACTCTAGTTTCAGGTTTACCCATCCTGTTTGGTGGGCGTTGAAAGGGACTACTTAGCCTTAAGCAAGCAGTATCCAAAATTATCAATATCCCTGGAATTCACCGAGGTATGACTTTTCTTATTTCAGTTGCTGCTTGCAAGTAACTGCTATCTTACTTGTCTTGAATCTAGGCTGAAGTGTGTACTCAGTATGTATTATAATGAATCTTCTCAATTTTCCTTAGATTGTTCTGCACTGGCCAAAGGGAAACCTGAATCTGTCATTACACACTCCTGTCAGGTATCGTCTCTTTTTAAATTGCCCTGTTACAATGCAATGTAGTTTTCCATCTGCCTTCTTTCTATTGGCTGTGTAGTTACTTCTGCTTATGTGTTGGGGGAGAGTTCGTAAATAGGGTTATTTTTTCATCATTTTTTTAAATGGGATTAAGATTAGATTGTTATGCTTCTGGGTTTTTGAAGGTGGGAACCGCTGTTATGACCATAATGAAGCTGCCCATTTTCTATAGACAGCATTGGAGGGGCCTGGCCATTTGGACATGCCATTTTTATGTATTTGCTTGAAATTAATAGAACAGACTCGGATGTGCTTCGGAGCTATCTAGATGTTGAGCGGGGGTCCCTGGAAGGTGGGAACCGTTGTTATGACCATTATGAAGCTTTTCATTTCCTATGGAGAATATTGGAGTGGCCTGGTTATTTGGACAGGCCGTGTTTATGTATTTGCTCAAAATTAATGGAGCAAACCCGATGTGCGTCGGAGCTATCCGGATGAGAGGGGGGGTCCTGAAAGGTGGGAACCACTGTTATGACCATGATGAAACTGTCCATTTCCTATGGACAACATTGGAGTGGCCTGACCATTTGGACAAGCTGTGTTTATATATTTGCTCAAAATTAATGGAGCAGACCCGGATGTACGTCAAAGCTATCCGGATGAGCGGGGGTCCCTGGAAGGTGGGAACCGCTGTTATGACCATGATGAAGCTGTCCATTTTCTATGGACAGCATTGGAGGGGGCTGACCATTTGGAAAGGCCGTGTTTATGTATTTGTTTGAAATTAACGAAGCAGACCCGGATGTGCGTCGGAGCTATCCGGATGAGCGAGGGTCCCTGGAAGGTGGGAACCGCTATTATGACCATGATGAAGCTGTCCATTTCCTACAGACAGCATTGGAGGGGTCTTGCTATTTGGACAAGCCGTGTTTATATATGTATTTGCAGGGACCACACCCTTAACCTAAACCACACCCTAAACCTATAACCTAAACCTATTCTCAATTCTCGTAAAGCTATAACCGAGAACGAGAAACTAACCCGAACCAAAAACCGATAACCTAAACCTTAACCGTAACCTAAACTTATAACCTATAACCTAACCTTAACCTAAACCTAAAACCTAAACCTATAAACTAAAACCCTAAATCTAAACCTAAAACCTAAATGTATTCTCAAATCCCTAAACCTAAACCTACACCTAATCTCGACTCCTCAGCATAAACCTAAACTTGAAAACTCAAACCTAAACCCAATCCCGAACTTGAACTCGATTTCCTAAACCTAAACCTTAACCTATTCTCAATTCCCTAAAGCTATAACCTATAACCTAAACCTAAACCTAAACCTAACCTAAACCTATAACCTTAACCTAAACCTAAAACCTGAACCTAAAACTAAAACCAAAAGGGATTCTCAAATCCTTAAACCAAAACCTACACCTAAGCCTAATCTCAACTCACAACCTAAACCTAAACCTAAACTGGAAAACCCAAAACCAAACCCGATCCAAACCCGAAACCGATTTCTTAAACCGAAACCTTAACCGAGCTCGAGTCCCGAAAGCGTATAACCTAGAAACCCTAAACCGAAACCGAAACCGAACCGAAACCGAGAACGGAAACCGAGAACCGGAACCGGAACCGAAAAACCGAAACCAAAAACCGAGAACCGAGAACGGAGAACCGAAGGAGAACCGGAACCGGAAACCGAGAATCGAAAGGGAGGCTCAAAGCCCGAAACCGAGAACCGAGAAAAGAGAACCGAAAACCGAAACCGAAACCGGAACCGAGGCGCAAGGCCCGAAAACCGAGAACCAGACCGAGAACCGAACCGAGAACGGAAACCGATAGAGCCTGAACCGGAAACCGAAACCGAAAACAAAACCGCGGAACCGGAACCGAAACAAAAACCGAGAACCTGAAACCTAAACCGAAACCTCAACGGAGAACCGAGAACCGATAACCGAAACGTAGAACCTAAACCGAAAAACGTAAACCTAAACCTATAAACCTATAACCTCAACCTATAACCTCAACTTATAACCTATAACCTAACCTTAACCTTAACCTAAAACCTAAACCTATTCCTAAAACCTAAATGTATTCTCAAATCCCTAAACCTAAACCTACACCTAATCCTAATCTCAACTCCAAAGCCTAAACCTAAACGTAAACTTGAAAACCCAAACCTAAACCCGATCCCGAACCCAAACCCGATTTCCTAAACCTAAACCTAAACCTTAACCTATTCGCAATTCCATAAAGCTATAACCTATAACCTATAACCTATAACCTATAAGCTAAACCGAAACCTATAACCTATAACCTATAACCTATAACCTATAATGTAAACCTTAACCTGTAGCCTATAACCTATAACCTATAACCTAAACTTATAACCTATAACCTAAACTTAAAACTTAAACCTAAACCTATAACCTAAACCTATAAACTAAAACCTAAGCCTAAACCTAAAACCTAAATGTATTCTCAACTCCCTAAACCTAAACCTACACCTAATCCTAATCTCAACTCCCTAACCTAAACCCAAACCTAAACTTGAAAACCCAAACCTAAACTCGATCCCGAACCCGATTTCCTAAACCTAAACCTTAAACATATTCTCAATCCCCTAAAGCGATAACCTATAGCCTAAACCTAAACCTAAAACCGAACTGAACCGAAAACCGAAAACCGAAAACCTAAAACCTAAATGTATTCTCAAATCCTAAACCGAAACCTACACCCTAATCCGAATCTTTAAACCTAACCTAAACCTAAACCTAATCCTAATCTTAACTCCCTAACCTAAAACCTAAACCTAAACTTGAAAACCCAAACCTAAACCCGATTCCGATCCCGAACCCGAACCCGAACCCGATTTCCTAAACCTAAACCTTAATCTATTCTCAATTCCCTAAAGCTATAACTTATAACCTAAACCTATAACCTAAACCTAAACCTTAACCTAAACCTATAACCTTAACCTTAACCTAAAGTAAAAGCTATGAGCTAAACCTTAACCTATAACCTATAACCTAAACTTATATCCTATTACCTAACCTTAACCTTAACTAAAACCTAAATCTTAATCTATAACCTAAGACCTAAACCTAAACCTAAAACCTAAATGTATTCTCAAATCCCTAAACCTAAATCTACACCTAATCCTAATCTCAAGTTCCTAACCTAAACCTAAACCTAAACTTGAAAACCCAAACCTAAACCCAATCCCGAACCCGAACCTGAACCCGATTTCCTAAACCTAAACCTTAACCTATTCTCAATTCCCTAAAGCTATAACTTATAAACCTAAACCCATAACCTAAACCTAAACCTATAACCTTAACTAAACCAAAACCTATGAGCTAAACCTTAACGTATAACCTATAACCTAAACTTATATCCTATAACCTAACCTTAAGCTTAACCTAAACCTTAAAACCTAAACCTTAACCTATAACCTAAAACCTAAACCTAAACCTAAAACCTAAACCGAAACCTAAATGTATTCTCAAATCCCTAAACCTCAACCTACACCTAATCCTAATCTCAAGTCCCTAACCTAAGCCTAAACCTAAACTTGAAAACCTAAACCTAAACCCGAACCCGAACCTGATTTTCTAAACCTAAACCACACCTATTCTCAATTCCCTAAAGCTATAACTTATAACCTAAACCGTATAACCTAAACCTAAACCTTAACCTTAACCAAACCTAAACCTAAACCTTAACCTAAACCAAAACCTATGAGCTAAACCTTAACCTATAACCTATAACCTAAACTTATATCCTATAACCTAACCTTAACCTTAACCTAAACCTTAACCTAAAACCTAAAACCTAAACCTAATCTTAAAACCTAAATGTATTCTCAAATTCCTAAACCTAAACCTACACCTAATCCTAATCTCAACTCCCTAACCTAAACCTAGACTTGAAAACCCAAACCTAAACCCAAACTTGATTTCCTAAACCTAAACCTTAACCTATTCTCAATTCCCTAATGCTATGAATATTATTTTGTATTTTATTTATGATGTTAAACTATATGATTTATGCGTGGATGAATGTCATGGTGGATAAGATGTTTGTGTTTGGATGGATGTAGTTTATGTTTGGATGAATGTAGTTTATGTATGGATGGATTTACGTAGTTTGGGTTTAGATGGATGTGAATGTGAATATAATGAAATATATTATATAACAGGTGTATATCAGGAAGAATATGATGAACTATATTGTAAAAGGTGTATATCAGGAATTTTGAGCTAGAAATATATTTTTTTAAAAAAGATTTTACCTCCGAAATATTTCGTAGGTAAAGGTTTAATTCATGTTTTTTACCTACGAAATATTTCGTAGGTAAAATTCTCAGAAACGTTTTTGCCTACGACAATTTTCGTAGGCAAAAGTCTCAATTTTGAAATTTAAGTTAAATATTATATTTTTACCTACGAACCATTTCGTAGGTAATAGTCTAATACACGTTTTTTACCTATGAAATATTTCGTAGGTAAAGGTCTCAACTACGTTTGAAATTTATGTTAGAGATTATATTTTTACCTACGAACCATTGCGTAGGTAAAAGGCCAATACATGTTTTTTAGCTACGAAGTATTTCATACGTAAAAGCCTCATCTACGTTTGAAATTTAAGTTAAATATTATATTTTTTACCTACGAAATATTTTTTAGGGAAATGTGTTATATATGTTTTTACCTACGAAATAGTCGTGGGTAAAAGTCTCATAGACGTTTTTTTTTTTTTTTTTACCTACGAAAGCGTTTGTAGGTAAAAGTAAACTTTTCGATTTTTGGTTTTTTCAAAAATTCAAAACACCTTTACCTACAACAATTTTCGTAGGTAAAGATGGCTTTTACATCCCAAATTTGATTTCGTAGGTAAAAGTAAACTTTTCGTTAAAAATCGAAAACACCCTTTACCTACGAAAAATTGTCTTAGGGAAAGTGACTTTGACAAATTCAAAACACCTTTTACCTACGAAAATATTCGTAGGTAAAGATGAATTTTACCTACGATATCTAGTAAAAATTAAACTTTTCGTTTGTTTGTTTTTTGAAAATTTGAAAACACCCTTTACCTACGAAAATTGTCGTAGGGAAAGATGACTTTTACACTTAAGATTTTGAAAATTCAAAACACCTTTTACCTACGAAAATATTTGTAGGTAAAGATGGCTTTTAAAAATATTTTTTTGTATTTAGAAAAATTGAAAACACCCTTTACCTACAAAAATTTTCGTATGTAAATATGACATTTTTCGTTGTTTAATATGTAGAAAAATTGAAAACACCCTTTACCTACGAAAACTTTCGTAGGTAAAGATTACTTTTACCTACGAAATTTAATTTCGTCAGTAAAAGTTTACTTTTACCTGCGAAAATAAATTTCGTAGGTAAAAGTTATCTTTACCTACAAAAATTAAGTTCGTCGGTAAAAACCATATTTCTTGTAGTGAAATGGGGTGCAACTGAGACCCATATAACATGCTAACCAAGATCCATATAACATGGTAACCAAGACCCATACAATTGAGACCCATATAAGCATGTTAACCAAGACCCATATAACATGTTAACCAAGACCCATATAACTGAGACCCATATAACATGCTAACCAAGACACATATAACTGAGACCCATATAACATGCTAACCAAGACCCATTCAATTGAGACCCATATAACATGTTAACCAAGACCCATATAACTGAGACCCATATAACATGCTAACCAAGACACATATAACTGAGACCCATATAACATGCTAACCAAGACCCATATAACCATGCTAACCAAGACCCATATAACTGAGACCCATATAACATGCTAGCCAAGACCCATATAACATGCTAACCAAGACCCATATAACATGCTAACCAAGACCCATATAACCATGCTAACTAAGACCCATATAACTGAGACCCATATAACATGCTAACTAAGACCCATATAACATGCTAACCAAGACCCATATAACATGCTAACCAAGACCCATATAACTGAGACCCATATAACCATGCTAACCAAGACCCATATAACTGAGACCCATATAACCATGCTAACCAAGACCCATATAACTGAGACCCATACAACTGAGACCCATATAACATGCTAACCAAGACCCATATAACTGAGACCTATATAACATGCTAACCAAGACTCATATAACATGCTAACCAAGACCCATATAACCAAGACCCATATAACTGAGACCCATATAACATGCTAACCAAGACCCATATAACATGCTAACCAAGACCTATATAACTGAG
The DNA here is from genome assembly GCA_021015155.1 of Magnolia officinalis. NCBI lineage: Eukaryota > Viridiplantae > Streptophyta > Magnoliopsida > Magnoliales > Magnoliaceae > Magnolia > Magnolia officinalis. Next base: position 18,982,949 of record JAJHSJ010000011.1, read on the forward strand.
ACCCATATAACATGCTAACCAAGACCCATATAACATGCTAACCAAGACCCATATAACATGTATGGATCGTAGTTGTATGGATAACTACGACCCATACAACTAAGACCCATATAACTTGACAACCATGACCCATATAACATGACAACTACGACCCATAACCATGACCCATATAACTTGACAACTACGACCCATGACAATCACGACCCATATAAATGACAACCACGACCCATATAACTTTAAAACCACAACCTATATAATATGACAACCTCGACCTTTGCTACATGACAACCACGGTCCATTCGAAGGGTTGTGGTTCACATGCACAATAGATCGTGGTTTTCGTCCACAAAGGGTCGTGGTTGATATTTGACCATACCTCTAAAATGACATAACAAAAAGGATAGGCGGCATGGATTATTCACATACATCAATGTGGGCCAATTTGGGTCGTGGTTTGTATGGATTGTAGTTGCCATGTTATATGGGTCGTGGTTGTCATATTGCATGATTCATGATTTGTAACGTATTCACTTCCTTTTCTACCAAACCATTGGTACCATAACTTAAGGCCCATAATGGGGTGATCTGATCCATCCACCTTGTCGGCTAGCTCGCTGTGTACCCAAAAAATCATGACTTGGGCAATGTCCACTTCTAACAAACATCACATTGAGCCTGGAAAGTTTCAACAGTGGGTTCCATTGTCACCATTAGTTTCTATTATGTGACCCACATGAGCTTTGGATTAGGCTAAAATTTGGGCCCTAGCCCTAAAATGACACAGTAAAAAGGATGGACGGCATGGATTATACACATACATCAATATGGGCCCCACGAGTTTAGTCCTTGCCCACGCGTAAAAAGGGTTCCGTACACATCACTTTATTGGCATTAAATACGAGGTAACTTCTTAGTCCCTAGAAAGCCGTGCAACTACTGAACCAAGGTCAGGGGGTATTTTTGTCCAAAACCATCTCCAAAAGTTGTCAGAAGGCCCTTTAGAGAATATATGGAGTATCGTAGCGATTGAGGTAATTTGCTCAAACTTCGTGGCGAGTATGGTCAATTTCCCCCAAATTAACAAAGAGTTAATTCAATGGAAGAGCTATATGTTGTCTTTCAACTATAAAAACTATCATGTTATATAGGTCGTGGTTGTCATGTTATATGGGTTGTGGTTGTGATTATAGATGGGTCATGGTTGTCATGTTAAATAATGGGTCATGGTTATCATGTTATATGGGTCATGGTTCTCATTTTAGGGCCAAATCTTATAAAATAAAGACAACCATGACCCATGTAACATGACAACCACAACCCATATATCACATGATAACCACGACCCATATGACAACCACGACCCATGTAACATGTCATCTGGACGTTAGAACAGTCAAACACATCAATGTTACAGAGGGAGGCTGATTGACTGTGCACATAGATATCCACCATTAAAATTCTCCTAAAGCCCACAGTACTGTTTATTTGACATTCAATCTATTGATTAGGTCTTACAGACACAGATGAAGGGAAGAAACAAAAATCAGCTTGATTCAGAACTTTTATGGTCCCCAAAAATTTTTTAATGGTCTACGACGATCATTCAACACTGTTTCCTATAATGTGGTCGACTTGAGATTAATATATACTCAAATTTGGACTCATACCATAAAATGATCTATAAAAATATATGGACGGCATGGATACAACACATACATGGTGGTGGGGCCCACAGACCACTGAGCACTAGCCATTGGCTGGTAGTAGAGGAAGTAGCCAATTCGTCACTTTCTAAGGTTTTGTAAAAGAAGGTAACTTTTTATTCATCCAAGACCGTACAACTTCTGAACCAAAGACAGGGGCATTTTCGTCCGAAAACATATCCAAAACATGTCAGAAGGCTACTCTTAGGATATATGGAATGTCGTAGCTTTCTCGGTAATTTGCCCAAACTTCGACATCAGTACGGTCAATTTCCCTTGATTATTAAACTTAAAAAAGTAGTTTTTTTTTAAAAAAAATTTATAATATTATTTTTTCAACTTCCAAAAATAGCTTATTTTCTTCATTTTCATTGGTGACACAACAACTTAGGAAATTATTTAGGGGAATATGCTTTATGTGGCTATGAACCCCTTTTGAGTTCATGAGATTAGAAAATCATCCAATGAATGGGTATATGATCAAGTGGGCCCCACATGATGGACAATCACATCAAAGGCATCCCTAATGATGAATAACCCACATCCATGGCAAGCCCCTGCATGATGGGCCACCCACATAGAAGGTGGGACCCACATGATGAGAAACCCACGTTAAAGGTGGGCTCCACATGATGGAAATTAATAATGGTAGGCCCCACATGATGGACAGTCACATCAAAAGTTGGCCTAATGATGAGTGACACATATCCAAGGCGGGTCCCACATGACGGACGGCCACATCGGAGGTAGGCCCACATGATGGACAGTCCACATCAAAGGTGGGCTCCACATGATGGATAATAACATTGATGGTGGGCCCACATGATGGATGACTAAGATCAAAGGTGGGCCCTATCTAATTAACTATGCGTATTAAAGATCTGCCCCTAATAATGAATGGCTCACAATCAAGGTGGGCCCTACAAGATGGATGGCCCACATCAAAGGTTGGACCCATACAATGAATGATCTACATCAAAGGTTGGCCCCACATGATGGATGGTGGATGTGAGGGGGACCAAACAGACTTTTGAGATAATTACTTATAATGTTGGAGACCAAATATGCTTTTCTACCATTTGGGTGATAAGTATGTTGTTTACCAAATATACTTATCTGCTGATTAAGTAGAAACCAAGATAAGCTACTTAATGAATGATCCACATCAAAAGTTGGCCCCACATGATGGGGGTACCAAATAGACTTTCGGGATAATTACTCATAATATTGGAGACCAAATATGCTTTTCTACTTTTTGGGTGATAAGTATGTTGTTTACCAAATATACTTATCTGGTGATTAAGTATAAACCAAAATAAGCTACTTATGGCATAATTAGCTTATCTAAGGTAACTTAATATCCAAACACCCCCTTAGTGAACTGAATCACAAGTAGGAGTATCCTATGGAAATCATGCATGACAACAAGTTAGCAATTACATTGACAAAGAATCTGGTCTTTCATGGTAGAAGCAAACAAGTTGACATTAAGTTTCATTGTATACGAAATCTCGTGAAAGAAAAAGAGATAGAACTCGAATTTTGCCGATTTAAAGATCAGATGGCAGATATTTTTAAGAAGGCATTAAAGGCTAAAATTTTCCCTAGGTTGAAGACTATCATACGAATGAGAGAGTCAAGTTTAGGGAGGCTATTAGAAGTCAAGTAAATTTGATTTCCAAGTCTTGGTACAACTGAATTGTATGTATATATGTATGGAGGGATATATTATATATATATATATATATATATATATTATATATATATATATTATAGATATACTATATATATATATATATATATATAAAATTCTCGTTCATCTCTTGTACATGTGGTATTAAGGCTAATTTCTTAGAAATAGATGCGTAGCTCAGTGATTAAAGTTGTCATAGCAACTATAGAAGTGGGTTTTTCAAGGCCTACACATGCAAAACATGGGCATGCGTGATGAAGATGACAACATGCATTTGCACAAAATTCATGCATGTATGCATGCCATGTACATCCTTCATTATGCACAAACTTTTTGAATTGGTGGAAACCAAAAGCTAGACGAGAACCGGAAAGCGTCACATTTGAGGAAAATTATGGAAAAGGACAACTATGTAAAAGAATCCTTAAATAACATGTTTGGTTTAGCATACATGATTTCAAGGGTAACGTGGTATGATCAAGGATCAGAAGGTAAGAGCTGACTATAAAAAAGGATGGAAATCTTGGGTTTTAGAGATGAACAAAAAATTACCTTTTTTGAGGAAATATAAGGAAATGAAAACTGATTTCCTTACCCCTCTTGGCTTTTCACAAACAAGGGGAAATGTCACATCAGAGGAAATAAGTTTCTTTCTGATTTTGAAAATTCCACAAATCCAAACACATTAGAACACCATGGCTTTGAAAAACCAAATAAGCATGGCAAAAGAGATGAGAACCTGTTGAATGGCATCAACTGTAATATTCTATTTTTAGGGTTAATGGATATTTGCATGATTGCATCATATGCAGCTTGTGCTGTACATGCCTTATTTTATAAACTAAGCCATCCTTAGTGTTGAAATTTTCACTTCCATGAAACATAAGAGGGAAAAATAGCCTTTTCAGTTGGCGAACTAACATATCAACTCATCTCGAACGTATACTCCTATTCTAAAAAGGGCTTTTGGATGATCTTGTTGAGAAACCTAACGAGAAATTTATCAAGATATTGACCGGAGGAGGAACCTTGCGGCATGACTGAGTAGCTTTTCCCTGCTTTCCTAGTTTAGGATTAGTTTGCTACTTTTATAGAATTTAGAATTAGGATAGTTTGGTTTATGCTATTATGATAGTTTGCTTTATGCTGTTTAGGATAGTTTGCTTCCCATTTGTTTAGGATAGTTTGTTTTCGGTTGTTTAATCCTTGTGCTAACCCATTTCACACTAAGATCCTTTTGAAAAGCCTCACAATTCCTTCATCAGGTACTATCGTTCCATCACTTTTCCTTCAATTATGTTGTCTGTTTTGCAAATCATGCTTATTTCTTTTACATTGAGGACAATGTAGATTTTAGGTTGGGGATGAGAGATTAGGTAAATTAATTAGTGTTTTCTCAGTTTTGAGCAAATTTTGCAAATTTTTTGAAAAAAAATTTCAATGTTTATCTGTTTGGAAAGCGATAAGTTGTGAAGTTGTGTATTTAAGACTGTTTTGAGTATGAAGATAAGATAGGAAGTGAATTTTAAATTATTGGAGTTTGATCAACTAAGTAGGTTATCACTTACAATCCTTGCACTCAATTGATCAAGACGAAGTTTTAATATTATGTTGATTTAAATCACAAGACATTTAAATAGTTTTCTGTGAATAGTACTAAATTTTCTGATTGTTAGTATGATGATCATTGAAAGATATTGAGAATCGAGTCTAGAGAATTTTATCCACCTTAAAAGAAAAAAAGGACCAGTTAAAAAAAAATAGGAGATCGACAGAAAGGTCATGTATGGTGAAAAGACTGAAAAAGATTGAAAAAGAATGAAAAATTAAAAATAAAGAGAAAAGATGAAAAGACTGAATGATACAAATGACCGTCGATATAAAATCAAAAATTGAAAAAAGAAGAAAAATGGGATAAGTTCAGAATCAGTACTTGAGTTTTCAACCAATCTTGAAGTGATGAGCATGACTAACATTATGAAAAGATAGTATTTTCACTGAGCATGTTGAAAAACTTGATATGCGAACTATGCTCGGACTTAATGAATAAAGGACTTATCTAATTCATTGCTTATGTGATTCGGCTCTAGGTTTTCAAAATCTCACTTTCTCATCATTGAGTCTACTCATTCATGCTTGATTACACAAAAGATTGTTTTCTGAAAAAGGTTTAAACATTGCGCATTAAAGTTCATTTTTCACATACTTTGCTCGGGACTAGCAAAATGTTGGTTGGGGATTGTATTGAGGGTCAAATATTGCATATTATCCATCATTTATATATTGGTTTAAGAACATGATAACGCTTAATGTTCTATTTTACTCATGTTTGTGTTGTAAGGTGAATTTAAGAGCTTAGATTGAAAACAGTGTAAAATCATAGATTTAATGCTCAAGAATCACCAAGTTAAGGGATGGATCTTAAGAGTCTAAGATTAAAGAATTCACATGCCAAAGATCCAAGAAAACCAAGTGATGAAGGAAGAAAATCGAAGAATTGAAGTGAAGAAAAGGAAGCCTGAAAATTGTCCTGAAAATAGATTCCAGGGCCAGAAAAGTCTAATTTTGAAAAACTACCAGAATGCCCTTCGATATATAGAGGACTGTTAGATAATATCGACGGTACATATCGAAGACCCTTCGATTAATCGAGAAATTCAGGATTTCAGGCCAAACTCGCTGGACAGTTCTGAACCAATCTTTGATATATCGAGGACTGTTCGATAATATCAAGGACATATCGAAGACACTTCGATATATCAGAGCTGCCTAAATTTGAGGCGGTTTCTAGATTTTTCCAAGTTGGTGCGAAAGGAGGTGTTGTAAAACTATAAATAGGAGTCTCCAGGGTACTCCTAGGTATCATCTAGGGTTTGGAGGAGTAAAACACAAGGGTGGAGAGGCGTCGCCAAGGGTTTTTCTTCATTTATTCCTTAGTTTAACATGTTTTCTTCTAAGGTTTTAGATCCAATCATGTCTATGATTGGCTAAACCTCTTAGCTAGGGCTACGAGGTGAAGCTTGTAGTGTGATGGGATGTTTTTATTATTTTGATTCATGATTATGTTGAACATACTTTGATTCTAGTTTAGTATTTAAGGAATACTTTCTGTAAGACCCGTATCCTAGATCGTACCGTTTCGTAGACTTCTACGATCCTCCCTGTTGAATTCTGGTAAACCGCGACTTGTAACCGGCGTTTGTGTGCGACCTTGAGTCACATCCCGTATATCTAGGTCGACTTGACCCAAGACTTGTACCATCGCGACCGCACCGTCGCAGCGGTTCCAACGCCGCGTCTCGCGTGTCTTTATGCGATACCCAGGCTAGGAGTCGTGGGCCCACGTTTATTTCGAGGAAAAACGTCGCGCGTTGCGAATCCCAAGAGAATCTCTACCAAATATCAAATCAATCAATCAATGTACAAGTTAAGTACATATCCCATCACACCCATCCATCTCTCACCCAAAGTCAACACAACCCATACCACCCATCACCCATCACTCCACCCATCACGTATCCCTCTCTCCTTACATCTCCTCTCTCTCTCTCATACCCTTTACCATTTTTCCAAGCTTCCCAAGAGAGAGCTAAGAGTGTGGCCCACCTTCCTACCCCCTCATCTTTCATCCTAGCCCTTTAATCTTTATCATCCTCCATCAAAATCAAAGCTTAGGAGCTAAGGAGTCCAAGGAGCTTAGAAGAAGCGGAATCGGTGGGTGCTTTTGTAGGATTAGGTTGTATTTTGTTGATGGTATGGATCTCACTTTGGACCCTAGGTGTGGCTTGTGGCCCATCATGATTCATATGTTCATCCCATGATGGGGCCATTCTCCATGGACCCCATCATGATATTTATCTTGGTTTCCATTATAAGAGGTCATCTAGACCTTAAGCTTGTGGTGGGGATGGTATCCCCACCTTGATTTCTATTTTTGGAGGGCTCACATGTTTTGGGACCCATTTTGGTACATGTTGTATAGCTCAAGGGAGCTTATAGTGGCGGAGCTCCCTTCACCACTTGATTCTCTCTCTCCCTCTCTCCCTCTCTCCCTTTCGTCCATGATTGATGGCCCATTTGATGAGTGTATGAGTTCCGTCCATGCTGTCCATTTAAGCAGGCCAACCCACTGTCCATATGAATCCACCTTGCTGCCCATTTTTGAGCAGGGATGAACAAAGGGAAAGCAACAAATATCAACCTTGATCTAAAATAGGTGGGCCACATTGACGTCGACCCCACCTGATATATGTGTTTCATCCATGTTGTCCACCGTCCAGTAAGGGACGGTGGAGCCTGCATGATATATGTGTTGTATAGTCACCGCCTAGCAGCAAGCACTGTTGGAGGGAAAAACACATATATCAGATTTAATTTAAATTTTGGTGGGCCACTCATGTGGACCCCACCTTGACGTATGTAATGTATCCACATCGTCCATCCAACTTCCCACCTCATTTTAGGTGTTAAGCCAAAAAATGAAGCCAATCCAAATATCTGGTAGGCCACATCATTAAATAGATTGTTTTAATAGTGATAATCTATTAGGGCCCGCTGTGATGTTTCTGTATGCCAAAAAATGTCGAATATGGGGCTTGTTAGACCCGTCACGAGCCAAAGAACCCAAATAGCGGAGTGGATCCTCCTGATGTGGGCCCCACCTATAAAAATCCTTGGAAAACCAAAGAAGAAGAAGAAGAAGAAGAAGAAGAAGAAGAAGAAGAAGAAGAAGAAGAAGAAGAAGAAGGCCAGACACTGCTGCTGCTAGTGTTTAGAGGACACTACAGCCGGCAACGTCCAGCTGCTCTGAGATGGTTGGGGTCCGTGGGACCCAGCAGCAGGCCCCACCATGATGTATGTCAACATCTACACCATGCATTTGATGGGTCCCCTTTTAGTACGGGACGTCCCCAAAAATCAGCCATACACGGAACTCGGTGGTCCACACTACATAAGGTAGCAGGAGATTGAACGTTTACCATTAAAACCCTTTTTGGGGTCATAGAAGTTCTGGATCAATATGAGATTTGTCTTTCCTCTCAACTCATGTCTTTGTGACCTTATGATCAGATGGGATGGGAAACAAATGTTATGGTGGGCCTGTGATTTGTTTAATGGTGAAATCATTATCTCCAATACTTTTGTGTGGTGCGGTCCAGATACTCTTTGGATGTTATTCATTTTTTATAATGCTCTCAAATGATCTCTATAAATAGATTAATGGTGTAGATATAATTACATCACTTTGGGACTCATGTAACTTTGATCTCCTTTGAATCGTTTATACAACTCAGAACTCGAGGATATAAAAGCACTTGCTAGGGCCCACCTAAAATTTGGACGCGTCTGAAAATCGTTCTGACCCCTTAACCAAGTGGGACACACTTATTGGATGGGCTGGATTTGTGAACCATGGCTTGGTGGGCCCAAGTAATGATTGTGAATGTTTTAATGGAGGGTAAACTCCTCAACTGTGTGCATGGTGTGGCCCACACAAGCCACAAATTGGCTTGATTTTAAGTCCAGGCCCCACCATGATGTGTGTATTATACCCACTCTATTCAGCTATTGTTTTTCTAGGGTCGTGGGCCCCATTGTATTAAATGGCTCATCATGATATGTGTATTATATACACACTGATCATCCATTTTCGGGCTATAGGCTGCCCTATGAGGCCCACTATGATGGTTTTTATCCAGGTCGTCCAGTTCTTGGATGCCCATCTGGGCCAGGGCACTGGTGGGCTGGCCTCCCACCACCTGGCCCATCCGTTGTATGTATTATATCTCCACTGTCCATCTGGTGGAGCCCATCTTGTAGGCTCACTTGCTGTGTTGTGTGAGGCCATTGTGATGTATGAGGCCTATATATGAGGCCCATTATGTGTATGGGGCCCATTGTATTTATGAGGGGCCCATTATGATATATTTGAGGCCCATGGATGTGGCCATTGTGATGTATTTGAGGCCCATGTGATGCGGCCCATTGTGGTATATTTGAGGCCCATGGATGTGGTCATTGTGATGTGTATAGGCCCATGTGATGCGGCCCATTGTGATGTATATGAGGCCCTTGTATGGGGCCCAATGTGATGCATGTGAGGCCTATGAGTGAGGCCTAATGTGATGTATGTGAGGCCCTTGTATGAGGCCCAATGTGATGCATGTGAGGCCCTTGTATGAGGCCCAATGTGATGCATGTGAGGCCTAATGTGATGTATGTGAGGCCCTTGTGTGAGGCCATGAGCCCACTATATGTTGGGCTCTATGTGGGCCACTTCTTGAGATCGATGTTAGTTAAATGTCCACATTGATGGCAATGATGGTTAAATATCCACATTGTGACCTTCCCTTAGCCTTTGTAGGCCCATTCTTATCCTTCTCTAAGTGGTTTAACCTTAATCATTGGGCTCCAGGATAATTACAGATCTCCATCTATTCTTATTGGCTAACCCAAAAAGTTGGGCCCTCATTGGTTGCTAGTAGGGTTGTTTTTAATCTTAGAGTCCATCTAGGACTTATTTGGGCCCCTAGAGCATCTAGCGGGTCATGATGGTATGGTGGAGGAAGCCCGTTCCAAATCCTTAGGATTATAGGTAGGCCACCTAGGCCCAACCTTAATATGAGGAGAGTTCATCATCACCATAGACGGGAGGACCAGTGCTATCAGATTTTGTAGATCCGCAGTCGAGGATTGACCCTCATGTTATAGATCTACTGTCCTACTATGGACCCCACCATATATAGGCTGATTATTGATTACGACTATGTTAGTATACGCACTGAGTATGTGTTAGTATAACATTATGATTGTATAAGGCTCATTATGATTGTATGAGACCCAACCGTGATGTAAGAGGCCCATCATATGTGTGAGGACCATTATATGCGTGAGACCCAATGTATGTGTGAGGCCCACCATGTATAGGCGATTATTGTACACCACCCATTCACCTATACGGGCCATGGGCCGTCTTATATTGGCCCACCATGATGTATGTGATTATAATCATGATTAGTATACTTTATGATACATGCCCATACGCATCATTCGTATGCTTGTTATGAGGAGTGATTGAACATAGCATGTGCCATTGGGTTGGTTGTTTATGAGACTCCCCGAGAGACGGAGTTGCCCCACATGAGCGCGCGGTATGCGCAGGTTTGATGTATAGCTGGATGATATGGCTTATGTGTCTCGCATTTTGTGACATAATCATTGACACCCTATCGACATCAGGGCTGCGACCTCCACAGGCATATCGTGGATGGCCAGATGAGACACCCAAAATTTTTGGTTTGAGCATATGAGCATTTTGGATGTCCGTGGGTGAAAGTCTCTAAACTCCCGTGGCCAAGGGATGCTCCAACGTCTAGACCGAGTGGAAGACATGAGCGTCGAGTGCCGAATAACAGGAGGCCGTGCTTCCCACAGTGTCGTAGTTAGTTGGGAGGGGGTGTGGCCTTATCCGCCCAAGTGAGGGGGCTGTAAGCTAGGCTGAGTTTGACCAAATCACATATGGGTCCGCTATCGACGAGCCGGGCCAATATTGGCAGGCGGGTAGTGAGGTTTTTTTTCACTCGCTGGGCTGTACGGTCGGCAGGGGCAGTAGCCAGCTCAGAGTGTACTAGACCCCGGTGATGATCTTGGAGATGTATGATACTGATATGAGGACTTACTGAGCAGCAGTTGCGTACTCAACATTTGATTGATTCATTCATTCACTATCCACTCGGGCTGGTGGTGCGCAACTAATTATTGTGTACCTTCGCAATGAACAAGATTTTAGTTAGGGGTGCGCGACTAACTTGAAATCAAGAGTTTACCACATTGAGTTTGGTTATCCAAATTTAGGTATGGGACTGGTTTGGATAGAAGTCCCTTATGATGAACCTCATCGCTTGCGATACTACGTACTATCATCCCGACTTCACACTCTAGCTTGGTCATTTCATTCGCACCATGTATTACATTACATTTACAGCATGTGGCATTTTCGGTTGCTATGTTTTTACATTTATATGGCCTAAATGAGGTTGATAGTATTTGTGGACCGGTCAGGATTTGCATATTGCATTGCATCCTCAGTATATGATATTTGACTTACTATGACTCCGCATTGCATAGCTAATCTACATTGTTTCCTCATTATATGATATTGGCTTAGTATGTTTTGCATCACATAGCCTGAATAAGGCTGATGGTAATTACAGACTTATCGACATGTTTCCGTATTGCTTTGATATTGCATACTTGACACTTATCTTGCGCACACACTTACACACCACCCTCTAAGCTTTCTACAAGCTTATGCACGATTGAGGTGTGCAGGTGGCATTAAGTTGTGCAGTAGCATCGAGCTTGGAGCGTGCAACTGTCTTTTGGAGCTTTGATTATCGATACATTTTTTTTCATTTCCTTTCAGCTATATTCAACTGTTTATATTAGTAGTTATATGATGATGATGTTGCCTTTGTGATTTGGGTAAACTTGTGGTTATGCTTTTTACGTGATAAATGTATGTTGGAAAATCCTTCTCATTGGATCCTAGGATCAGAATTTGGCGTATGGGCACTGGAAGTCAAGAATTGGGTACTACGGAGGCTGTCTGCACCGGATTTGGCGATCGAGAATTTTGTGAGCCCAGTTTTCGAGTTTGGGTGTGACACTTTCAGTTTTTAATGTGGTTTATTGTGACTCAAATTACAGTACATCTGCAATAGTTTTGAGTAATTTTTTTTTCATGTTTTGAGATTGTGGAATTAGGAATCCTGTTATTCACCATCGTCCCTTGGGCATAATCGGATGATGGAATCCCTTCTAATCTTCATGATTCTCTTATGATTATTGTGGGAATTGATAGATCCTGTTGTTTGCCATTGTCTCCTGGGCATGGTTTTGTGATGGAATCACTCTTAATCCTCATGACTTTCATCCATTGAGAATTAGATCGAAGGATGTTCAGATTGATCTTAATTGCTATATCTTCTAACTGGATAAGATAGGACTCTGATTTCAGTTGTGTCCTTGAATCAAGTAATAGATTTCCCTGATCTTTACAAGTGGATCCTTGGAAACCCTAGTTCCCACCTTTAAATTTCTTAGTTTTAATCACTTTAATCACAATTACTCTCTCAATCACTTCACAATTAGTTTTACATCTTTTTTTAGTTCTACTTCTAGTTGCTTTCAGAATACTCACAAGATTAGTCCTTGTGGATTCGACCTCGGTCTCACAGAGATTATTACCACATCGCGACCCTACACTTGGGGTTGTGAATAGTGCCTGGGGGCAGCCTTTCCCTAAAAATCAACCTTACAATGGGGAACAATACCTGGTAGGCCTTGCACCACCTCCAACGGTCAAACCTCACCATTTGGACCGTGACCAAATTGTTAGTGCACTAATTTGTGCACCTTGTTTGACAATTCTATGAGTTCATGTGTCATGTAGTTGACTGAGCACTTAAAAGCTGAGATTGAAGACATAAGAGGACATGGAGCATCAATGAGCTAAGAACATGTATATGAGGTGCCTTAATTACCATAATCTTAACCCAAAATAACCCTAAACCTATACATAATCATGACTTAATATATAAATCTTGTTTGATCATCCTTTAGCCTTAGGAGCCTAATTGGAACATGATAAGTAAGGCTAGAAGAAGTGCAAAGCTGCTATGAAATTGTATGCCCCCAAAATAGCAGTTTTCTAGTGATTCTCAATCCCATCGACAAGCTACCGATGGGTATCTTTTGAATCGAAGATCCACTCGATGGAATCGATTAAGAAACCCAAATCTGTTCAGCAAGCATTGATCTATTTTGTCTTGGTTTCTTGATGGGATCGACATCCTACTCGATCCTATCGAAATGCCTCTTGATCCCATCGAAGACTGCTTTGATCCCATCAACAGAGCCGTTAACTAGCCATTTTATAGCCATTGCAAATCGATTTATTATAAAATGACATTCAGTTCTTAGAAAAAATTATGAGTTTTTGTTACAATAAAAGCTTATGATATTCTCCACTTATATCACACATTCCTAGCCTCTAATTACATGAGAATTAAGTCATCTTACTTGTAATTCATCACTTAAAAGAATATTCCAACCTCAGTGAAAAAGATGAACTTAATCTCCACATTATTTTAGAGATTAGACTTGAATCCATAGTAAAATCTTTATCTAATCCTCTAGGATACCCATTTAGGTAAATCCTTTAGGCATTACAACATTCTCATGAGTTGTAAGAGATTTACCCAACCTCCCATCACCTTGGTCACCTCAATGGAGTATCGCATTGGGCTGATTGGTCAACTATCAATACCGGGTATTTAGACACTGATTGGGCTGGAATTATGGATGAGAAAAAATCAACCAGTGGTGGATGCTTCTATATCGGGAATTGCTTAGTGTCTTGGTACAGTAAAAAAAATAATTCAATCTCTTTATCAACCACTAAGGCCAAATATATAGTAGTAGGTAGTTGTTTCGCCCCATATGTTTTAGATAAAGAAAATGATGACGGATTACGGAATCGAGCAAAATACAATGACATTGTTTTGTGAAATGCCAATGCCATGAATTTTCCAAGAATCTGGTGCAACATTCAAGAACTAAGCACATATATATATATATATATATATATATATATATATATATATATATATATATATATATCCGCATCATTTTATCCGAGAAAATTTTAAAGAACATGTCATATCACTTGACTATATACCCATTGAAAAATAACTTGGCGATATATTTACAAAGCCCCTGGACGCTAGTAGATTTGGAGATGTCCAAAAGTCCATTGGGGTATGTGCGACATAGGTAATTATTGGCTGAAGGGAATCAATGTCATATCCGAGGAATTATAGCCTCATTGAAATTTTTTTGTACAAATTTGTTTATTTATTTTATTTTTGGTAGTTATATTTTATTTGGTATCATTAATAGAGTGTACAAATTTTAATATTAAAGATCAATATTTGTACACATCTCATATTTGGAGTTGGAGTATGAAATTTTGACATTACTTAGCTATTTGTCTGGCTTCGATGGGACTCTCGATGCTATTGAAGAAGCTTCGACAACATCGAAGTTCAAATTTCGACGCCATCAAAGGAGGTTTGATGTAACACCCGTACTTTTCAATACCGAGTATTGAAAGTTCTCGACTGTTACCATGAAATTTAACTTAGAATATACATGTGTATGCTATTAATTTAGCATATCCTGACCTTACATCTATTCTCTAACCTGAATCTGACTGTTGAGAATAATCTTCATCCATATATCAAGTCATTCGATTGTTGATTTTTAAGACAAGAACATCATATGTCCAAGTTTTCCTCCTCATCCAACATAACCAACCATGCAATCAACTATTCACCACTAGGTAAAGATATTTGACCGTGCACTTTGAATTTGGATCACCCGATCATAGTAAACTAACTACATGATCTCTACATCCGCTCGTACACATATCGAATCGAGATGCTGATCCATTCATCTTGTTCATCACCTATGAATATGCTTAACCCACCATCAGAACTACAGTATGAGGAACCTACACATGTGAACAAGTCACTTAAATCTAACGGTATACATGATTTACCTCTTGACCACTCTAAAAATACACTTGTGTTCATCCATTTACAAAACCGAGCGTGCGTCCACTTATAAGTAGGATTATAGTACCAACCGTCAAGTCCTCCTATTTTTAACATGTCATATAACCATCCGTCATGTTTGAATCCACCAAATGGGCCATCCGAATATTAGGATAAATCATTTATTACGAAGATCATAGGGTATATGTCCAAACTACCGGGTAATATTGCAAATAGATGTGTACAACCACGGTTCTGAAGCACGGAGTGTGTCAACCATTTAAAATAGCATCTTGGTCATCTTCGAGCGATCAGAGCCCAAACTTGATCGATGGAAATAGCATGAAAAATGAGGGATGCTCGCCCAAGTTCAAAACATCTAGACGATGCGTTCCAACATAACCAATGTTGGAAGATGAGTGAGGAAAGAATGACGAATTTGTAAATATGGGCTGCCCTATGCATGACACCACATAAGAAGAGTGAAATCCTTCTAACGGAAAGTATTCACCTCGATCGTGTGGGCCACATAGAACTCAAATTTGATCCCTATTTTGACTTATAGACCAACACAACATGAGAGAGCCAATGGAGGGAGAGGATTTCTTGGACGGACATCACAAGCGGACCCCACCTATTATAAATAACCAACAGAAGAGGCAATCACCTGCACACAGTAACAGAGGGCGGTGAAAGCGGTGTAGCAAAAGGGTTCATCCCATCTTCATGCATCTAATGTGGGCCATCTGATCATCGGATTCACCCCGAATTTTAGCCCATGACCTAGCTAGACACGATAGAGTTGGTGGATGGGATGGATCACACCACAGCAGATGGAATCCCACTCACTCTCAAAACAAGTAGACTCGGACGCTGCTACAACATCCGAAAATAGTTGGCGACACGAAAGCTTCCCCGTCCGAAAGCACTAGCTTGACTTTTTAACGGGATCTAAACCATTTGATCCTCACCAAAGAACAATCCGACCAGGACCCAAACTCCAGGAAATTATGGTGAGTCCCCGTAACACCGGGAATTCCAAAAGATACTATCTCAGTTGTGAAACCTCGTAAGGGATGGGAAGCCGCAAGTTTTCGTTGGACCCATCAAAGAAACAACACAGACTCTTCATCTAAAGACCCCACAAGCTTCCTGTGGACCTTCCTAACCACCCACAACCCTTGGATCAACGAAAGGTGCAACGACGGAAGATCCACCATTGTCATCTTCCCCATTTGAAAGCCAACCGTACAATCCTTGTTGTCGATCACCTTCAGGATCCAAAATGACCATTTAGTGGGTCGTTAGGATCGACATGTGATCAAAGCAATCTGACCAAAATCAGACTAACTACTGAGGATAATAAACCGATTCAAAACCATTCGCACACCTCTATTACAACGAGAAATAGGATTGGAATACCCTCCAAAGCTGTATAAAAAGAACTCTCCACAGTAATCGTCCAACACCAAGAGCATCAGAGAAAGAGAACAAGAAGGAGAGAGAGAAAGAAAATGGGAAAGGGAACTGCTTCTGCCGAATTGAGTTAACTCGGTTGAGATGGGGTTCTAGTTTGTCCAGATCCTCTATCAGACCCTCTAGAAAGAGAAGAAGAAAAAAATAAGAGAATGATAGAGTTCAGGTCATGCCGAGTTGACTCAACGAAACAAAAAAAATCTGCTGAGTTCGCATGTTCAAATTAGTGTAACTCTAGATTCTCTATGGCGAGTCGAACTGGGTCGACTCAATGTCGCTGGATTCGAGTTGTTGAGCAGAGATCTAGGGGCTGAACGAGGTAAGTTGTCCACACATATAATAACCTAGTGCAAGCTTTCAAATAAAACCATTAAATTGTATTACCCTAGATCTACATCACGAGCTCAACTCTAGTAATTTATCTTAACTATACGAACCATGTGTTATTATGATCTAACCACACAAAGTATGTTGTTCATGATTAGATTTCGATCATAAAGTACAAATACACTAAACCCTAGTAATTTGAAGGCGATTTATCTTGAGAGGTGATGATTTTTCCTTTAAATTTTGTGATAATTTGGTTTGATTATCTTATTCTTACATGTTTCGACTTTTATTATTATGAATCATCACTTTATTAATGATTGTTGCACAATTTAAATTTTCACATTATTACTTGTCACGCAAGTATAATGTTAAAAATCCCACTTCTAACGATCGGTATAATGTCATGGATGCAATGCGTTTCGGGTAGCGGCCCTCTTGGTCGGCATATAATCCCATGGGTTGGTAAGTGATGCACAATCGATGTAAGTAAATTGTCATGTGTGTTACATCACTTCTCGATATTGAATGTCGTAAATAGTCGCTCCATGAACACATCGTGTCACGTAAATATTTTAATTGCGTTGTTGTGCCGCCTTTAGACGTTCGCATAAATCCATGTTAATATTAGACACGCTGACGCATCCCTGTAGTATGGGATGTGTGGTGAGCCAAATATCTTTAACTACTTTCTACATTGTGATCATGATCGTTGAGTGTGATAGATCGTATATACTTTGATAGGCATGCGTCTCATATAGAATGTTTGTGCATACCTATACCACTTGTATTTGTGGAGTATGAGATGTATCGGGACACTTCTATTATTCTTATGAATCACTTGAATCATTGTAAACTTTAAAGGATAACCACCATTATGAGTAGGACATTGACCCTCTCCAACCATACAGACATTGTAAATGAAGCACAGACCAAAGATCGGACATTGATCGTTCTATGGAAGATTATTCAGAATAAATGAGAAGGATAACATTACATTTAGATTTATTTTCCGTTGCACACTTTGATAATGTTATGAGCTCCCATTTGAGAGGGCATTAGACGGTTAACTTAAATTTTATGCCTTGATGGAATAAGAACTACAATTGATTTTATTCTTGTGATTGAGTACCTTCATGAATGTAACTGGATGTGATTTACATAAAAAAAATAAGGTGCAATTTTGAAGCATCCAATTTTTACATTAATAACACCCGGAGTTTTTAGGCACTATTATGTATTCAGGCCGCGAAAATTTCAGGGCATTACATTTGATGTCATCGAAGTATTGATGACATCGATAAAAGGGCGCGTGCGCAGAGTCTTTTTCACTTTCATTTTTCATTTTCTCCTCTCTCGCGCTGTCCGTTTCTCCCATGCCTCTCCTTTCCTTCATATCATTGATTTGGTAAAGAAATCGCTCGGGCATCTTAGATTTTGCTCATTCTTTGGTGGTAAGACAATTGTTTGTTAGTATTTGTCATATCTTTTAGTTTCCTATCGATTCCATCTATTCGTTATGCATTTCCTATTTAGCGTGTCTTATTTTTTCTTTGAATCCTCACTGTTCTATCATGCCTAAGGACAACGGTAAGGCTCCAACCACGGGGGAGTCATCTCGACCCACACGAGTCAAGAAACTTGCCTCACGATGGGCTAAATGGGTGAGGCGAGAAACTCCATCACCCTCGCCGTCTCGAATGCCATCACGGAGTGAGAATCTCTCGATAACTCCACTACGACCAATAAACAAATGTTAGATAATATAAGGGTCATAAAGTGATTTTAGAGAGAAGTGTGGAGCTGTCATGTGTCCAACCCTTTGGCATGATTTGATGCTAGCAACCATAAGGTGGGAAAATTTTCTGAAATTTGGGGGAATGACATGGTCCAACCAAGTATATGAATTTTTGTCTCATTGTTGTAATCCCTGAATTGACCCCCTTTCATAGAAGTCAAGGTTGGACAATCAATTGTAAAGATTACACCCAGTCACATTGCGACCCTCCTTGGAGTCTCTTTGTCCAATGGTGTGCTGCCTAGCCACGACTTAGCTTCACTTGTCGTTTGGTCACATGATGACCAAATGCCTTTGTAACGGGAGAGATGAGCCGTGGGTTTATGGTAACATGTTGCGTTCCTCACACATAAGCATTCAATATCGTGTCCTCCACTCTATCTTCTCCACTAATGTCTACCTTATGGGCATAAATAGGGTAGATCTCACCTCGTTTATGGTATACATTATTTATAGTGCCGTGATTGGTATCCATCTCTGTCTCCAATATGTCATTCTCTATCAGATAGCATTACCGATTAGGGGGAGTCATGTAACACATCTTCCATTCGGTCATCTTATTTGTTTGCTCGCATGGGAGTGAGGTTTTCAGCCTACCTCCGATACACTTGTACTGACACCACGGATCACTTAAGATAATATTAGGAAGATATAGTTACCGTCACTACCCCTAGCTCCATCAGCGAATGACGGTCCAGATGCGGCCATTATAGAGGTTGGATAGACCAATGATGGTGCAATCAGTAGGGTGAGCTATCGATTCAACCCACAGTGGAATCTGTGGCAACATGACGATACATGCCCCAACGAGACTGCATCGAACTTATCATCGCCGAGCAGACACGGAACGGGGGGTGACTCTCTCGGTTGGAGCAGATGGTCCAGTCACTCCAACACACCGCCCAAGACATCGTTGCCCTCCTATCTTGTCGCTGGGATGATGCCATTCCACCAGGGTCCGGACCAGATTGTTAGTTATTATCAATTTAGGGTGTGCTTAGTTTCGGTTTGACCATCTCGGTCATGAGTATTTATTTAGATGCATTGAGATGGGATTGCATGTATTTGACAATATAGTTATATTTGTTTACATGAATGGATGTTATGGTTGTTGCGATATTGGTATACTCTTTGGATATTTTGTATTGGTCATCTTTGGCTATCTTTTATGGATGATCTTATGATGGTTATTTATGCCTTCTCCATAATTAGTTTTATGATTATTGTTTCTTCCCTCTGAATGTTATATCATGATTATATTTTCAACTATCAATGATCATTTACCTTTGAACTAACATCCTTTACCAATCACTAACAAAAATGGGGGAGAAACATACTCCCACCATATGTTTCGTTTATCTTTTTGGAAACAATGGTGTTGCAGAAGTTAAGGGGAGCATCAAAGAAGTCAAGTCAGTCATATCTTGTGTTGAATGTAAATCAATGTGAAATTTATTTCGAAGATATGTAAATCAGTTGTATAGGATTTTTTAGGTTTTGTCACTTAATTGACAAAGAGGGAGATTGAAAGTTCCTTAGTTTGTTAATTAGTGTGAATTAACAGTCTTAGAGTCAAGTGAGCCCCGAGAAGAACGAAGATTGAAGACTTAAAGGGTTGAAGTCATTTTATTCAAGACAAGGTAAGAAAGTCACAAGACCTCGTCAAACCCTATACCAAAACCCCCAATCATAACCTATATACCTAGCCAATATCATCTAGGAAAAACTATCTTCAAGTATGCTAAAAAACTATGAGGGTCGATGTCTGAGTTAAAAATCAAACTCTAAAAATAGACATTTTCGATGCCATCGAAATGTCATCGAACTGCCTTCGATGACATCTGTTCACAACCCCAAGTGTAAGGTCGTGATGTAGTAATAATCTCGGTGAGACCAAGGTCGAATCCATAAGGACTGAAGCTTGTACGTATTCTGAAAGTAACTAGAAGTAGAACTAGAAGAAGATGTTTATCTAAATCTGAATTGATTGAGAGAGTAGTTGTGAATTATTTAATTAAAACTTGTAAATTCAAAGGTGGGAAACTAAGGTTTCCAAGGATCCACTTGTAGAGATCAGGGAGATCTATGCTTGTTTCAATGACACAACTGGAATCAGAGTCCCATCTTGTCATGCCCCAGAATCAGTGACCGGAACTCGTAAGAATTTCGATAGCCGACTTCGGCGCTGACAGCCTCCGTAGTACCCCATTTTCGGCTTCTGGCACCCATTCACCAGGTTTCGATCTTGGGATCCCATAAGGAGGATTTCTATAACATAAGTCCAATCCATAAGAGCATACCCAAGATCATAACATAGTAACTACATGAAATAACTACAGGAACACATTATAAGATCCACTAAGAATTTAAAGTTTTCAAAATACAAGGCGTAAGGGGAAATACAAAGTCTATATAAAGGAAAATCCAAAAGGATCAGCGGCATGCCCCAGCACCTGCTCTCCTCTCTGGCCTAGAATCACTTGCAATCATCAATCGTGCATAAGCTTAGTGAAAGCTTAAAGGGCGGTGTAAGTGTGTGTAATACCAGTGCCGAAAAGAAATATCAGAGAATGCAGAAGCTCGGCATGAACCATGAACATTATCAATGCCACTAGCCATACCAAGGCTAAGCTATGACAATCATGAATGCAACAAGCCGTACCCAGGCTATGCAAAGAAATACATGAGTATTGAGCGTCATACCGAGGCGATGCACAAAAGGCCTATAAAGCTAATGCCAATGCAATGCAATACATGTCAGTCCTTATATTAAGTCCACAATCATATACAGTTCCACTATAGGGAAATCACCAGGGTCAAATGCACTACATGCTGATTGTCGCTATCCCGGCCGCACAGTCCAGTGAGTGTAAAAGACCTCACTACCCACCTGTGGACAACTAATCACCAATAAAGCTCAACGGTAGCGGACCCATTTACAAGCTGGTTAAACTCGGCCTAGTTTACGCCATCTTCACTCAGGCGGGTAAGGCCACACCCCATCTTAATCGACCACGATACAGTGAGAGTCACGGCCTAATGGTATAAGGCACTCAGGTGCTCATGTTTTTCACTCGGTCTCGGCGTTGAGGCGTCTCTTGGTACCATGAAGGTTTAAGGGCTTTCACTCAAGGACATCCCACATACCCTAAATGCTCAAGTAACATTTTCAGTGTCCAATACGTCCATTCACAATACTCCTGTGGAGGCTACAACCTTGATGAAGCAAGGGCGAATATAAACCATGTAATGAAATGCCAGATCCATGAATCATACATACTAGTCATGCATCAGCTCCAAGCATCCAACGTGCTCAAGAGGGGAATTCCATCCCTCTGGAAAACCATCATATCTGCTCAATGGCACAACCATGACCACACATATACAATGTCAACCAAGCACACAATGATGTATATGGGTCATGAAGATGAACAAGATGCGCCATGCGGTGATGTACGATGTCGTACGCTCCTCCTATCCAAGTAGGGACTAAGTCTAGGTACTTATACAAATTCTCTAATGGGGGCCCAATAGTCTGGGGTAGCCCACAAGGCTAAGGAAGGACAATGACATGGGTCTAAATAAATGAAACAGGCCAAGTAAAGGCCTATGGTGGACCTTTAACCACTCATAGAGGCAAGTGGGCCTACCTTAGGGCCATAAATGTGGACATCCAACAACTATTTATCCCAAGAAGGTAGCCCAAATAATAATCTTTCACGCATTAGGGCCCAAGGCCCACACATCACCATAAATAAGAGAAGGGCAGCCATAACATTCCACATACTTACCATATTGGGCCTCAAATAAATGGCCCAAGGCCTACTCAAACATGGGTCCAAATGCAACACACATAGCCCAACCCGTATGCAATACTATGGGCCCATAGGGAAGGTTAGGGCCCAACATAAAGATCACCAATTCCATATATTGTGGTGGACCTAGTGTACAGCCCATTACTTAAACCTCATGGTAAAAAATAAAATAAAAAATCAGGCTCTAGTCAAGTAAGTTGGGCCTACAACCCGACCCAAGAATATAATTGATTTGGTGGGCAACTAAGGGCCCAACCATTTGTGAAATCTAACCCACTAACCCAGCACAACATTATGGCGAAAATGGCCCAAGAGTCCACCGGGCCTAGCAAGAAGGTTCCAGCCCATTTGGGCCTAAAGAGTCCAACAATCTAACTACATACATGGTCCCAAATAGCCCAATCTATGGTGGGCCTCAAGGGTGCATTAATTAAGCCTAAATTTAGGGATTAAGGACATGAATTAATCCCTCCAAGGTCCTCACAATGTGGTGGGCCTGACTTCTTAAATTCTCAGCCCAAAGGCAATGTACAATTACAATATATTGCTGGATTTTTGTTCCGCCAGTTTTTATGGGCCTCTTGGAGCCCAGAAAATGGTCCATCTGATTAGAGTAAGGATTTAGAGTGGTCCAGCATCAGGTATAGGGGCCCCACCACATAGGGAACACTCCAAATACATCAGAAATAGGTGGGCCACAATGCTGGACCAAAGGTCTAACAGTAGCCCCACCATGGGCATCCTAATGAGCTGGACGCCCAGTCCTACATGAATGCATACGATGGGCCCCACCTTGGAAAGCTCCACACCAAGGTGGGCCACATATAAGAGGGCCTCAAAATGAATGACCACATGGATAAAATACACATCATAGTGGGCCACAAATAGGTGGGACGGCCAGCCTTGCTGGACGTCCCTACCATGGCGTCCAGCCAGGTGGGCCAGTCCAACCACCATATCCATCCGAAAACCAGTGGCCCGTTTTGCCTGAAACTTGGTAGGTGGGTCCCTCCAGAATAAATTTCAGAATTTTACAAGCATAAGAAATATTTTTAAGTTAAATGGCAACCAATATGCTGCAAAAATCTGGTCGCTACAGAATTCTAACTATCGATATATTTAGGACCTTATGGAGTGGGCCTAGACCTACCAAACCCTTGAAAAAATTGTGAGAAGGGTGGTCCTACATATGGACAATAACTAGGGTCTTCTGGGGTGGCCCACTTCTTCCAGAAAGTCAGGTAAACATAGTGATTTCTGTCATACAGTATTGCTGAACTGTTCAGAAAATTCTGGATAGTTAACCATCTTTGGCCCAACCCATGGGCCTCAATCATGGGAGATAGTGTGTGGGTCCCATACCACATCAAAGTGGGGTCCACACACTACAAAACCCCTAAAGAAATTTGGGGTAAAAGGAGTCTAGAAATTGATTTAAACATCAACCCAAAACACATACTCCAACTGGGCTGAAATCTGAACAACAACATGTGTTGTCCATATTTTGGCCCATACAATATAATCAAAGGGCCCATAGCCCCGATTCAATACGTGGGGTCCACCTTGATATATCAACAAAATTTCAGGCCCATAAGTTCACCCAAACCTCCATGAAAAGTGTAATTTGGAGGTCACCTAAACCATGCATGCATGGTTGGGCCTGGACGTCCAATCAAGTGGGCTTGGATGTCTACCTTGCTTGGGGCCTGGGAGGTTGCTGACCTACTTTGGTGGGCCACAACTCATCAACATACATAGAAGAAAAGACAGAAAGGGGAGAGAAAAGGAGTTGTAAGACCCGATACCCCAAAAATCTGGTTTGTACACTAGATAGCCGTTGGTTGTAGGTCCATTGGCCCCGAGAATCTTTTGACTTGATCATAATGTTGTTCTATTATCGAGCCGCAAGCCGTATTTCAACCTAACGTCCGAATGTT
The DNA here is from genome assembly GCA_021015155.1 of Magnolia officinalis. Classification (NCBI taxonomy): domain Eukaryota; kingdom Viridiplantae; phylum Streptophyta; class Magnoliopsida; order Magnoliales; family Magnoliaceae; genus Magnolia; species Magnolia officinalis. The sequence continues at coordinate 19,007,316 of JAJHSJ010000011.1, forward strand.
AAGATACAGACTTAAAATTAAACAATCTGAGAAATGACCATTATGTCCTTATTTTAGGTGGGGCTCCGCCAACATCGAGTTTTCAATCCGTTAGGTCGGAGAGCCTAACTGTTGTGGTCGTAGTCAAGTTACGGAGTTACTGGCGAAAACGACATGTCAATAGGACACTCGGATTGTAAGTTACGCATCGATATGTACATGTATATTTTGAGAAAATATACTCAAATGACCTTGATGTTTTTCAAATTATTAGAATACGTTAGTTTAAATCACTTAAATAACCTTTGTGTTATTACTACCATAAGTTTAAATTTCTCAAAATTAACACAATACATCCCATAACCCTCCATTTTAGCCAAAAGCCACTTTAAACCCATTACAAACCCACAAATAGAAAAACGCTCTTTCAAACATTTCATTTTCCAGCACTCTACTAGTCGGGGAGAAGAAGAAGAAGAGGAAAAGAGAAGAAGAGAGAAGAAGAGAGGTTGAGATCCAATCCTCTGCTCATTATAGGTGTGCATAGATTAGGAGCACTTATATGTGTAAGTTAAGGTTTCCTTCAAAACCCTATCGCTGGATTTTCTGGTTTAAGGTTAGGTTTTCGCTGGATTTTCTATTTTCTAGTTCGATTTTCGCTGGATTTTCAGTTAGGGTTAGAAGATTGCTGAACTTACTGTTTTAAGGTGAAATCAGTGCTGGATTTTCTGTTTGAGGGTTCGGTTCTTGCTGGAATTATTGTTTAAGGGTTAGGTTATTGCTGGAATTGCTGTATTAGGGTTATGTTATCGCTGGAATTGCTGGATTTACTGCTGGAATTGTTGTATTAGGGTTAGGTTATCGTTGAATTTCATTTAGGGTCAGATTCTTGCTGGATTTATTGTTGGAATTGCTGTATTAGGGTTAGGTTATCGTTGCATTTTCATTTAAGGCTCAATTAGTGCTGAAATTTCTGTATTAAGGTTAGAATATTGCTGGATTTTTGTTTAGGTTATGTTCTCACTGGATTTAGGTTAGAATATTGCTGGATTTTCGTTTGGGTTATGTTCTCACTGGATTTAGGTTAGAATATTGCTAGATTTTCGTTTGGGTTATGTTCTCGCTGGATTTAGGTTAGAATATTGCTGGATTTTCATTTGGGTTATGTTCTCCCTAGATTTAGGTTAGAATAGTGCTGGATTTTCGTTTGGGTTATGTTCTCACTGGATTTAGGTTAGAATATTGCTGGATTTTCGTTTGGGTTATGTTCTCGCTGGATTTAGGTTAGAATATTGCTGGATTTTCGTTTGGGTTATATTCTCGTTGGATTTTTCTGAAGGTTATTGCTGTTTAATTAGTGAGATTATTAATGGAAGGTTGGATGATAGAGATAAGTTAGTTTTGTTTAAATTCATACAAATTGCTATCGGTTTCTCGCTGTCCCTTACAAAGTACGCCCACTACCTGTTTGACAAATTGTTTCAAAGAAATATCCTTCATCCTTTTAATGTCGTTACTTCTTGAGAAAGAGCATGCTTGTAGCATGAAGTTTTATAGCAGAATAAATCCCATATTGGAGTTAGATTGGCTAAGTCATGTGCATATCATATGCATGATTCCTAGTTGTTGTATCATTATATGCTTGAGAGTGAATGATTCATCTTATGATATGGTGATCCTAGTGGATTGTGGTGCGACACACGATGTGTCTATGATGAGAATGTAAACCGTCTAGATACATGATGTGTTACATGAGATCCTTATGAGGAACTTAAATGTATGAGGAGACCACATGAGGGAGGTCGTCCTATGCTTGCCTTGAAAATCATGACATATTGTGCTTGTATGTGGGCTTATGCATATGAACATACTTTGTTATAACTTGAGTTGGACACCACACCGAAAATGTATAATTCGACAGGACATGATTAGAGGGTCCGTGGGTGAAAGTCCCTAAACCCCGATTGGTACCATTAGGAGTGACCATGCTTAGACCAGGTAAGACCAGGATAGACTGAAATGCTGAAATATACTAAAGTAGGCAGCGACTCCCACCGACATGTGTCGATTGGTTGAGAGGTTTGACCTGACCTGCTTATGGGCAAGCAAAGATAGGTTGTGTGTGACGAGCTCGTAAATTGTCGGCTATCGTTTTGCCAGACGACTTATGACTTCTCGCTGTTAGGCAGATAGTGAGGTGCAACTCAAGTGGGTTAGACTAGTTCGGCCCGTGAACTATGTAGTCCCATCTCTGTAGTTGACCACGGTGGAAAAGTCTATACAAGTGGGTAAAAGTCTCACCTCTGTTTTAGACTTTGGTGATCCAATTGGGAAATATGGAAGGTTGTGGAACTGTTGAAAGAGTGTGTATGTTACAAGTGGGTAGAAGTCCCACCTCTGTATATAATTAAAAACAATAATTTGGAAGCCTGTGCATTTGTGTGCATTAAATGAGCATGACATGAAACATGCATTTTCACGGCACACACGCACTCACTGGGCATAGTAGCTCAAGCTTTCCTTTCTATTTTTTTTTTCAGGTGAGAGTAGGGAGCTGCAGGAGTAGAGGCTACAGACTCCAGTTGTTCTTTTGTGTTGTACATATCAGTGTATATTTTTTTTTGTAATACCCTGCATATGTACATCAGGTATAGTAAATATGACGTAGTTTATGTTTTGGTTTTGCCCTGAGGTGCTCAGTTGTACACAGTAATATATATTGCATACGATGAAATTTTGAGAAATGCAACGTGTTTATTGGTTTTGCTTTCAGAAATCTTCCTTGTGGAGCCCCGCTTATGGGACTTAGTATGTGCTACTTGAAAGTCCCAAGAATTGGAGTTCTACGGAGGCTGTCAACCAAAATCTGGTGTATAGTAATCGTGGATTACCAACACTAGATTTAAGGTCATGACAGAAAAGGAGCAAGAATCGGCCATAGGTGGGTGGTCCCGTCACTAATGTGCCACCCGCACACAATCCACACCATCACTATTCATATGAGTTACATGCATGGCAGGGTATATTAAAATAAATTGCTGGATGGTAGGGGTTTCTTCCCTACATGCATGCAAAGGCCTAGATGGCCCATGAGATACAAGAAATAAGAGGAAATCATCATGGTGGGTCCATGGAAAATGACTCACCATGAAATGGATTATGTAAGATCTAGGCCCTTAGCCTTCTTCCTAGGAGCCATGTAGGGCCTCCACCATGGATTTGTGGGCCCTACATGCTTCCATGTATATAGAAGAAAGAACAGAAGAAAGAGAAGAAAAGAAGAGGTGAAGAATGTTGATGAAGCACCCACCTTGAAGAGATGACTCCAAAACTCAAGATCTAGGTTCTATTCTTCAAAAGGGAGGTGTTTGAAGGTTGGAGATGGGTTCTTAGTGGTTAGTTGGTGGGGGAGAGAAGGAAGAAAGGGCTGGAATTAGGAAGAGAAGGGTGGGATGTTCATTGCTAAGGAGGGTGAGAATGAGAGAATGAGAGGGGGAGAGAGAGAGAGAGAGAGAGAGGTATAGAGAAGCAATGATTTCTCTTGTTAGAAAAGAGAGAAACCCCATGATGAGTCTCGGGGTGGTAACTAAAGCTAATGATAGCCTCTCCAGCTAGCTACTCTAGGCTAGGTTAGGTTAGGTAGGGTTAGGTGTGTAGGTTCCCTAGAAAGGAGCACTTAGGTGAGACCCACCATGGAAAAATGTGTGAGCCCCTATCAAGTGGGCCTCATACATGATGAGTGGTCAAGAATTGATGGGTCAATAACATAAGACGCACATGTCAGATTCACGTACAAGATGCGGCGTTGGAACCGTGGTGCTGATGAGGTCGCAATGGAAGAGGTTTCGAGTTGATCCGAGTTGGGTCTACATGACCAGACTTAAGGATGATCGCAAACACTATCCATAGGTCGCGGGTCGCCGGGGTTCGACCGGTAGGACCATGAGACCTAGGGGAACGGAATGTATACTCGAGGTAGGGTCTTACACATCTTATCCAATTGGAAGATATCTCAGTAAAACCAAATCTGAACTTCCTTTGACCTAATTCTCAATGGATGAGAGGTGTGAGAACTGGAAGTGATTCCATCACAAAACCATGCCCATGAGATAAGACAAACAACAGGGTTTATCAATCCCACAACCAATCATAAGAGAATCATAAAGATTAGAAGGATTCCATCACCCAACCATGCCTATGAGATGATGGTGAACAACGGGATTTTCTAATTTCATAATCTCAATACATGAAAAGAACATACTTAAAGCTATTGCAGATCTATTGTGCTTTAAGTCACAACAAACTATTAAAAACTGAAAGTATTTCTTATAATCAAATTAGAATCAAAGATAGTTCAATTTAAACATGAATCAAAGCAATAGAAAATATCTCATCACGTACAAGCTTCACCTCTTAGCCCTATCTAAGAGGTTTAGTCAACCATAGACATGATTGAACTAAAATCTCTTAAGAAAAACATAAAAAATAACAAGGAAAGGGAAGAAAAACTCTTGGCGATGGCTTCTCCACGCTTTTGTTCCACTCCACAAACCCTAGAAGATGTCTATGAACATCGTAGGGAGTCCTATTTATAGTTGTGGAACTCCAACTTTCACATCTAGTTGGAAAACTCTAAAAATCGCCTCAATTTACGCAGTTATTCAAAATAGGCTTCACTCTGCGCAATTTCATAGAATGACCAGAGTTTCAGAACATGCTTCTTCAGGATACTTTTAGGAATATGTTTATTTTCAGGACAATTTCAGGATTCCTTTTCTTCACTTCAAATATTTGATTCTCTTCATTCCTTGGTTTTCTTGGATCTTTAGCATGTGAACTCTTCAATCTTGGCCTTCTAAGATCCATCCCTTGCCTCAGTGATTCTTGAGCATCAAATCCATGCTTTTAGCACCCTTTTCAATCCAAGCTCTTATATTCACCTTGTAATACAAACATGAGTAAAATAAAACATTAATTATTATCGTGTTCATAAAACCAAGTAATAAATGGGGTCCAATATGCAATATTTGACCCTCAACACAGTCCCCAACCAGCATTTTGCTAGTTCTTAGCAAAGTATGTGAAAAATGAACTTTAATGCGCAATGTTCAAACCTTTTTCAGAAAACAATCTTTTATGTAATCAAGTATAAATGAGTAGACTCAATGATGAGAAAGTGAGATTTTGAAAACCTAGAGTCGAATCACATAAGCAATCAATCAAATAATTTTTTTATCCATTAAGTCAGAGTATAATTCACATATCAAGTTTTTTAATGTGCACAGTGAAGATCAACTTACTTTCTATAAGGATACTATCATTACATCATGCTAGCCCTGCTCATCACTTTAAGATTGGTTGAAAACTTGAGTACTGATTCTGAACTTATATCATTTTCCTTCTTTTTTCCACTTTTTATTTTATTCGACGGTCATTTATATTCATTCAGTCTTTTCACAGTCTTTTCTATTTTCTTTCGAATTGTTTCATTCTTTTTCAATCTTTTCACCACACACATGACCCTTTTTGTCGATCTCCTATTTTTTAACTGGTTCTTTTCATCTTTTAAGGTGGAAAAATTATCTAGACTTGATTCTCACCATCTATTAATGATTCACATATTAACAATAAGAAATTCTAGCATTATTCATAGAAAACAATTTGAACGTGTCTTGTGATTTAGATTAACATGATATTCAAACTTCCTCTTAATCAATTGAGCACAAGAACTTAGGTGATAATTACTTACATGAATAGACTTCAGTAATTCAAAATTCAATCCCTATCTTATCATCATACTCAAAACATTCTTAAATACATAACTTATCGCTTTCCAAATAGATAAACATTGAAATTTTTTTGCAAATTTTGCTCAAAACTGAGAAAACACTTATTAGTTTACATAATCTCCCACCCCCAACGTAAAATCTACATTGTCCTCAATGTAAAAGAAATTAACATGATTTGCAAAAGAGACAACGTAATTAAAGGAGAAGTGCTGGAAAGATAGTACCTAATTTTGAAGCTTTTTCCAAAGGATCGTAGCATGAAGGTGGGTTAGCACAAGAATTTAACAACTGAAAAGTAAACTATCAAGGTGTCCTGTATCGGTATCAATTGGCGTAACGGTGCCCTTCGATACCGATACGAATACGGGGGTGGTAACGGTGATACGAGGGCGTAACAGCCCGTAATGGTGCAAATTTTTCTTTTTTTGCCAAAAAAATATGAATTAAATTAAATCCGGAATATTCTAAGCATTCCAAATGTGCATTCATTTATAAATTGGAACATGTTTATGGTGGTGTAACGGTCCACTCTTTGGTGAGAAGTTGTATCGGACTGTCTGATTAATTTTTGAACCAGGTAACCTGAATTTGACTACAAAATTCATATATTTAATTTTCTAAATATCTAATTTATATACTTAATAACTTGATATCATTTCTCCTAATAATTCTTTTAAAAAATGAAATTAAATTCAGATAGATGGCGTTGCCAATTTGGGGCTGACTTGGAGGACCAATCTATGCTCCAAATCAGCCTCAAATTCATGTAATTTATTGCCATTATCCCACTTATAAATTGGTGGAGATTTATTGGATAATGAATCATGAAAAAATCAAAAGGCCTTATTTTAAAAAATAAAAGTCCACAAATTAACAATTAAAACTATTCAAACAATTTGATTTTGGCATTGTGAGTTAGCAATTGCAGTCCATAATTTAATTGGTAAATTTTAAGTTAACATATGTCTAGTGTACAATTTTTTAAGGGCCCGAATTAGGCGGGACTCAGATTGTGAAGTGTAGCACAAGTGTCAAAGTTTTTGGGCCCACTCATGATGAATGTGTTATATCCACACCGTCCATCTATTTTGCCAAATAATTTTAGGGCATGAGCCCAAAAATGAGGCACATCCAAAGCTCTGGTGAACTGCACCATAAGAAACAACAATAATTAAACGTCCACCATTAAAATTTTATTGGGGGCTACAAAAGTTTTAAATCAAGCTGACATGTGTGCTTTCCCTTCATCCACGTCAATGTGACCCAATGAATAGATTAGATGAAAAATAAACATTACAGTGGACCCAAAGAAATTTTTAATGGTGAGCATTCTATAACCACTGTTTCCTATAGTGTGGTCCACCTGAGATTTGGATCTTACTAATTTTTTGGATCATGACCTAAAATGATATGGTAAAATGGATGGATGGCATGGATAAAATATATACATTATGGCGGGGCCACGCGGCACGTGTACAAAACACGCTACCCGCCTGGTGTACCTGTGTATTGACATCAGTAAGTCCTGTGGGTCTGATCATGATGTATGTGTTATATCTAAACCATCCATTCATTTGATGAGATCGTCTTAAGGCTTAACATGAAAAATAATGCAGATCTAATTATCAAGTGGACCACACTGCAAAAAGCAGTGGGGGATTGAACATCTACCATTGAAACCCTTTTTGGGATCAAAAACTTTTGGATCAATATGAAATTTATTTTTCCTCTTCATTCAGGTCTTTTTGACCTTATGCACATATGTGGAGATGGATGGAAAATAAATCTTATGGTGGGCCTACGAATTGTTTAACGGTGAAAATCATCATCTCGGCTGCTATTTTTGGTGTGGTCCAGACGATCTTGGGATACGATTCATTTTTTGGCTAATACTCCAAAATGATATTTAAAAATAGGTGAATGGTGTTGATATAATAAATACATCACTGTGGAGCCCATGTAACTTTTATCTCCTTTGAACCGTTCGTACAACTCGGAGCTCGAGGAGTGTCAGCGCTTGTCTTAGTGTGACACATACCTACAGCAGCTAAGCTGGCGTGTGGTACACTTGCCAAAAAAAAAAAAAACAGGAGAGAGAGAAACCGAAAAGAAAAAAGAGGGAAAGAAGAGAAAAGAAAAAAGAGGGAAAGAGGGAAAGAACATAGAGAGAGAGAGAGGAGAAGATGAAGAAGAAGAAGAAGAAGAAGAAGAAGAAGGTCGCAGTCGCAGCTGCCCGAGAAGAGGAAGAAGAAGAAGAAGAAGAAGAAGAAAAGAAAGGAAAACGGGTAAGTTTTTTTCTCTCTTTTTTTTTTTTTCAAGGCCCATAACAGCCGTTATGGGTCCATAACGACCGTTACAGCTGTAACGACCATTTTGACCCTGTATCGCGTAATGGTGTCCGCCGTTACCGTTACGTATCGGCCGATATGACCGTATCGTAACGGATACAGGACACCCTGCAAACTATCCTAAGCAGCAGAAACAAACTATCCTAAAACAGCGGAAGCAAACTATCCTAAAACAGCAAAAAACAGTAAACCTAACTACACCTCAATCAGACTAAGAGGTCAATCCTGGTAAACAGGATCAATCAGAGGTATGGACATGTCCTCTGAATCAAATTTCTCAACATGGCTTTTATCAATGTCCATTTACTTTAAATTCTTTGTCATTGTTCAGATCTTATATCTCGAGGCCCATGAGGATAAACATTAGTAATAGTGAAAGGACCGGTCCAACGAGATAGGAGTTTGCCCGGAAAGAGATGTAACCGAGAATTACACAGGAAGGCTTTCTGACCTGATGTGAATGATTTTCAAAGAATGTGTTGGTCATGAAACACCTTCATCCTATCCTTGTAAATTCTCGAGTTCTCATATGCATCCGTTCACCACTCCAAATATAAGGTTGCGATGTAGTGATGAGGGTCAAATATTGCATAACGGATCCCGATTATTGTCCTATTTTATGAACATGATAATGCTTAAAGGAATATTTTAATCATGTTTTTGCTACAGAGTGAAATCAAGAGCGTGGATTGAAAAGTGATATTAAAAGCGTGAATTTGACGCTCCGAAATTACCAGAGCACGGGATGGACTCCAGAAAACCAATAATGAAGATTTTACACGCCTGGGATCTGAGGAAAGCAAGCCAAAGGGGCCCGAAAAAGGTCCAGAATGCAAGATCACATGGTTCCCGCCATCCGATCAACTCGAAACTTCATATATGTGATGGGGGCCGTAAATTACCGTACATATTAAATTTCATCTACTGAAGATCTCAGGAAGTAGGCCAACGGACAGATCAGCCCATTAATCTCCAGTTTGGGGCCACCTGATATCTGGAACTGCCTCAATTTTAGTCCCAATGGTTTAATGAAATGGGAAAGAGGATGGACGGTGCAGATTTCTCATAAACATCATAGTGGGCCCATGTGTGGTGCATGTGCACCATGCACTCACAATGGCTGCCGTGCACCGGACCGGCTAAGGCGGTCAGCTAGCCGCTGACCCGCGCTCCCTCTCTCAACAGCGGCTGCTGTTTCCAGCGTCCGCAAACCGATTTGCGGTCGTCGGTTGTGGGTCCACAACGTCCATCAAACCATCAATCCGGGCCGTTCATCAGGTCTAAATGAAGACCATTATCACTGCCTAGGTGGCAAATTTGCAAATGATCATCCTGACTGAAATCTAGCCGTTCAAACATGGAATGGACGGTGTAACGAGATCTTCCGTGGCCCACACCAAAATGGAGAAAACCTATGTGTTTCCGACCGAAATTTCGAGAGAAATTCGGTGGACGGAGGGGATTTTCAATTCAAGAGATGGAGTGGGCGCCACCATTTTCGCAGCGGAAGATCCACGTCTTTTTTTATGCGTCAGCGTAACCAGCCGCTGGCCAGTTTTGCGAACGGTTGTGGGCCCCACACGTAGTCTGTCCGGCCTATCCAAACCGTCATCTTGAAGAGGGCCGCGAGCACTACAAACCCGCTGATATTCCACTCCCATGCGTACACACGCGCATGATACAGAGGCCACAAAAGGGCTGCCCTGCAACGTTCAAATGATTGATTTCTTCGTGATTTCTTCTCTGGGCCGCATCAATGGACAGTCAAAACCACCCATTCTTGATTGAAATTTCATCCTGAATCCAATGGACGGGGTGGATTTTCCAGAAAATACTTCTGTGGGGCCCACCGATCATGGCTGCGAAAATTTTCATTCCATGTCCTGCTACCAACTCTGCCACTTACTCCAGCCTTCCAACAGCTATAAAAGAGGAGTTTTTGGACATGGGAAGGCATTCAGAAACAGGGAGGAGTTCCAGATCTACAGCAAGGGAGAGAAGAAAGAGAAGAGAGAGAAGAAAGAAGAGAGAGAAATTGGTTTGATTTTTCTTTTATGACTTTTTATCTTTATTTATCCATCTGTTTAATGGATTTTATGGGTAACTAATCTCTCAGTTAGGGCTGAGATGAAACCCCTAATTTGAACACCCTTTGTTCTATGTTGATTTTACTTTAATTTGATTGATTTATTTCTTTCCCTAGTATGCTTGATTGTTTTAAATTCTATACTTCTCCATCTATGAACTTGATCAGAATCTATGGATGGATGTGGTTTGGATGCTTATTCTAGGTGCTTGTATCTGATCATGAACAGGTTCCTGTAGAGGAAGAAACAGGGTGCTTTAATGAACTGCATATTCCATATGCCCGATTTGGACATGGGATATGTCTTCATGGCATTGCTTAAAGGAATTAGACAATCTGTATGCCCGATTAAGGACACAGATTGTGCTTTCTCTAGATAAGTTAGATCAATCTAAATTAAGGTGAATTAACAGACAAACAATGGTTAGGATAATTAGGGGTGGATTCGAAAGTCCTAGTGCTCTCTCTGATTGAATTTTTTTCCTTATTCTCAATTGTTTTTTTCATAGATTTGTGTTAGTAAATTGCTCCATTATTTATTGAATTAGTTAAGGAGAATCACAGATTTGAATTGTGACGATCAGTCCCCGTGGAATTCGACCTCGATCTTACCGAGTATATTACTACATCACAACCCTATACTTGGGGAGTGAACAAGTTTTTGGCGCCGTTGCCGGGGACTGTTTCGGTCCAATTGAATTTAGGATTCTCTCTTATCATAATTCATAGCTTAGGATTTACTAACTTAGAGTTCTTTTTTTTTTTAGAAATTACCTATTTCCTGTTTTGTAGGGTCCTGAGATAAACTTCTAATTTGGTAATCCCTTTCTAAATTCTTTACTTTTTCTAATTTTTTTATTTTTTTTTTTTTAGAATTAAGTTTTTACTTTTAGAAATTTTCTAATTCTAGAATTTCTTTTGAATTTTTTTTTAGATTTAGATTTTTCTCTTAAGTAACTTCCTATTTTTTAGTTTTAGAAATTTTTCTTTCCTTTTAGAAACTAACTCTTCTTTTTATTTTTTAGAAACTTTCTTTTTTTTTAGAAATTAACCGTTGCTTAGGATTTTTTTTATTATTAATTTTAGGAAACTTGATTTGTTTTGATCTATTTTCAGGAATTGAGGAAGAAAGCTACTAAGTGAGGAGGAGCTTCTTAAATCTTCTGACATCAATCATCTCCTTTTTCCGAGTTCTTTTTCTTCCCATTCTTACTTGCATAGTTTTAACTTGTTTTAGAATATCATAGTTTCTAGTTCTAGTTTTCTTTCTCTTAGGTTGTTACTTAGTTTATGCTAGGACGTAGATCTCTAGATATAGAACTAGATCTTGTGATCCTGAAATAGAAGATTCCATAGAAGATTGAAAGACATCCCAGTTGAATGGCAGAAGAGAATGGAACTAAAACTCTTAGAGATTATTCAGATCCTGTCCAATTCAATGCGCCTTCATGCATAGTGTTGCCCCACCACCACGGCAGCACACTTTGAACTCAAGACTAGGGTCATACGTTGTTACCTTCCCTTTTATGGGTTGATAAGGAGGACCCATATCATCATGTGAAAGATTCCTAGACATTTGCTCCCCTTTAAATTCCAAAACTTCTCAGACGATTGTTCACTCCCCCCCAGTATAGGGTTGTGATGTAGTAATAAACTCGGTAATATCGAGGTCGAACCCACGAGGACTGGTCGTCACAATTCAAATCTGTGATTCTCCTTAACTAATTCAACAAATAATGGAGCAATTTACTAACACAAATCTATGGAAAAAAAAAACAATTGAGAATAGGAAAAAAATTCAATAGAGAAGGAGCACTAGGACTTCGAATCCACCCCTAATTATCCTAACCATTGTTTTGTCCGTTAATTCACCTTAATTTAGATTGATCTAACTTATCTAGAGAAAGCACAATCTGTGTCCTTAATCGGGCATACAGATTATCTAATTCCTTCAAGCAATGCCATGAATAACATATCCCATGTCAAATCGGGCATATGGAATATGCAGTTCAGTAAAGCACCCTGTTTCTTCCTCTACAGGAACCTGTTCATGATCAGATACAAGCACCTAGAATAAGCATCCAGACCACATCCATCCATAGACTTTGATCAAATTCATAGATGGAGAAGACATAGAATTTAAAACAATCAAGCACACTAAGAAAGAAACAAATTAATCTAATTAAAGTAAAATCAACATAGAACAAAGATGTTCAAATTAGGGGTTTCATCTCAGCCCTAGCTGAGAGATTAGTTACCCATAAACTCCATTAAACAGATGGATAAATAAAAATAAAAATTCATAAAAGGAATTTCAAACCAATTTCTCTCTCCCTTCTTCTTCTTCTCTTTCTTTCTCTTTCTTTCTCTCCCTTGCTGTAGATCTGGAGCTCCTCCCTGGTTCTGAATGTTTTTCCCATGTCCAAGACTCCTTTTTTATAGTTGCTGGAAGGCTGATCAGTGGCAGAGTTGTAGCAGGAAATGAAATGGAAATTTTTGCAGTCATGATCGGTGGGCCCCACCGAAGTGTTTTCTGGAAAATCCACCCCGTCCATTGGATTCAGGACGAAATTTCAATCAAGAATGGGTGGTTTTGAACGTCCATTAACGCGGCCCAGAGAAGAAAACACGAAGAGATCAGTTTTGAACGTTGCAGGGCTGCCCTTTTGGGCCTCTGTATCATGCACGTGTGTACGCATGGGAGTGGAATATCAGCATGGGTTTTGTAGTGCTCGCGGCCTCTACACGATGAACGGCTCGGATCAGTCGTATGGGCGACGTGTGGGGCCCACAGTGCTTCGCAAAAACGGCCAGCGGCCGTTCCTTCGCTGACGCGGAAAAGGGACGCGGCGTCTCTGTTTGCGAAAATGGTGGAGCCCACTGTGATGATTTTGTTGGGAAAATCCACTCTGTCCATTGGATTTGGCTCGGAAAACCGTCAGACCTGCTGAGATTGGAGTGATTTCGTGTGGTCCCTCTGATTTCTTCTTCGATTCACCGTCCGACTGTATTTGAACGGTTAGATTTCCATATCCGCTCTCATTTGAGATTCGGCCACCTACACGTTGATGATTGGCTCCTCAAACATGATGGACGGTCCAGATCTTCTGATTGAGGGATGGTGTGGACCCACAACCAAACCCAACTCAAACGGCGAAGACTGTTTACTCTTCTGCGAAGATAGCGTCGCGGGTCAGCGGCTCGCTGACGCTTTGGAAGATTTGGTGTGTGTCTGGCGTGTAGTGTACATGATGTACATGCACCACATACAAGACCCACTATGATGTTGTTTCGAAATCCAATCCGTCCATTCCTTTTCTCAAACTATTTTAAGGCGTTGAGTCCAAAATTTAGCCAATTCCAGATATCAGGTGGGCCCAGAATCGATAATTATTGGCTGATCTGACCGTTGGACCACTTTCATAGTGATCCAATGGCTAAATTTATATGTACGGTTGATTTTTGGCTCTCATCACATGTGTGCAGTTTCGAGCCAAATAGATAGCTGGAATCATGTGATCTTGCATTTGGACCCTTTCGGGCCCCTCTTGCTTGCTTTCCTTCAGATCCCAGGCGTGTAAATCTTCATTATTGGTTTCTGGGTCCATCCGTGTTCCTGGAGACTTTGGATCATGAAATCCGTGCCGTTAAACATCAATTTTCAATTACACTCACTCATGATTTCATCATCCTGTGACAGAAACACAATTAATACCATTCCCCATTAAGCCTTATCATGTACTTAATTTAGGCAATTACTGGGGTCTGAATGCAATATTCGACCCTGATCACAACCCCCAACCAGCATTTTGCTAGTCCCGAGTAAAACATGCGAAAAATAATTTCAGAAATAAAAGACAATTCCTGTAAATTCAAGTGACTTGTGAACAGATAGTCGAGATGTGATCATTTTAACGATTCATGCATGGTGAGTGGAATTTTTTCCTGGAATCAAGTTCACTATAAATTTCATAAACAAGTTCAAACTATTAACCATGAATTAGAATAATTCTAAAACATTGAGTTTCATGAGTGTATAGTGTCATCTCAGCTTTTCAACCATAAGAGATTCAATTGTCATTTCATGATATCATTGGGAATTAACAACGGAGCTCATGTCACCCCAAACTGAACCAACACTGCCTTATAGATTAACCTTTCATTCTACCATTTTTTTGATTTTTTTTTTAATGAATAGTACGCCAAGGAGGAGAATCAAATCTGCACCTATAGGGAGCAAACCTATGTAAAACTTGTCGCCTAAATCTTTTCTCATGTCAACTATAAGGAATCGAATCTTCATCTATAGGGAGCAAACCTATGATGACGATTATGCGACTTATTCTTTCAATTCTTCTTTATAGACTGATGCTAAAAAAAATTTTGTTTTCAGGTTGGTTCCTTTCATGCTTAGTGATTACCATGTTATCAATTAATATCGAACTGAAAAACTTAATGTGTAAACGAGATGATATGTGAAATCATGGCTCAATCAATGTTACAACTTTTAATCGTGGATTAACAATTCAAACTTAAGTGTGAAATCTGCCAGACAAACCGAATCCAAGAGTCAAAAATTTCTCACATTCTGAATCGTGTAATTTCAAAATCCCAACTATCCTTCAAAATTACTTTGAATTCAATAGAAATTCCAGAAAAATTTTAAAAATTTTCACAATTTTTGCTCAAGACCAAGAAAGTACTGATTAGGTAACCTAATCCCCCACCCCCAACCTAAAATCTACATTGTCCTCAATGTAAAAGAAATAAGCATGCGATATAGATGAGAAAAAGGAAAGAGGAGTGAGGGAAAGATAGTACCTGGATGAAGAATCAAGAGGCTTTCCAAAAAATATCAACGTAAAAGTAGGTCAGCACAAGAGAGAAATCAGAGAAATAGTAAAATAAAATAAAATCACAAAAAGAAAAATCCTACCTATACCACTTTCGCAGGTGCTCGCGATTGCATTTAGGTATGCAACAAGCCTTTAAACCCCTAGGTTACCCCTAGTGGACGAGTTGTAGTCTCGTGAGGTTTGCGTTTGCAGTAATGTTACCCCACAAACATTGAACTAACTAAAAAGAATAGAATGAATTGCTGGGTTGCCTCCCAGAGTGCTAAGTTTAACGTCTTCAGCCAGACAAGAACGGACCATGAATTCATTAATCTTTAAGACCAGGGTCCGCCAAAGAACTTACCTCAACACGTGGTTAACCAATCCCAGACAAGTGATGTGAGTTCCCATATGGCTGTGCTATCTGCAATGAGGTAACTGACACTGTCGTCAAATAATTTAAGGACTTCTGCTCGAACGACTTCTTCCATGTTAGGATCATGCTTCCTTTGCATTTTACGTGACATTTCCACAGCATGATCCTTACATACAGTGGGGCACACTCATTGTATTTCTGCTATCTTCCGTTCAATTGCTGCCTTATATGTTCGAAGAACATTAAGCAACCTGTTCTCTTTTGCCTTCTCAGAGTTAGAAACTGTGCTGTCAGGAGAGTCTCAGAGGGATGAAGAGGTTCCACTTTCGCTCTCTATTTTTCAGTCTCTAATATATAGTAGAGTAGAGTCGAGCAGTGCATTGACTTCGTGGATGGGACTACCTATGTCAAATTCGTGCCATGTGTGCTAAGCAGATCTCAAGTGGATCTTCAAAAGATTTACGGAAGGAGTCCTGCACTAGACTCTCGATCATGTCCACTTCAAATATGTCGTCCAAATCCGCGGGTTGTTGTCCTGCATTAAAAACATTAAGTTTAATATTCATGTTACCAAATGACAACTTCATAACTCCATTCCTGCAATTTATAATAGTATTAGATGTGGCCAAAAATGGACGACCCAAAATGACTGGGATCTTACTATGAGGATTCTGAACAGGCTGAGTATCTATAACTATGAAATCCAATGGAAAATAAAATTTGTCAACCTAGATTAGCACATCTTCAATAACACCCCGGAGCACCTTGACAGATCTATCAGCTAGTTGTAATGTTATTTTAGTCGGTTTCAACTCACCAAGTCCTAGCTGCTCATAAACCGAATATGGTAACAAATTGACGCTCGCCCCTAAATCAAGTAATGCCTTCCCGATTTTATGATCTCCTATGCCGCAAGAAATGGTGGGAGCTCCAGGATCCCTAAATTTAGGAGGGGTGTTATGTTGAATCATGGAGCTGAGCTGCTCTGCAAGGAAGACTTTCTTATGAACATTCTGCTTACGCTTTTGAGTGCATAAATCTTTAAGAAACTTAGCATAAGCAGGGACTTGCTTGATAGCGTCAAGCAACGGGATGTTGACTTGCACTTTTTGAAACACGTCCAGGATTTCATCAAAGTTGTTTCTTTTCTTCATTGGTGCCAGACGTTGAGGAAAGGGTGCTTTGGGCACGTAAGGTGGCACGTCAGCGGCTCTTGGAGAGTCAGAGAGTTTTTGGACTTTGGATGCATTGGTGTCTCTCTTGCTTCACCTTGATTTGATTCATCCCTAGGTATCTCTATTTTGTTGTCAATCTGTTTGCCTGACCTAAGGGTAATGATCGATTTGGCTTGCTCATGTATTGCCCTTGGTTGGAATTAGAGCCAATCTCATATTGTCCCTTTGGATTAGCCACAGGTTGGCCAGGGAACTTACACTCTCTCTCTCACTCAATGTGGCAGCTAGTTGACCCATTTGTACTTCCAGCTTGGCAATGGATTGTGCATTTGCATGTAAGCTTTGCTGGTTGGCTAGTAAGGTTTGTTGGGTGTCTTTTTGGAATTGGAGAGAACTCTGCATAAAAAGATAGAGTGTATCCTCAAGAGATGGTTTCCTTGATTGTGCAGGCAGTTGTTGATTGCGGAAACTGCTGAGGTTGCATAGGAGGATTTCCAGATGGTCCTCCTTGTTGCGGTCCTTTTGCCCAAGAAAAATTTGGATGCCTAGCCCACCCTGGGTTGTATGTGTTCGAGTAAGGATCATTCCCAGTTTTCTGAAAGGTATTCAAAGCATGAACTTGTTCAGAGAGGAATTCTGGAAATGTTGTACCAGATGGGCAAGATTGCGTAGGATGGGTAGGACTAGAACATATGGCACAAGCCTCGGCTTGAGTTGTTTGTGGAGGTCCATTATGCAACATCAGAGCATCAACCTTCTTTGTCAGGGCATCAATCTTGGCATGGAGATCTGGTGTGACTCCTATCTCATATATGCCACCTCTCTTTTGTGGTGGGAACTTCTTTCACCTCTATCTGAATAGTCCCATTGCTGGGGAGTTTTCACACAAGGTTTCAAAGAATTTCCACGCTTCGGTATCGCTTTTGGTCATGAAGGACCCTCCACTGGTGGCATCAACCATGCGACGGTTCTGGGGTGTCAGATCGTCATAAAAGTATTGCACTTGTTTCCACTTCTCAAAACCGTGGTGTGGACATTTAAGAAGCAAGTCCTTCCATCTTTCCCAACATTCATGAAAGTGCTCTCCCTCTTTTTGTGTGAAATTAGTGATTTCTCTACAGAGAGCATTAGTTTGTGAACAGGGAAGAACTTGTTTAAGAACTTCCTAGACAATTGGTCCCATGTAGTGATAGACCCAACTTCTAGAAGAATTCAACCATGCTTTCGCCTTATCCTTCAAAGAAAAAGGAAACAGGCGTAGGCGGATCGAATCGTCTGAGAAGTTTTGGAATTTAAAGGTGGAGCAAATGTCTAGGAATTCTTTCACATGATGATATGGGTCCTCCTTGTCTAACCCATAAAAGGAAGGCAACAACTGTATGACCCCAGTCTTGAGTTCAAAATGTGTTGCCGTGGTGGTGGGCAACACTATGCATAAAGACGCATTGAGTTGGACAGGAGCTGAATAATCTCTAAGAGTTTTAGTTCCATTCTCTTCTGCCATTTTAACTGGGATGTCTTTCAATCTTCTATGGAATGTTCTTTCTATTTCAGGATCACAAGATGCTAGTTCTATATCTAGAGATCTACGTCCTAGCATAAACTAAGTAACAACCTAAGAAAAAGAAAACTAGAACTAGAAACTATGATGTTCAAAAAAAAAAAAACAAGTTAAAACTATGTAGGTAAGAATGGGAAGAAAGAACCCGGAAAAAAAAGAGATGATTGATGTCAGAAGATTTAAGAAGCTCCTTCTTCACTTAGTAGCTTTCTTCCTCAATTCCTGAAAATAGAAGGAAAGTCAAATCAAGTTTCCTAAAATAATGAAAAAAATCCTAAGCAATGGTTAATTTCTAAAAAGAAAGTTTCTAAAAAAATAAAAAGAAGAGTTAGTTTCTAAAAAAAAGAAAGAAATCCTAGAATTAGAAAGTTACTAAAAATAAAAAGCTAAGTAAGTTTCTAAAAATTCAAAAGAAATTCTAGAATTAGACAATTTCTAAAAAGTAAAAACCTAATTTTAAAAATAAAAATTAGAAAAAGTACAGAATTTAGAAAGGGATTACCAGATTAGAAGTTTATCTCAGGACCCTACAAAACAGGAAATAGGTTAATTTCTAAAATAAAGAAAAAAGAATTCTAAGTTAGTAAAATCCTAGGCTATGAATTATGATAAGAGAGAATCCTAAATTCAATTTGGACCGAAACAGTCCCCGGCAACGGCGCCAAAAACTTGTTCACTCCCCAAGTATAGGGTTGTAATGTAGTAATAAACTCGGTAAGATCGAGGTCGAATCCCACGAGGACTGGTCGTCACAATTCAAATCTGTGATTCTCCGTAACTAATTCAACAAATAATGGAGCAATTACTAACACAAATCTATGGAAAAAAAAACAATTGAGAATAGGAAGAAAATTCAATAGAGAGAGAGAGCACTAGGACTTTCGAATCCACCCCTAATTATCCTAACCATTGGTTTGTTCGTTAATTCACCTTATTATTAGATTGATCTAACTTATCTAGAGAAAGCACAATCTGTGTCCTAATCGGGCATACAGATTATCTAATTCCTTCAAGCAATGCCATGAATAACATATCCCATGTCCAAATCGGGCATATGGAATATGCAGTTCAGTAAAGCACCCTGTTTCTTCCTCTACAAGAACCTGTTCATGATCAGATACAAGCACCTAGAATAAGCATCCAGACCACATCCATCCATAGACTTGATCAAATTCATAGATGGAGAAGCATAGAATTTAAAACAATCAAGCACACTAAGGAAAGAAACAAATTAATCTAATTAAAGTAAAATCAACATAGAACAAAAGTGTTCAAATTAGGGGTTTCATCTCAGCCCTAGCTGAGAGATTAGTTACCCATAAACTCCATTAAACAGATGGATAAATAAAAATAAAAATTCATAAAGGAATTTCAAACCAATTTCTCTTCTCCCTCTCTTCTCTTCTTCTCTTTCTTTTCTCCCTTGCTGTAGATCTGGAGCTCCTCCCTGGTTCTGAATATTTTTCCCATGTCCAAGACTCCTTTTTTATAGTTGCTGGAAGGCTGGATCAGTGGCAGAGTTGTAGCAGGACATTGAATGGAAATTTTCGCAGTCATGATCGGTTGGCCCCACCGAAATATTTTCTGAAAAATTCACCCCGTCCATTGGATTCAGGACGAAATTTCAGTCAAGAATGGGTGGTTTTGAACGTCCATTAACGCGGCCAGAGAAGAAGAAACACGAAGAGATCAGTTTTGAACGTTGCAGGGCAGCCCTTTTGTGGCCTCTGTATCATGCACGTGTGTACGCATGGGAGTGGAATATCAGCATGGGTTTGTAGTGCTCGCGGCCCTCTACACGATGAACGGCTCGGATCAGTCGTACGGGCGACGTGTGGGGCCCACAGTGCTTCGCAAAAAAACGGCAGCGACCGTTCCTTCGCTGACGCGGAACAGGGACGCGGCGTCTCTGTTGCGAAAATGGTGGAGCCCACTGTGATGATTGTTGGGAAATCCACTCCGTCCATTTGATTGGCTCGGAAAACCGGTCAGACCTGCTGAGATTGGAGTGATTTCGGTGTGGTCCATCTGATTTCTTCGATTCACCGTCCGACTGTATTTGAACGGTTAGATTTCCATATTCGCTCTCATTTGAGATTCGGCCACCTACACGTTGATGATTGAGCCCCTTCAAACATGATGGACGGTCCAGATCTTCTGATTGAGGGATGGTGTGGACCCACAAACAAACCCAACTCAAACGGCGAAGACGCTGTTTACGTCTTCTGCGAAGATAGCGAGCGCGGGTCAGCGGCTCGCTGACTGCTTTGGAAGATTTGGTGTGGTGCTGGCGTGTAGTGTACATGATGTACATGCACCACATACAGGACCCACTATGATGTTGTTTCGAAATCCAATCCGTCCATTCCTTTTCTCAAACTATTTTAGGCGTTGAGTCCAAAATTTAGCCAATTCCAGATATCAGGTGGGCCCAGAATCGATAATTATTGGGCTGATCTGACCGTTGGACCACTTTCATAGTGATCCAATGGCTGAAATTTAATATGTACGGTTGATTTTTGGCTCTCATCACATGTGTGCAGTTTCGAGCCAAATAGATAACTGGAATCATGTGATCTTGCATTTTGGACCCTTTTCGGGCCCTCTGGCTTGCTTTCTTCAGATCCCAGGCGTGGTGTAAATTCTTCATTATTGGTTTTCTGGGGTCCATCCCGTGTTCTGGAGACTTTGGATCATGAAATCCGTGCCGTTAACATCAATTTTCAATTATCACTCCTGATTTCATCCTGTGACAGAAACACAATTAATACACCCCATTAAGCCTTATCATTTACATAAATTTAGGCAATTACTGGGGTCTGATATGCAATATTCGACCCTGATCAACGATTCGATCCGCCTACGCCTGTTTCCTTTTTCTTTGAAGGATAAGGCGAAAGCATGGTTGAATTCTCTAGAAGTTGGGTCTATCACTACATGGGACCAATTGTGTCTAGGAAGTTCTTAAACAAGTTCTTCCCTGTTCACAAAACTAATGCTCTCCGTAGAGAAATCACTAATTTCACACAAAAAGAGGGAGAGGACTTTCATGAATGGTGGGAAAGATGGAAGGACTTACTTCTTAAATGTCCACACCACGGTTTTGAGAAGTGGCAACAAGTGCAATACTTTTATGACGGTCTGACACCCCAGAACCGTCGCATGTTGATGCCACCAGTGGAGGGTCCTTCATGACCAAAAGCGATACCGAAGCGTGGAAATTCTTTGAAACCTTGTGTGAAAACTCCCAGCAATGGGACTATTCAGATAGAGGTGAAAGAAGTTCCCAACCACAAAAGAGAGGTGGCATATATGAGATAGGAGTCACGCCAGATCTCCATGCTAAGATTGATGGCCTGACAAAGAAGGTTGATGCTCTGATGTTGCATAATGGACCTCCACAAACAACTCAAGCCGAGGCTTGTGCCATATGTTCTTGTCTTACCCATCCTACGCAATCTTGCCCATCTGGTACAGCATTTCCAGAATTCCTCTCTGAACAAGTTCATGCTTTGAACACCTTTCAGAAACCTGGGAATGATCCTTACTCGAACACGTACAACCCAGGGTGGGCTAGACATCCAAATTTTTCTTGGGCAAAAGGACCGTAACAAGGAGGACCATCTGGAAATCCTCCTATGCAACCTCAGCAGTTTCCGCAATATCAACAACTGCCTGCACAATCAAGGAAACCATCTCTTGAGGACACACTCCATCTTTTTATGCAGAGTTCTCTCCAATTCCAAAAAGACACCCAACAAACCTTACTAGCCAACTAGCAAAGCTTACATGCAAATGCACAATCTATTGCCAAACTGGAAGTACAAATGGGTCAACTAGCTGCCACATTGAGTGAGAGAGAGAAGGGTAAGTTCCCTGGCCAACCTGTGGCTAATCCAAAGGGACAATATGAGATTGACTCTAATTCCAACCAAGGGCAATACCATGAGCAAGCCAAATCGATCATTACCCTTAGGTCAGGTGGCAAACAGGTTGACAACAAAATAGAGATACCTAAGGATGAATCAAATCAAGGTGAAGCAGAGAGACACACCAATGCATCCAAAGTCCAAAAACTCTCTGACTCTCCAAGAGCCGCTGACGTGCCACCTTACGTGCCCAAAGCACCTTTTCCTCAACGTCTGGCACCAATGAAGAAAAGAATGAAATCCTGAACGTGTTTAAAAAAGTGCAAGTCAACATCCCGTTGCTTGACGCTATCAAGCAAGTCCCTGCTTATGCTAAGTTTCTTAAAGATTTATGCACTCAAAAGCGTAAGCAGAATGTTCATAAGAAAGTCTTCCTTGCAGAGCAGCTCAGCTCCATGATTCAACATAACACCCCTCCTAAATTTAGGGATCCAGGAGCTCCTACCATCTCTTGCGGCATAGGAGATCATAAAATCAGGAAGGCATTACTTGATTTAAGGGCGAGCGTCAATTTGTTACCATATTCGGTTTATGAGCAGCTAGGACTTGGTGAGTTGAAACCGACTAAAATAACATTACAACTAGCTGATAGATCTGTCAAGGTGCCCCGGGGGTTATTGAAGATGTACTAATCCAGGTTGATAAATTTTATTTTCCAGTGGATTTCATAGTTATAGATACTCAGCCTGTCCAGAATCCTCATAGTCAGATCCCAGTCATTTTGGGTCGTCCATTTTTGGCCACATCTAATGCTATTATAAATTGCAGGAATGGAGTTATGAAGTTGTCATTTGATAACATGAATATTAAACTCAATGTCTTTAATGCAGGACAACAATCCGCAGATTTGGACGACATATTTGAAGTGGACATGATCGATAGTCTAGTGCAGGACTCCTTCCTCATTCTTTTGAAGATCCACTTGAGACCTGCTTAGCACAACATAGCACGGATTTTGACATATATAGTCCCATCCACGAAGTCAATGCGCTGCTCGACTCTACTCCGATATTGGAGACTGAAAATTGGAGAGCGAAAGTGGAACCTCTTCATCCCTCTGAGACTCTTCCTGACAGCACAGTTTCTAACTCTGAGAAGGCAAAAGAGAACAGGTTGCTTAATGTTCTTCGAACATATAAGGCAGCAATTGAACGGAAGATAGCAGAAATACAAGGAGTGTGCCCCACTGTATGTAAGGATCATGCTGTGGAAATGTCACGTAAAATGCAAAGGAAGCATGATCCTAACATGGAAGAAGTTGTTCGAGCAGAAGTCCTTAAATTATTTTACGACAGTGTCAGTTACCTCATTGCAGATAGCACAGCTCATGGGAACTCACATCACTTGTCTGGAATTGGTTAACCACAGTGTTGAGGTAAGTTCTTTGGCAGACCCTGGTCTTAAAGATTAATGAATTCATGGTCCGTTTTTGTCTGGCTGAAGACGTTAAACTTAGCGCTCCTGGAAGGCAACCCAGCATTTCATTCTATTTCTTTTTCCTTGTTAGTTAGTTCAATGTTTGTGGGTAACATTACTGCAAACCCTCACGAGACTACAACTCGTACACTAGGGGTAACCTAGGGGTTTAAAGGCTTGTTGCATACGCTAAATGCAATCGAGAGCACCTGTGAAAGTGGTATAGGTAGGATCTTTTATTTTACTGATTTCTCTCTTGTGCTGACTCGCTTTTACGCTGATATTTTTGAGAGCTTCTTGATTCTCCATCCAGGTACTATCTTTCCCTCACTCCTCTTTTCTTTTCGTTGTCTCATGTACATTGCATGCTTATTTCTTTTACATTGAGGACAATGTAGATTTTATGTTGGGGGTGGGAGATTAGGTTACCTAATCAGTATTTTCTTGGTCTTGAGCAAAATTGTGAAAATTTTTAAAATCTTTCTGGAATTTCTATTGAATTCAAAGTGATTTTGAAGGATAGTTGTGATTTTGAAATTACAAGATACAGAATGTGAGTAATTTATGACTCTTGGATTCGGTTGTCTGGTAGATAGATTTCTCACTTAAGTTCGAATTGTTAATCCATGATTAGAAGTTGTAAACAATGATTGAGCCAGGATTGCACATATCAAATCTCACTTACACATTAAGTTTTCAGTTCGATATTAAATGGTAACTTAGTAATCACTAAGCATGAAGGAACCAGCCTGAAAAACAAAATTTTTAGCATCAGTTTATAAAAAAAAAAAAAAAAAAAAAAAAAAAAAAAAAAAAAAAAAAAATTGAAAGAATAAGTCGAAAGAATAAGTCGCATAATCGTCATCATAGGTTTGCTCCCTATAGATGAAGATTCGATTCCCCATAATTGACATCAAAAAGAGTTAGGTATAAAACCTTTACCATAGGTTTGCTCCCTATAGGTGAGGATTTGATTTCCTTCTTGACGTTAATAAGAAAATCAAAGGCTGATAGAATGAAAAGATGATCTAAAAGGCAAGTGTTGGTTTCAGTTTTGGTTGTCATGAACTCCGTTGCAAATTACTAATGATATCATGAAATTGACAATGGACCTTTTAATGATTGTAAGCGGAGATTACACTATACACTCATGGAACTTAATGTTTAAAATTGTTCAAATTAATGGATTAATATTTTGAACTTGATTATGAAGTTTACTTTAAGCTTGATTTCAGGAGAAAATCTTCTCACCATTCATGAATTTTAGAATTTTCACATCTCAACTATCTGTTCACAAGTCACTTGAGTTTACAGGAATTGTCTTTTATTTCTGAAATTATTTTTCGCATGTTTTGCTCGGGACTAGCAAAATGCTGGTTGGGGGTTGTGATGAGGGTCAAATATTGCATAACGGACCCCGATTATTGTCCTATTTTATGAACATGATAATGCTTAAAGGAATATTTTAATCATGTTTTTGCTACATAGTGAAATCAAGAGCGTGGATTGAAAAGTGATATTAAAAGCGTGAATTTGACGCTCCGAAATTACCAGAGCTTGGGATGGACTCCAAAAAACCAATAATGAAGATTTTACACGCCTGGGATTTGAGGAAAGCAAGCCAAAGGGGCCCGAAAAAGGTCCAGAATGCAAGATCACATGGTTCCCGCCATCCGATCAACTCGAAACTTCATACATGTGATGGGGGCCGTAAATTAACCGTACATATTAAATTTCATCTACTGAAGATCTCAGGAAGTAGGCCAACGGACATATCAGCCCATTAAATCTCCAGTTTGGGGCCCACCTGATATCTAGAACTGCCTCAATTTTAGTCCCAATGGTTTAATGAAGATGGGAAAGAGGATGGACGGTGCAGATTTCTCATAAACATCATAGTGGGCCCCATGTGTGGTGCATGTGCACCATGCACTCACAATGGCTGCCGTGCACCGGACCGGCTAAGGTGGTCAGCGAGCCGCTGACCCGCGCTCCCTCTCTCAACAGCGGCTGCTGTTTCCAGCGTCCCAAACCGATTTGCGGTCGTCGGTTGTGGGTCCACAACGTCCATCAAACCATCAATCTGGGCCGTTCATCAGGTCTAAATGAAGACCATTATCACTGCCTAGGTGGCAATTTGCAAATGATCATCCTGACTGAAATCTAGCCGTTCAAACATGGAATGGACGGTTTTGTAACGAGATCTTCCGTGGCCCACACCAAAATGGAGAAAACCTATGTGTTTCCGACCGAAATTTCGAGAGAAATTCGGTGGACAGAGGGGATTTTCAATTCAAGAGATGGAGTGGGCCCCACCATTTTCGCAGCGGAAGAATCCGCGTCCCTGTTTATGCGTCAGCGTAACCGGCCGCTGGCCAGTTTTGCGAACGGTTGTGGGCCCCACACGTAGTCTGTCCGGCCGATCCAAACCGTTCATCTTGAAGAGGGCTGCGAGCACTACAAATCCATGCTGATATTCCACTCCCATGCGTACACACGCGCATGATACAGAGGCCACAAAAGGGCTGCCCTGCAACGTTCAAAATTGATTTCTTCATGATTTCTTCTCTAGGCCGCATTAATGGACAGTCAAAACCACCCATTCTTGACTGAAATTTCGTCCTGAATCCAATGGACGGGGTGGATTTTCCAGAAAATACTTCTGTGGGGCCCACCGATCATGCCTGCGAAAATTTCCATTTCATGTCCTGCTACAACTCTGCCACTTACTCCAGCCTTCCAACAGCTATAAAAGAGGAGTTTTTGGACATGGGAAGGCATTCAGAACAGGGAGGAGTTCCAGATCTACAGCAAGGGAGAGAAGAAAGAGAAGAGAGAGAAAAGAAGAGAGAGAAATTGGTTTGATTTTTCTTTTATGACTTTTTATCTTTATTTATCCATCTGTTTAATGGATTTTATGGGTAACTAATCTCTCAGCTAGGGCTGAGATGAAACCCCTAATTTGAACACCCTTTGTTCTATGTTGATTTTACTTTAATTAGATTGATTTGTTTCTTTCCCTAGTGTGCTTGATTGTTTTAAATTCTATACTTCTCCATCTATGAACTTTGATCAGAGTCTATGGATGGATGTGGTTTGGATGCTTATTCTAGGTGCTTGTATCTGATCATGAACAGGTTCCTGTAGAGGAAGAAACAGGGTGCTTTAATGAACTGCATATTCCATATGCCCGATTTGGACATGGGATATGTTCTTCATGGCATTGCTTAAAGGAATTAGACAATCTGTATGCCCGATTAAGGACACAGATTGTGCTTTCTCTAGATAAGTTAGATCAATCTAAATTAAGGTGAATTAATAGACAAAACAATGGTTAGGATAATTAGGGGTGGATTCGAAAGTCCTAGTGCTCTCTCTGATTGAATTTTCTTCCTTATCTCAATTGTTTTTTTTCATAGATTTGTGTTAGTAATTGCTCCATTATTTATTGAATTAGTTAAGGAGAATCACAGATTTGAATTGTGACGATCAGTCCTCGTGGGATTCGACCTCGATCTTACCGAGTTTATTACTACATCACAACCCTATACTTGGGGAGTGAACATGTAGTAATAATCTTGGTAAGACCGAGGTCGAATCCATAGGGACTGAACCTTGTACGTAATCTGAAAGTAACTAGAACTAGAACTAGAAGAAGATGTATCTAAATCAGAAGAATTTAAGAGAATAATGATGAATTATTAAATGAAAACTTGTAAAATTCAAAGGTGAGGAAACTAGGGTTTCTAAGGATCCACTTGTAGAGATCAGGGAGATTTATGCTTGATTCAAGAACATAACTAGAATCAGAGTCTTCTCTTCTTCCAATTGGAAGATATTTCATTAAAAATCAAATCTGAACTTCCTTTGGTCTAATTTTCAATAGATGAGAGGTATGAGAACTACAAGTGATTCCATCACAAAACCATGTCCATGAGACGATGGTGAACAACAGGGCTCCCAAGTTTACAATCTCTACAGTGAAAAGAACATACTTAAAGCTATCGCAGATCTATTGTAATTTGAGTCACAACAAACCATTAAAACCTAAAAGTATTCCTCGTAATCAAACTAGAATCAAAGAGAGTTCAATAAACATGAATCAAAGCCATAAAAAGGATCCCATCACACTACAAGCTTCACCTCTCAGCCCTAGCTAAGAGGTTTAGCTCATCATATACATGATTGAAATAGCGGTGAAGACCGCTTAAGTAGAAGTTAGAATATGCCAATATGTCCTAGAGAGGGGGGGGGGGTGAATAGGACTTTTTAAAGATTTATGAGTTATTTAAAAATCCTATCGCACTAATCCTATCATGTATGCAATTTTTCAAAATTACTCAAATGTAACTCTACTGGCTTCCAAGCCAAGTAGAGGATCCAATCACAAACTAATCAAGATATAGCAATATGCAATTTAGTCTATGTTGGATGTGACTGTGTGTGTGTGTGAGAGAGATGTGATCAGATATACGAATATGAATGGATTGTCATGAATCACACATAGAGAAAGTAATCACAAACACAGTCATTTTATAGTGGTTCGACGAAAAGTCTACTCCACTCCCGGCTGCCGCACTCAACCCTTGAGTGTACCAGAATTCACTAAGGAGGTTTCTCAGGGTTTACCTCTAACCTAAGGTTTTAAATCAGGTTCACCTTCAACCTTTACACGAAGGTTTCTACTCGGTTCACCTCTAACCTTGGAGTTTCACTGGTTCACTCCTAACCAGATGTTTATGCTCTCCATAGAGAAAGGGTCCACACAACGCACCCAGAGGTTTCTACTCGGTTCACCTCTAACCCTGGAGTTTCACTGGTTCACTCATAACCAGATGCTTATGCTCTCCACAGAGCAAGGGTCCGCACAACTGTAACAGCCCGAATTTTTGTCAACCTGGGATTAGACGTCCTTAGGCAATGGGTCGATCCTAACACCTTATTAACTTGTCAAAACTCAGTCCCAAAGGATAAAAATCGCTTGTGAACCCATTTCTCTCACAAATCCCACCCTTCACCACCTTGTTCCTTAAAATTTTCAAAGTACTTTCACCCTAGACACTATCTTAAACTAGCTAAGTAGTATAACTTGGATCACTTTATATACAAACTACAAAGGACTAAGTACCACATCAGACAGAAATCTTACAGGACTAAATCCTTTAGAAATTAGGCGAGATTTAGCTAGTGTTAAACTAGAGTGCCTGTGAAATTAGCACCAATCACTTTAAATACGATCTGCAAGACCCAAAACTTGTAGAATCATTGACGCTAGGTTACCCTAAAATCTAGGATCAATCTCATTACCCAGCTGCTCTGGAGCATCTTGAAACTTTGTATCAGATCTGGACCGCACGTCGGAAGTCCAATTAACACGAAGTTAAGGAATTAGGACCGCCTTGCTGGGCTTGACAACCATCTCGGAAATCAAATCCAGATGTGTCCCAGCGCTATTCGCTTGAGCTCGGAGTGAAGAGTGTGAGAAATGTGAAATTAATTCAAAATAAAATATCTTGAATAGTAATCTGACACCACTCGCTTGCGGATCAGTTTTAAGCAACCAGACTGTCAGAATCAGACCAAATTATACCCTCGGATCAGGAGAATTTTCATACACATTTACGTGTACTCGGAACTCCGATCAAGATCCGCTGACCGTTGAACTGAAACTGGTCCGCCACACGTGATCTGGAAATTCCACTGAAATAAAAACTTAACTCCACGTAGATCCGATGTTGGTGAGCTTAAGTCCGACCTTTGGCTTAAGGAGGCCCGCCAGAAGTCCTCCGTTGAGCTGGAAAAGTCCTGCTTTGGTTATAACCTAAGTATACTTTGACCTGGAGTCTATTTCGGTGAGTTTTTAGACTATATAAGGACCTTAAACCCTCTCTCATTCCAGCCACACGAATTTGAGAGAAATCCTAGAGAGAGAAGAGAGAAAAGAGAGAAAGTGTGGGAGCAGTGGGAGAATCTCCCTGCCACTCTTCTCTGCCGCTCCACGAGCTCCACCGCTCCATTCTCATCGCTTTCCCGGTGATTCCAGCCTCGTTTTTAGGTAAGAAACCCTAACCCTAATCTGATTTGGGGCTTAGGTGGTTGTAGGTTATGAAATAGCTAACCTATTTCGTTCTATAGGTCGCCAAACTGCCGAATACGAAGGCTTAGCAAACCTAGCTGATTTGTTACGATTCTACGATAAAAGGTGCGGACTTTAGGTGTATAGGTTATGGTTTTCAACGCTTTCAATGTCAGATAATGATAGATTCATGATCTGCATGCAATTGCATATGTACAAAGTGCTATCTGTTTTCCGTTTCGATTAAAGATGAAAAATATGGAATTCTACATACTCTAGGTATTTGTAGAAAGTACCGTATACGTATAAATTTTGGAAATATGTTTGACATGATTATTTGTTGTATGAATATATTATACATGGATAAAATACTTGTTTGGCGAAAGGACTCGCCCTAATACATGTTTTGCTAATATACACTATGTATGTAGAAATAGTGTATTCTAGAAATTACCGTATACGTATACGTTTTGGAGATGTGTTTGCCATGATTATTTGTTGTATGAATATATTATATATGGATAAAATACTTGCTTGGCGAAAGGATAACCCTAATACATGTTTTGTTAACATACACCATGTATGTTGTAATAGTGTATTCTAAGTGTTTGTGGAAATGACCGAGTGAGTATATAATTCTCATTCGTGCTCGCCATGACTAATTGTCATGGATATATGATTGTTGTATTGGCGATCCCCCTTTGACGAAAGGATTTCCCTAAATCACGCCACGGCCAATACACACTGTATATGCTAAAATGTGTGGCCCAAGTGTTTGTGGAAATCATTGAATGAATATGGAACTTGGATTCCTGCTTGCCATGACTATCCGTCGTGGGTGTATGCGTGTTATGATTGGGGTAACTCCCTAGTGAAACGATTTGGCCTTATACCTATGTGATCAACATATGTCATGTATGTTGATACATGTATTTTAAAGTGTTTGTTGAAATGTCTGAATGAGTAGTAGTTAGTAAATTGTAATGTATAAGGGTGTTGAGATATGATTCTCAACTCCTTTAACTATGTGTATGATTTCCTTGGATAGCTGTGTGATTAGGAATGGAATACGTACAAACTCATGCTTGTGTTGTACTTCATAACATGCTCAACTGCTTTTATGATTTTATCTATGTAAGGCATATGTTTAAATTCATATTTACGTTGTATGATCCGTCATGGGTGATGGGGGAGTGGAGCAACGAATGCGTACAACAGCCCTGGCAGCCCTAAACGGATAATATCAGTCTTTGATTGTATGATTTGAATTTTGATCCATTACTGCTTTAAATATCTGAAATTGAATGTGATTGGGGCTATTGTATAGTCCAGGCAGTCGGTAATGGGATCGAATTCGTGGCTGAGTTTCATTTGCCACGTGAGATGTGTTCGACGAACCCGAGTCGTACTTCGGTTGGCGATAGTGGTTGGCCACACGAAGTGCTTATGCGCTTCATATCGTTCAACTTATTGTGCGCTCGAGCTAGCTAAGCTCGTCAAGCAACCCAATCTGTCTTATGTATGTTCACCATGTTTGGATGCTACTGCTTGAACCTAGGGTACCAAACTTACCAGTGAAATCCCTTTTAACCATGGTACCTCGATCCGCTAAGACTCATGAGCCGGGCATGGTGGTATGGGACACCGTGGTCGAGCTGTCGGCCTACGCTGGGGCCACGTGCCTCCCCGTAGTGAACAGTGAGCAACCAGACTCGTGAGCTGATTATGGTGGTATGGGACACTATATTGGAGCTGTCGGCCTACACTAGCGTAGCCTGGCTGTGGTCCCCAGTCAGGTTGCATCTGAGTCCCATTGTCAATAAGTGGACTGGTCGGGCTTCGAAAATAGACTGTCAGTTGGTAGGACGTTAGTGGAGTGACCTTGAGCATACTCTGAATTTCCAGTGAGGCGACGAGTGTTACCGCGGTGTATAGAGTATGAACTAGGCCTGTTTCTGTATAGTGATGAATTGTTAAAGGGGTGATGGGGGAGTGGTGTAACCTTTGTGCGTAACAGCCCTGACAGCCTCTGCAGTGATCTAGAAAACACACCATCGTCTGAGATTAACTAGGACTGACGACCCTAGAATGGATCATGTTTGGGAATGATATAAGGGGGGTACCTTAGTTTCTCATTCCTGCTGTTTGAAATGGACTAATAAATACTTGGTAATCATGCTCATCATGCATTGCATGTGCCTGGAAGATGTGGAGCACTGAGGGATGAAAGCATGCCGCGAACGTGAGATTGTGTCGCACGAGGGAGGGTGTGGTGAGGGCATACATCATGTCATTCATACTTGCATTAATAAGAGTAGCTAGAATTGTTTGATTTTACTACTTTATCATTACTGCTTGACTGAATTGATAACATGTTAACTTATGCTTTATTGTTCCACTGAGTTGATCACTCACTCCCACGTTACGGGACGGTGTTTTTAAACACCAACCAGACCCTGTTGTAGCTGTAGGTCTTGGCGATGCTTGTGAGGCAGAGCCAGACCTCTGCGACGATGAGGACACTTTCTTGCATGTGTTATTTTCTGGCGGCTTCATGTGAGACGTGCCTTGATCGACGGGGTTACAGGGATGTTGGCTAGATGACACTACACCTTTGATATATTTTAAAATTATACTTGTAATTCTTTAACCTGGTAACATTATCACACTCTGGAGACTCACCATAGTTTATATATGTTATCTATCTATCACAGTCTTCCGCTTGCAATTTAACTGTCTCTGGAGTATGATATTCTGTTTTGGCTTAATCTCACTCATGTTCAATGCACTAATACAAACAACATTCAATCATCATTATCTATGTTGCATAAGTGATGTTCTGGGAACTCGGGTGTTGAGTTATGCTCGACCCCCGATTTTTCGGGATGTTACAACAATGCACCCACAGCGTACACTCCCGCCGGAGGCCTCCTTGAGGACTTCAAAGGGTGAGAACCACTTAAGACACAATCCTAGAAAGGAATGATCGCAAGTGTCCTCCTAGACTCTAGATACTTACTGATAAGTTGATGAGTCCCGTTAAGCACAACGCCGAAGATCTCCTCCTCCTTGTTGACGAAGAGTCTTCTGCTCCCTTGATCCGCAACACAAAAGATATACCAAGACTAGGCTTAAGGTTGGGTCAAGGTGAAGATGGAATCCTACTCTCTAAAGATTTTCCTGTTAGGAAGATAGAGTAGTTCCAATCTTATGCATTCAAGGCATCCCAGCATAATGATTTGCCATTAGGGTGGTAGTAGCTGGAGGATCCTTGAACGCGGAAGTTCATTCCCCAATCCACTATTGAAATATAATGATGAGGGTGGATTGGAGGATAAACTCCCTTGAGAGAAAGGGCTTTAGGTATAGGATATAAGTTGACAAACTCAAAAGCTCTCCTACTTCTCTCACAGCAACAAAAGACAAGTCCTCTATAAATAGGCAAAAGTCCAACGATATAAACGTCACATTTATGACAGAGGTCGATTCACGAGTAGGTCGACTATCATCGAGCGGATACTCCGATAGCATCGATGGTCTGCTCGATGACTCAAAAACTCGATGTCAATGCTTTTGAAAGTCTTTGCCAATGGCGATGAATCGAGGATATTGTTGATGTAACATCGGATTTCGAACTCGATTTAATCGATGAAGTTGAAAAGGCCAAGCTATATGTCCTAGAGGGGGGGGGGGGGGGTGAATAGGACTATGCCAAATTAAAATAAAATCAGCGGAAATAAAATAAACCAATAGCCTTACACTTGAATCAATTCACAAAGCTAAATTTAAATCACCTTGATAAATAGATATCGAGAGATTGATGCAAATTCAGTTCTAAGGACAACCTTACACCATAATCAACAAGGGCTTATGGTAGGACAACCTTATTTCTAGAACCTCTTTTGGATCAAGGACTCAATATTAATATAAGTAAATGAAATAGCAAGGAATTGAATTTAAATGCAGAAGTAAGATCTAAATTATTACAACAATCCCCACACTTGCTTGAAATGTAAATAGTTACAACATTCACATCCACTTGTACATTCCACACAATCGATGATAAAAGATATGAAAATTAAGCAAGCATTCAAACACAAGTCAAAGAGTTATAGTGGTTCGCTTGTGTGTACACCAACTGTTTTCCAACAGCCACACAAAAAGCTACTCCACTCCTAATATCCTCACACAGGGGATATTAGCGTTCACTAACAAATAGGTTTTCACAGGTTCACCAAAAACCTTTACAATTGTGTCTTTTTCACTTGGGCTTACACAATTCAAAAACCCCTCTTTTCTGAGTTTTCTGGTTTTCCTCAGACAACCAATACAATGAGATTTTTCTGGCTTAACCTCAAAAAAAACCAAAAGTAAATGAATTTTACAGAATTGTAAAATACCTGGATTTCTCCTTTTTCGTAGCAGCCCGGTAGAACCAATCGGAGTAGATGATTTGAATGTCAAAGTTCAATTTCCAATACTCACATTCATAAGGTTCTAAGTTCTAATTGATTTTAGATTTAACTCGTTGGGCGTAGCTAAATTTGATTTTGATTCCAAGAAGAAGGAATAAGATAATTCCTCTTTTCAAATAAGATTGGAATATAGAAACAAAATCAAATTAAATAAGCTAGCAAAAAGGAATATTAAATAAGCACAATCTAGCTTAAAATAAACACAAACTTATCTCAGAGTGATCACTTGAAATTTCTTGAATTGAATAGCGTTGAAGTTATGAAAACTCTGAATTTCGTGTTCAATTTATAGAAGCAGAAATCGCTCCTACGACTGGTCTTAGAAACCTACGACTGGTCGTAGCTCTAACAGATTTTTGAAAAAATAAGCGCGATCTTTGAAAGCCGTTCTACGACTGGTCGTGAGTACCCTACGACTGGTCGTGGGTCACCTACGACTGGTCGTAGATCCCTACGACTGGTCGTAGGACCAGTGATTTCGTTGCTGGACTTTAAGTCGTAGCTCCACGACTGGTCGTGGACGAGTCGAAGCCACACCTACGACCGGTCGAAGGACCTCCAGGACTGGTCGTGGGCGTACCAAAATTCCGAAAAATCTTCAACTACTTAGGACTGGTCGTGGAATTTCTTGGACTAGTCGAACCAATGCTAGGACTGGTCGAACAAGAGCTAGGACTGGTCGTAGAATAGACCAACCTTGTGAAAAATAAATATTTGATTAATGTATCCAAAGTGACCTATTTAAAGGGTCAACCTAAGGTCATTCAAACCTGAACCATGTCGTATGGACATTGAACTTTAACCATTCAACGAATGTAGATAATTTGAATTATATCAGGCTTGAGATCTTGAACCATATCATGCTTGAGATCTTCATCAACATAGAACTACTTCATACGTTGTTTCTTTAGACTTGAACTTCAACATTGTAGCTTCTTGAGGCTTCAACATGTAGCTTTTTGAGGTGTCTTGAATTCCAATAAATGATCATACAAGTACAGAACACCGATAGATGTTTTGGCACACAAAATTTGACAACCAAAGGAGCATGAGATCATAACACTTACAATCTCCCCCTTTGTCAAATTTGTGACAAAACACCCAAATAATAATACTTCAATTTGAAAAAGAAGTAACTACTACTACATTTTCACAACAAGTTCAACAATAGAGAAGCATGCACAGATAATATGATAGAAATAACTAGCATCATTCTCCCATAGAAAATAACTAGCATCGCATCATTCTCATAAACTACCCCTGAGAAGCTTAACTCCCCCTGAGTAATAGATAATAGAAGCAATCTCCCAAAACTTCTCCCCCTTTTTGTCACAAAATGACAAAGGAAGAAGGGCAGCAATAAAAATGAATATAGCAGAGTTAAAATATAGATTCAAGAGAGTTTAGTGCATAATTCAAAAAGTCAGTGAGTATGTAAAGTTAAAAACAAATATTACAGACTTAGAAAACATTCAGTCAGAACCAGAGGATGGAGCAGGATTAGAAGGATCAATTTTGTGTAAACCCTTAGCAATACGCCTCATATATTTGCGTAGATAAGAGAATTGCGTATCTTGGGTAACACGAATTTGAGCCACTTGCTCTTGAAGGGAATTCAATCTCTCATCAAAATCAGAGGGCTGAAAATCAGGATCATCAGCCGAGTCTGACTCAAGTTCTTCAAATAAATCATCCATATTCACGTCTTCAGTAGGATCACTAGCTTGACCAGCATCTCTTGCTTCAGCACCACCGCCACCAGCATCCACTTGGCCATCAGCCAATTCTAAAGTCATCTTGTTAAGATTTGAATTATTAAAAGGGAGATGATGGATGGGGTTTTCTCTAGTAGGCATAGCAACGAGCATATGATTTGCCAGCATAGTCACAAATAACCAAAGGGTATATCACTATGTCCAGGATGTTGACGAGACAGAATAATGGAATGACAAATTAAGGAAGGTAAACAAATTTTTGCACCAGAGATGACAGAATGCAAAACACGAACCATAAAAGCAGTGAGTTCGGTTTTATTGCCAGCACGAGGATAAAGATTAGAGATGAAAATCCTATGTAGTACTCTGTGTCTGGGTAACAAAAATCTTGAGGGAAGTGCATGACCTTTATGAGTCCAATGAACATCCAAATTACATAAATCTCTAGTAAGCATTCTACGTTCAGATTCAGAGAGACTGTCATGTAAAATACCAATTGGAATGCTCTCATCATTGACAGGTATTTCCATAATATCAGCAATCAAATGTCGATCCACTACAAACAATCCTTCTTGAGTATCAACTTTAAAAATTAAATTCTCAAGAGAAAAATCACAGATACATGCAAACATGGATTGGGCAATGGACTGGTATGCAGGTCCACCCCAATGCAAGATGTTATCCCATCCCACAGATTCCAACAGAGGAGGATACCAAATGAAGCAATGTGATTAACATTCACAGGACGCTCAACAATAATATTTCGCATACGCAAATCCCGAACATTGGAGGATCATTTTCGGGAGACCGAAGATGACGTTGTACAATAGAAGTTGATCTAGAAGAAGATGGACCTCTAGTAGTTTTCTTTTTACCTCTAGCATCCATTTTTAATGGAGGATTTCAATGAAACAACAAGATGCAAGATAGAAGAGATGAGGTTTTAATAGATCAGATTTTTCAAGATAAAACCCCAATCTTGCAATGAACGACCCAATAGATTCAACAAGAGAGTGATTTGAAACACTAATATCAAGAATCTATAATAAAATGCAAAGGAACCACTAACCTTGAAGAACTAAGAAGGTGGGTTCGACCGGTCGTAGCTAGAGCCGTTGGTGGGAAAAAAGAAATGAGGAAGAAGAGTCAAAATCCCCAAATTAAAGTGAAATCCCGAGTTTCACGACCGGTCGTGTACGTGTTCGACCGGTCGTAGCACGACCGGTCGTGTACACTCACGACTGGTCGAATACGACTCAAAATTTGCAAAATTTTTTCAAATAATTTTCAAATTTAAGCAAATACATCATCCACCTTATGTGCATTATGATACACCAAATCATGCAAATTCAATTTAAATTGCACATACCGAGATCAAACTTTAATTTATTAAACCTGCTTTTGTCGAGCGGTTTAGTGAAAATGTCAGCAAGTTGAGTCTCGGTTAGAATGTAATCCAAATATATTACCTTTTCTTCCACTAATTCACGAATGTAATGAAATCTAATGTCAATATGCTTAGTACGTGAATGCTGAACTGGATTTTTAGAGATATTTATTGCACTGGAATTATCGCAAAATAAAATCATAGAATCCTGAGTAATTCCATAATCGCTCAACATTCGTTTCATCCAAACAAGTTGAGTACATGCATTTCCAGCAGCAATGTATTCAGCCTCAGCTGTTGATAGCGATATAGAACTTTGCTTCTTACTAAACCAAGAAACAAGACAATTTCCAATGTAGAAACAACCACCACTGGTTGATTTCCTATCATCAATGTTTCCAGCCCAGTCAGCATCTGCATACCCGGCTAATTGAACATTAGTTTCATGTGGATACCAGAGACCAAGTTTAGTAGAACTTGCGACATATCGCATAATCCGCTTAACAGCAGTTAAGTGAGATTCTTTAGGATTTGATTGATAACGAGCACAAATACCAACACTCAAGGCTATATCTGGTCTACTAGCAGTCAGATAAAGTAAACTACCAATCAAACTACGATACATTTAGGATCCACATCATTACCTGCAGAGTCTTTTGAGAGTCTCAAAGTTGTACTCATAGGAGTATCAAAATTTTTACCTTTCTCAAATCCAAATTTCTTGATTAAGCACTGAGCATATTTGGTTTGAGAGATAAAAATTCCATCAGGTTGTTGTTTTACTTGCAACCCTAGGAAATAGTTTAATTCACCAACCATGCTCATTTCGAATTTAGACTTCATCAAATCTGCAAACTCAACAGTCATATTAGTACAGGTTGATCCATAAATAATATCGTCAACATATATTTGAACCATTAGAATATCATCGTTATACTTCTTAACAAAGAGTGTCTTATCAACACATCCCATCTGAAAATTATGACTTAGTAAAAACTTAGTCAGTTTTTCGTACCATGCTCTGGGAGCTTGTTTCAGACCATAGAGAGCCTTCTTAAGACGATACACATGATCAGTAAATTTAGGATCTTCAAACCCTGTTGGTTGTTCAACATATACCTCTTCATGTAAATCACCATTCAGAAAGGCACTCTTTACATCCATTTGATAAATTTTAATCTTTCTAAAACATGCAATGGAGATAAAAAGTCTGATTGATTCAAGACGAGCTACAGGGGCAAATGTCTCATTATAGTCAATACCTTCAATTTGCGTATACCCTGTACAACTAGTCTTGCTTTATTTCGAATAATATTTCCAAGTTCATCAGATTTGTTTTTGAAAATCCATTTTGTTCCAATAATATGTTTATCTTTAGGTCTAGGAACAAGATACCAAACATCATTTCTGACAAACTGATTAAGCTCTTCTTGCATCGCAAGAATCCAGTTTTCATCCGAAAGTGCTTCTTTTACGTTAACCGGTTCAATCTGGGATGTAAAGCATACGTAATTACATATGTCCTCTAATTGTCTACGAGTGCGCACACCAGTGAGAGGGTTTCCAAGTATTTGAGAAGTTGGATGATCTTTAACAGTCCTAAATTCAGAATTAGGTTCACTTGGTGAAGTTTCTTGTTTTTCAAGTATAAGCACTTCATCATTATCTGAACTAGGAACAGGTGTATTCAAAAGATCGTCAATCACAACATTTATTGACTCTTGAATCACACCGGTCCTGTTGTTCAGAACACGATATGCACGACTGTTTAAAGAATACCCTAAAAAGATCCCTTCATCACTTTTAGTGTCGAATTTTTCCAAATTTTCACGGTCACGCAAAATATACACTTACTGCCAAAAACTCGAAAATATTTGACAGAAGGCTTTTTCTCAAACCACATTTCATAAGCCGTTTTATTATTAGATTTACAGATATAAACACGGTTAATAATGTAGCAGGCTGTATTCACTGCTTCAGCCCATAGATTTCTAGGGAGCTTCATGCTATTTAACATAACATTTCCATTTCTTGAAGCACTCTATTCTTCCTCTCGACAATTCCATTTTGTTGAGGAGTTTTAGGTGCAGAGAATTCATGCGATATTCCCTGATCGCTACAGAATTTCTCAAAACCGCTATTTTCGAATTCGGATCCATGATCACTACGGATCTTGTTGACTTGAGAACTTTTTTCAGTTTGAATCCGTTTTATAATCTTTTTCACTTCATCAAGGGTTTCTGATTTGTCTCTCAAGAATGAAACCCAAGTGAATCTTGTATAATCATCTACAATAACTAAGATGTATTTTTGCCACCTCGACTTTCCGTTCTTGTTGGTCCTATAAGATCCATGTGGAGAAGCTCGAGTGGTCTTGTGGTGGTATTGGAGTTCACCTTTTTGTGAGAGCTCCTAGTTTGTTTACCATACTGGCATTCACCACAAATCTTGTCTACTTTTTGCATCTTAGGTAGACCTCTAATTAGTTCACCTTTGCTCAATCTGTATAAATTTCGATAGTGTACATGTCCGAGGCGTTTATGCCATAATTCTGTCTCATCGGTATGGACCATGTAACACGTTTGTTTAGATGAGCTACTATCGCTTACTATATAGCAGTTTTCAGAAGTTCTGCGACCAGTTAATATTACAGAACCCTTTTCATTTATTATTTCACAACCTTGATTAGAAAATTTAACATTATGGTTGTTATCGCATATTTGAGATATGCTCAACAGGTTGTGTTTTAAACCCTCAACATATAAAACATTTTTAAATAAGGGAAGGTTATAGAGTTGGACCGTACCTTTGCCAATTATCTTGCAGTTGCTACCATCACCAAATGTGACTGACCCATCAGTCATATCTTTAAGATCGGTGAATAGTGCTTTGTCGCCTGTCATATGTCTGGAGCATCCACTGTCTAGGTACCATTTCGAATGGCTTGTAGCTTTGAAAGCAGTGTGAGCAACCAAACAGACAGCTTTAGGAACCCATTTCAGTACATTTAGGTTTAGGAGAATAATTGGTCTTCTTATGTTTATAGTTGTAGGAGTGACCTACAGAATTAGATTTTAATAGCTCCTTAAGTAAATCAATAATTTTTTCAGCTAGTGGGTTTCGAATCTGATTTTTAAAATAGCTGCTTTTGGGTTTAGGAAAAGTTTTTGTATTTTTAGAAAAAACTTGACTAGTACCTTTTCCTTTTGAGTTAGAAGTCTCTCCTTTCACAAAATTGGAAGGAGTATTCTTCTGTTTAGGAGATGTGTTTTTATCATAACCCAACCCGGATCGATCGCCACATTTTCTTGATCCGGATAACAATTTTTCTAATTTTGGATCACCTTGGGCATATCTCCATGTGTCCTTCAAACTCAAAAGAGAAGATACTTCATTTTTAAGTTTCTCATTTTCAGATTTCAAATTTTCAATTAGGGAGGTTTTGAATTCTAGGTCACACTTAGACTTTTCAAAACTATCTGAAATTTGAGATTTTTCTAAAATAAGAGTTTCAAAACATTCTTTAAGTTTAAAAACTTTTCTTTTTGAAGTTTAAGTTTGACAGCAATTTTACAACTTTCCTTATATAAGGCATTGTAAGCATCTTGAAGATCTTCATCATATTCATGATCACTATCCAAATTTTCTTCACTTGTTGAATCATCGTGATCGGAAAAAGTAAACTTGGCTAGAGTCATAAGGCCTTAAGTTCATTGCCCGACTCGGTTTCTGAATTTTCTGACTCAGAAGAGGCTTCAGAATCAGACGATTCATCCCAAGTAGCCAACATACCCTTCCTTTGGATCTGTCCTTTTTAGGACATTTGTTTGCTAAATGCCCATATTCTTGACAGTTGTAGCATTGACTATCTTTCAATGATTTCCAAGTTTTAGACTTAGGTTTGGAACGTTTCTTTTCATTTGCCTTTTGAAAATCGACTCTTTTCTTACTTTTGAAAATCTTATAAAACTTTTTCGCCAAAAGGGCCATATCATCTTCAGACTTTTCTGAATCTGAATTTTCTTGAATAATACTTTTAGATGACTTCAAAGCAATAGACTTACCTTTAGGAGCTTTAAAACTTAATTCATAGGTTTGTAAAGAACCAACTAATTCTTCTACCTTCATATTATCCGTATCACGAAGTTCCTGGATTGCGGTTACCTTAGAATTGAACCGTTCAGGAAGAGAGCGTAGTATTTTTGCACACACTTTACTTTCAGGGATCTTATCGCCAAGACCCCACATTGAGTTCACAATGTCATTCAATCTAGTGTAAAAGTCCATAAACATTTCATTTTCCTCCATATGAATTTCTTCAAATTTAGTTGTGAGGAGTTGGACTTTAGATTTCTTGACAATTGATGTACCTTCGTGTGTCATTTCTAAAATATCCCAAGCTTGCTTTGCAGTATCACAGGATATGATTCTTTTGAACTCATCCGGTGATAGTGCGCAAGTGATTGCATTTAGTGCTTTAGCATTAGCACTACTCTCATTTTTCTGAAGTGTGGTCCATTGGTAATACGGTGTAATTTTCATAGATTTTGAACCATCAACACCAGTTACTTCCATGATAGGAGGTTTCCATTCAGTTACTGTGGCTTGCCACACACTTTCATCCATTGATTTGAGGAAGATCCTCATTCTGGCTTTCCAATAGGCATAGTTGGAGCCATCAAAGGGAGGAGGTCTAGTAACTGAAAGGCTATCAAAATTTGACATCTTTTTATATAGCTTAGATCGTTAGCTCAGGAAATAAATCCAAATAAAAAGCAACAAATATGAGCTATTAGGCTCTGATACCACTTGAAAAGGCCAAGCTATATGTCCTAGAGGGGGGGGGGGGTGAATAGGACTATGCCAAATTAAAATAAAATCAGCGGAAATAAAATAAACCAATAGCCTTACAACTTGAATCAATTCACAAAGCTAAATTTAAATCACCTTGATAAATAGATATCGAGAGATTGATGCAAATTCAGTTCTAAGGACAACCTTACACCATAATCAACAAGGGCTTATGGTAGGACAACCTTATTTCTAGAACCTCTTTTGGATCAAGGACTCAATATTAATATAAGTAAATGAAATAGCAAGGAATTGAATTTAAATGCAGAAGTAAGATCTAAATTATTACAACAATCCCCACACTTGCTTGAAATGTAAATAGTTACAACATTCACATCCACTTGTACATTCCACACAATCGAATGATAAAAGATATGAAAATTAAGCAAGCATTCAAACCACAAGTCAAAGAGTTATAGTGGTTCGCTTGTGTGTACACCAACTGTTTTCCAACAGCCACACAAAAAGCTACTCCACTCCTAATATCCTCACACAGGGGATATTAGCGTTCACTAACAAATAGGTTTTCACAGGTTCACCAAAAACCTTTACAATTGTGTCTCTTTTTTTTTCTCTTGGGCTTACACAATTCAAAAACCCCTCTTTTCTGAGTTTTCTGGTTTTCCTCAGACAACCAATACAATGAGATTTTTCTGGCTTAACCTCAAACAAAACCAAAAGTAAATGAATTTTACAGAATTGTAAAATACCTGGATTTCTCCTTTTTCGTAGCAGCCCGGTAGAACCAATCGGAGTAGATGATTTGAATGTCAAAGTTCAATTTCCAATACTCACATTCATAAGGTTCTAAGTTCTAATTGATTTTAGATTTAACTCGTTGGGCGTAGCTAAATTTGATTTTGATTCCAAGAAGAAGGAATAAGATAATTCCTCTTTTCAAATAAGATTGGAATATAGAAACAAAATCAAATTAAATAAGCTAGCAAAAAGGAATATTAAATAAGCACAATCTAGCTTAAAATAAACACAAACTTATCTCAGAGTGATCACTTGAAAATTCTTGAATTGAATAGCGTTGAAGTTATGAAAACTCTGAATTTCGTGTTCAATTTATAGAAGCAGAAATCGCTCCTACGACTGGTCTTAGAAACCTACGACTGGTCGTAGCTCTAACAGATTTTTGAAAAAATAAGCGCGATCTTTTGAAAGCCGTTCTACGACTGGTCGTGAGTACCCTACGACTGGTCGTGGGTCACCTACGACTGGTCGTAGATTCCTACGACTGGTCGTAGGACCAGTGATTTCGTTGCTGGACTTTAAGTCGTAGCTCCACGACTGGTCGTGGACGAGTCGAAGCCACACCTACGACCGGTCGAAGGACCTCCAGGACTGGTCGTGGGCGTACCAAAAATTCCAAAAAATCTTCAACTTAGGACTGGTCGTGGAATTTCTTGGACTAGTCGAACCAATGCTAGGACTGGTCGAACAAGAGCTAGGACTGGTCGTAGAATAGACCAACCTGTGTAAAATAAATATTTGATTAATGTATCCAAAGTGACCTACTTAAAGGGTCAACCTAAGGTCATTCAAACCTGAACCATGTCGTATGGACATTGAACTTCAACCATTCAACGAATGTAGATAATTTGAATTATATCAGGCTTGAGATCTTGAACCATATCATGCTTGAGATCTTCATCAACATAGAACTACTTCATACGTTGTTTCTTTAGACTTGAACTTCAACATTGTAGCTTCTTGAGGCTTCAACATGTAGCTTTTGAGGTGTCTTGAATTCCAATAAATGATCATACAAGTACAGAACACCGATAGATGTTTTGGCACACAAAATTTGACAACCAAAGGAGCATGAGATCATAACACTTACAGGTTCGATCCATCGACACTTGAAAAAAAAACGAGAGAGAGACTTACTTTGAGATATTTCAGGTTTCATGAATGACGGGGAAACGTCGAGGTCATCGGATTGAATGTCGATGACATCGATATCAAAGTCGAGGCATCGATAAACCAGCTGATTTATCTTGAACTTGTGGACAGATTATGGCTTGTTCGATGCAACGATCTGGTGTCGATATCATCGACATTTGAATATCGGTTAAATCGAAGGGCCCCCAATCATAGTTAAAAACAACCTGAAATAACTGCTATAAGAAATGCGCGCCCACTGTCGATATAATCGTAGACCCCGATCTTATCGATGTTGAATTCAGGTCATATCGGACGGTCATCGATATATCGAAGATTTGAGATTTCATTAAAAAACAGGGGCGCCGGAAATCTGCCTCTCGATCTTATCGAGCCACTCTCAATGGTCTCGAGATTTAAAATCGATGATATCGATAGGTGTATCAATACATCGATAATTTTCCAGATATTTTGAAGTCGCTGGACATATTTGTGCTTTTATCGATGATATCGAAGGTGTATCGATATATCGATAAATCCGTCAAATGAATATAGTTGCTGGACATTTTAGTCCTCTTATCGATAGTATCGTTAAAGTATCGAGGACATCGACAATGCAGGTCGATCATATCGAGGGTGCTTCGATATATTGACGGGCAAGAAAAA
This sequence comes from Magnolia officinalis, assembly GCA_021015155.1. Lineage (NCBI taxonomy): Eukaryota > Viridiplantae > Streptophyta > Magnoliopsida > Magnoliales > Magnoliaceae > Magnolia > Magnolia officinalis. Next base: position 19,051,870 of record JAJHSJ010000011.1, read on the forward strand.
CTTAGAAATTTTCCTATTTTGCCAAAAGTTTTCTCACCTTAAAAACCCTAAGATGTCTATCTTGTTTTAAGGGTTTTAATCACCTGGGGTTTTGGGACACGGGATGTGAGGTTATGATTTACTTATTGCGAGCTTCCACACATCCGTTGAGGCAAACGCTTGAAATAATCTTCCTATCGAGTTGTACAGCCAGTCTGACTTACCACACACATAACTTAACAAACCAGGGCACTAGCAGGTGCACTTTCAATCTCTCCCTTTGTCAATTACGTGACAAAATACCCAAAACACCCTACAACACTTCTAGACACACCTAAATTGTGTGTACATGCATTTACACAATTTTACAACTTTTCTAACCCATGTACACATTCTAGAAGTATCTGCTCCCCCTACTTCAAAACTCCCCCTTTCTTGGTGTAGCTGCCCCCTAACACCTGCAACACATTAGATATACAATTTTTTGCTCGGGGTGTTTTAAATTGTTCTCCCCCTTTTTGTCAGTCATTAGCAAAGGTATAGCAAGTGATATTGACTGAAGCTTAAAATACTTGGGAGAACCAATCAGATAGAAGCAGAACAATCGATGTATAACGAGCAATACAATTTTTAAAACAGACATCAATTTCAGAAGTTATGAATGCATGTAAAATAAGATAGAGCAGTTGTGAAGCAGTTGAAAGATTCATTAAAGGCATCACATGCATTCCAAATTAGAGACTTGATTAACCAGGGGGGAACAACAAAAATATGGCATTAATGATATGAATTCTAATTAGCCATAGAAAAACCAAAACTGCCCCATATGGTAGTAAATCCCAAACCAAAAACAACTGCTTAGTCCAACCACAAAATATACTGCTCCGCACAGCAGTTACCCAAAAAAAACAAGCCCATATATGGGCACTCAACAACATCCATCAACATTAGCCCATCTGTGGGCATATACAACCAAAAGGAGAAAAAAAAGTGCATATCTTAGAGGGCTATCATACACACCAGTGATAGCGAAGAACATCCAAAAAGATACTGATGTTCAAACGTGGAGATAAGGGTAAAGTGTATATGATAGCATGCATGACCCGACCTTACGGAGCAGAGTGAGATGACATCGTGTCGTCCCGTCAGCATGTCAGCAGATCCACCAGCTGTTGTACAGACTGCTGCACTTTCTGGATGACTCGCTCCAAGACTGTCAACTGCTCACGTACAAAATGAATATCTCTCTAGATTGCCCCGATTCTGTCCATTTTGAACCTCTTTGCATGTCCGGGTATTGACGTAGATGGGGCTGGATCGGGTCGAGAGGATTCATCCTCTCAGTTTCCTCCCAATGAAGATCACCAACACCTTCAGCTTCACATCCTTGAATGACTTCTTCTTTGTACTCGTGGTACTCCAGGTCCATTTTTCGAATGTTCTTTACATTAAAGACATGAACTGGAAGTACAGGATCAGTGGTAGGTGGAAAACCAATTCTTTGACAGATCCTGTTTATGATCCATGGATATGGCAAATGCATATCTCTGGATGTATGTATTGTATTTACCAACTGGTTGATAATCAATGTTGGAAGGCAAACCTTTGTCCCATTTGCAATAGAGTATATAATCATGACCATAAAACCCGTGAGATCAGATCGATTCGTACTCCTTGGATACAAATTTGTAGTGAAGATCCCATGCATAACCTGAAAGCGGGGTTCCATGTACCTAGATTTTAAGGCGTTCCCCTGGTGCCAGGAAATATCTCTATTGTTGCATAGGTACTTGGTTACAATGGAATGGACCTTAAGAAGATCGAGATCTAAGTTGGGAAGGCCTTCTGGTGCCATTTCTACATTGAGAATGTCAGCCAGTGTGGTAAGAGTGATGAACGCATCATCACCATCCAGAGAGACCATGAACGAAGGAGGATCAGATACCGGAGAGTGACACACCACAAGGAAATTGCATGTTTGTTCGAGTTGACAAGGCCCTCCGAAATCTAGGATGGGCAGCTAACCAACTACAACAAACAAGGGTTCTAGATTATACAGTGTTAAGCAGACCCTGTCCACTTTTCTCTCATGGATCAGCTTCCTACCAGTGTATTTCGCTGGACGTGAGGGCTGCCTAACCAGAGCAGGAGGTGCTGGAGAATCGGTTTGGGACCCACCTCGCGAAGTCTGTGATCGTTGACGAGTGGGGATTCTACTTTCTGGGGCCCTCGCTCTTTCTCTAGATGCAAGAACTTTTTGTCGAGTAGTTCTTGAAGATTCCCCCTGTCCAGACGTTATCCCTTTATCTTTTCCCATATAGACAAAATAAGAGTTTGAACGACTTGGGAAACACGTCAAACACTTGACAAAATCGAAAATACCTGAAGAAGAAATTGACCTCTTGTAGTATAGAGAGGTATTAACCGATTTGTGGAGGGATTTCGGTTAGTCTGTCATGGCTCCTAGTAATTTGGTCGAGTGTATCGAGCACAGAAGACGACCGATAGACCCAAAAAAAAATCCCTTTTTCACTCCGCAAACTTTTATCGGGCGCCATCTGTCGATATGATCAATCGTTGTTTCGATAATATCGAGAGATTGCTTATCGATACCATCGAGTCTGTCTTCGATATCAATTTTTGGTCACCTGTCAATCCGCATTCTAAGGAGTCGTCAATAAGATCGACCCTCTACCGATTACTCGAGAATTTCATATCATACTCATATCGACGATGAAGATTTTCAATTTTCAGCATTCAAACAATCCGCCAAGTATACTTTTCAAAAATTATGTACAATTTCTGTACATACCAAAATTATAAACATATGTATGTTTATATACAAAATTTTGAGGTCAAGAAACTTAGATGTATCATTTAAGGCTCAGCAAAATTTGCATCATTTCAACAAATATCCAAGTCTAGATGCATGACTTGAACTTGTTGTTCTATGCTTGGAATTTCAGGGTATGTGAAGATTAGTTATAAGACAAATTTTTTTTTTTTTCTTTTTCTACCCATTTTGAAATAAACTTCTTTCTCCTGTCTTGCATCTTAGGTGGTGATAGATGAGTGTTTCCACTAGATGGACTCTTGACATTCTGTGTTTCTCTGATTGGTTTGAATTTTCCAATGTGATTTTGTCCAGAGTTATGTGAAGTCCGTCTAGATGTTAGGCATTCAACCTCATAATGACTTGTATCACCACATAAATGACATACTGGAGAGATTCTTACATTGCTTCCTGAAGCAGCCGATGATTTAATTGTTGATGCTACATTTCCTGTTTTCTTCTTAGTTTTCTCATATCCTAGGCCACTCTTGTCCTTTCTGGGCCTTCCCATCCCTAACATCCTTTCAAGCTTTTCACCACTCTGAGAAAATTTATAGTTTATTTCAGCAAATTTTCTAGATTTCTCTAAGTCATAGCGGAGTGTGTGATTCTCATCCTTGAGATGCCTATTTTCATCTTTTAATAATTCAATTTGTTTGGTAAGCTTAGATGATTCAGTTCTTAGGGATAGGTTGATCCTTTCCAATTTGTCATTATCTGCATAATATTGTTGTAGATCATTAATTAGGTGTGAATTGATCTCCAGTGTTTTTATCCAGATCATTTTGTAGTAGTATCTTCCTGTTTTCCGAGATTCCAAGTTTCTAAAGAATGTTGATGCTATGAGTATAGAGTTGATTATAAGCATCTTCTAATTCACTTTGTACACTATTTTTCACCTTTATTATCAGATGAATATGATTTCGTGGTTGGCAGTTCTAACGCAGATTCAGTTTCAGTGGGAATGATTGAAGTAGTGGTGACCATGAGAAATTTCAAGGATTTCTAGTCACCATCGCTCTCTGAGTCACTGGATTCGGAGTTTGACTCTTCTGTATCATCCCATGTGGCGGCTGTTGCTTTCCCCTTGGTTTTTTGTTTGGGCATTCGGTAGATAAGTGTCCATACCCTTGACGGGCGTAGCATTGTGGTTCTTTAGTCTTTTTACCAAATTTGTTTGCAGAGGATTTGTTATCCACCTTTCTACCTCTAGAGGGACGACAGCGATTCTTTTGAAAGAATCTTCTGAATCTTTGTGCCAGCAAAGCCACTTCCTCATCTTCATCTTCCTTTTCACTCTTACTACCTCATGTATTGTTTCTTTGAAGTTTTTAAGACAGTGTTTTTGGATTTTGGGGTTGAGTGAAGTGTAGTTCAAAAGTTTGTAAGGAACCTACTAGTTCTTCTACTTTCATTTCGTCTATATTCCTACACTCCTCAATTGTTGTTACTTTGGGATTAAACCGTTCCGGTAGGGATCTTAGAATTTTTCTACAAATTTTCGGTAACCAATTTTTCTCCCAATCCACCCATGGAGTTGCAAATGACATTTAGCTTTGTAAAGAACTCCATAAATATCGCATGCTCTTCCATTCTGAGACTTTCGAACTGTGAGGTCAATAGTTGAAGTTTAGACCTCTTCACAGTACTTGTGCCTTCATGGGTTGTTTCCAGTAAATTACATGCTTCTTTAGATATCCCACACATGCTTATTTGATTGAAAATATCCTAGGACACGGCACAATAGATTGCATTCATAGCCTTGGCTTCAGATGTTTGCCTTTCTTTGTCGAATGTTGTCCACTTTTCTTTGGGTTTAGGCTTTATGATTGTTGTGCCATTATTAAGTATAATTTGTTCAATAGGTGACACATATCCGCTTTCAACTATATCCTAAATGTTATGATCCAAAGATCTCAGAAAGTACTGCATCCTAACCTTCCAGTATGCATAATTTGAGCCGTCAAATACTGGAGGCCTGGTGACTGATGAGCCCTCTCCTTTGGCCATATTCCCAACTTCAGTCAAGATCACTCTCTAGGCGGTGAAGCCCTTATAGAGAGACCCGCTCTGATACCAATTGAAATAGCGGTGAAGTCTGCTTGAGTAGAAGTTGGAATATGCCAATATGTCCTAGAGGGGGGGTGAATAGGACTTTTTAAAAATTTTATGAGTTATTTAAAAATCCTATCGCACTAATCCTATCATGTATGCAATTTTTCAGGATTACTCAAATGTAACTCTACTGGCTTCCAAGCCAAGTAGAGGATCCAATCACAAAATAATCAAGATATAGCAATATGCAACTTAGTCTATGTTGGATGTGACTGTGTGTGTGTGTGTGAGAGATGTGATCAGATATACGAATATGAATGGATTGTCATGAATCACACATAGAGAAAGCAATCACAAACACAGTCATTTTATAGTGGTTCGACGAAAAGTCTACTCCACTCCCGGCTGCCACACTCAACCCTTAAGTGTACCGGAATTCACTAAGGAGGTTTCCCAGGGTTCACCTCTAACCTAAGGTTTTAAATCAGCTTCACCTTCAACTTTTACACGGAGGTTTCTACTCGGTTCACCTCTAACCTTGGAGTTTCACTGGTTCACTCCTAACCAGATGTTAATGCTCTCCATAGAGCAAGGGTCTACACAACGCACCCAGAGGTTTCTACTCGGTTCACCTCTAACCCTGGAGTTTCACTGGTTCACTCCTAACCAGATGTTTATGCTCTCCATAGAGCGAGGGTCCACACAATGCACCCAGAGCGTACATTCCCGCCGGAGGCCTCCTTCAGGACTTCAAAGGGTGAGAACCACTTAAGACACAATCCTAGAAAGGAATGATCGCAAGTGTCCTCCTGAAATCTAGATACTTACTGATAAGTTGATGAGTCCCGTTAAGCACAACGCCGAAGATCTCCTCCTCCTTGTTGACGAAGAGTCTTCTGCTCTCTTGATCCGCAACACGAAAGATATACCAAGACTAGGCTTAAGGTTGGGTCAAGGTGAAGATGGAATCCTACTCTATAAAGATTTTCCTGTTAGGAAGATAGAGTAGTTCCAATCTTATGCATTCAAGGCATCCCAGCATAATGATATGCCATTAAGGTAGTAGCTGGAGGATCCTTGAACGCGGAAGTTCATTCCCCAATCCACTCTATTGAATATCAATGATGAGGGTGGATTGGAGGATAAACTCCCTTGAGAGAAAGGACTTTAGGTATAGGATATAAGTTGAAACACTCAAAAGCTCTCTCTACTTTCTCTCACAGCAACAAAAGACAAGTCCTCAATAAATAGGCAAAAAGTTCCAACGGATATAAAATGGTCACATTTATGAAAGAGTTCGATATCATCGAGCAGGTTCGATATCATCGAGCGTATACTCTCGATAGCATCGATGGTCTGCTCGATGACTCGGACTCGATGTCATATGCTTTTGAAACTCTTTGCCAATTGGTCGATGAATCGAGGCTATTGTCGATGTCATCGGATTTCGAACTCTGATTTCAACGATGACAGGTTCGATCCATCACACTTGAAAAACGAGAGAGAGACTTGACTTTGAGATATTTCAGATTTTCATGAATGATCGGGGGAACCGTCGAGGTCATCGGAATTTGAATGTCGATGACATCGATATCAGAGTCGAGGCATCGATAAATCCAGCTGATTTATCTTGAACTTGCTGGACAGATTATGGCTTTGTTTGATGCAATCGATCTGGTGTCGATATCATCGATATTTGAATATTGATTAAATCGAAGGGCCCCCGATCATAGTTAAAAACAACCTGAAATAACTGTTGTAAGAAATGCGCGTCCACTGTCGATATCATCGATGGACCTCTGATCTTATCGATGTTTGAATTCAGATCATATCGGACGGTCATCGATATATCGAAGAATTTTAAGATTTTCATTAAAAAGCAGGTGCGCCGAAAATCTGCCTCTCGATCTTATCGAGCCACTCTCATTGGTCTCGAGATTTGAATATCGATGATATCAATATGTGTATCGATACATCGATAATTCGTCCAGATATATTGTGAAGTTGCTGGACATATTTAGTGCTTTTATCGATGATATCGATAGGTGTATCGATATATCGATAAATCCGTCCAGATGAATATATAGTTGCTAGACATTTTGGTCCTCTTATCGATAGTATCATTAAGGTATCGAGGACATCGACAGTGTTGGTCGATCATATCGAGGGTGCTTCGATAGAATCGACAGGGCGAGAAAAACTTAGAGATTTTCCTATTTTGTCAAAAGTTTTATCACCTTAAAAACCCTAAGATGTCTATCTTGTTTTAAGGTTTTAATCACCTGGGGTTTTGGGACACGAAATGTGAGGCTATGATTTACCTATTACGAGCTTCCACACATCCGGTTGAGGCAGACGCTTGAAATAATCTTCCTATCGAGTTCTGCAGCCAGTCTGACTTACCACACATGTAACTTGACAAACCAGGGCACTAGCAGGTGCACTTTCAATGATTACACTAAATCTCAGAAAAACACATCAAAAGGAAAGAAAAACAGAAGAAGGAAGAAGAAGGAAGAAGAAAGAGTCTATAGCCGGTTTGCGATCTCTCTCTCTCTCTCTCTCTCTCTCTCTCCTCTCTCTCTCTCTCTCTCTCTCGACTTTGCTTCCACGTCCAAGCATGCCCACATCCATGGATTCTCCTCCTTTTTATAGCCTACATGAGGTAGTGGCTGCTGGAGTCAGTGGATGGAGTGCGTAAACCTTACGCACTCTCTTTCGCAGTAGTGTGAAAAACCGTAAAGCTCTTGCGTTTGAAGTGGTTTTGGGACTGATGACTGGCCTGACCTTGATTCCGCCTTCATGGATGGGGTTGGCCCCATCTTTCTGAACTTTTGGACTATCCAGACGGACGGTCCGATCACGTCCATGATCAGACAATGATCGTGAAAATCGAACTGCATCCGAGCATCTTGTTGCGCACGTACCTGCACTGAGGTGCTCGGTGGGCCCCATAGTGATGTTTTCAGAGAAATCCACCTTGTCCATTGGATTCCTGGCGAGATTTTGGTCGAAAAGGGGTGGTTTTGGTTGAGCTTTGGTGCGGCCCACTGTATCAACTCATGCTGTTGTTCATCCTGCGTTTGATGGTGATCTATGTGTGTACACATGCATGGGAGCAAAAGGTCACCATGGTTATAGTCGATGCCCCCCCTAAATCGAATGGTCGGTTCTAATCGTCGAACCAGATGATGAAGGTGGCCCACTGAAATCGTCAGTGCGGACGCTCGCGAAAAAAACAGAATTTCCTTTTTAAGGAGAGAGATCAGATCAGCGTGCACTGACCGGTCTCCTGGTTTCGGTGCACGGCGAGTGTACATGTGTTGTGCACACGCGCACCCTCAAGTTAGGGTCCATTGTGATGTTCATGAGAAATCTGCTCCGTCCATCCATTTTGTCATCTAATTTAAGGGGTTGAGACCAAAATTGAAGTATATCCAGATATCAGGTGGGCCCTAAATTAGTGATTTAGTGGTTGATTTGTCCATTGGACTACTTTCACAAAGATCCAAGGGCTGAATTTTGACGTGTACGGTTAGTTTAGGATCCTCAGGACAAATATAAAGTTTCGAACCAAACGGATGGTGAGAACCCTGTGATATTGCATTTAGGACAATTTTTAGGCCTCTTTTTCTTCAATCACTTGATTTTCTCGGATCTTTAGCCTGTGAATTCTTCGATCTCGGTCCCCTAAGATCCGTCCCTTGACTTGGTGATTCTTGAGCATCAAATCCATGCCTTTAGAACCCTTTTTCAGTCCAAGCTCTTAAATTCACCTTGCAACACAAACATAATCAAAATAAGATGTTAAACATTATCATATTCATAAAATCAGGTAATAACTGGGGTCTAATATGCAATATTTGACCCTCAACAGTATCATCCCGGATTTCTTCGAGTTCATTTAACTGAAGTTTGCGTAGCAAGCCAGCGTTGTTTAAATTGAAGTTCAGATTTTCGATCACCCAGTAGGCTCTATGTTCCAACTCCACAAGCAAGTGGCAAGTCTTCCCATAGACAAGTCTAAAGGGAGACATTCCAATAGGGGTCTTAAATGCAGTACGGTAAGCCCATAAGGCATCAGTCAATCAGATTGACCAGTCCTTACGGTCGAGGTTAACCATTTTTTCCAAAATATGTTTAATTTCCCTATTAGAAATTTCAACTTACCTACTTGTTTGTAGGTGGTATGGAGTGCTCACTTTATGGGAGATGTCATATTTCTTCATTAAGTTCACAAATGGCCTATTACAAAAATGTGAGCCCCCATCACTAATGATAGCTCGAGGCATTCCGAAATGGGAAAGGATGCTCTCTTTTAAGAATTTAATGATCGTTTGATGGTCATTGTTCCGGCATGGAATCGTTTTGACCCATTTAGTGACATAGTCTACTACTAGCAGAATGTATAAATTCCTAAAGGATTGGGGAAATGGTCTCATGAAATCGATGCCCCAACAATCAAATGCTTCAAAGATCAAAATGGGGTTCAGAGGCATCATATTTCGACAGAACAATGCTCACAACTTTTGACAATGCTCACAAGCTTTGCAAAACTCATGAGTGTCCCTGAACATAGTGGGCCAGTAAAAGATACCTTACAGAATCTTGGTCGTAGTCTTTTTAGCAGAAAAGTGACCACCACTGGCCTGGGATTGACAGAAGGAGATGACACTTTAGTGTTCATTGTCTGGCACACATCTCCTTAAGATTTGATCTAGGAAATATTTAAACAAATATGGATCATCTCAGATGAACTTACGAACCTCGGCGAAGAATTTTTCTTATCGTACGCAGTCCAATGTGTTGGCGTGAAACCTGTGGCAAGATAATTAGCAATATCAGTAAAATAAGGTGAATGGGAGACTTTGAATAATTATTCTTCAGGGAACGTGTCATTTATATGTGTCATCTCAAGGGAATCAGAGAGATCAAGGCGGAAAAGATGGTCAGCCACTACGTTCTCTACTCCCTTTTTATCTTTTATTTTCAAATCAAATTCTTAGATTAGGAGGATCCATCTAATTAGGTGGGGCTTAGCATCATTCTTAAAAAGAAGATACTTAAGTGTCGCATGATCTGTGTAAATGACAATCTTGGATCTGATCAAGTAGGACCTAAATTTGTCCAAAGCGAACACTACGGCTAAGAGTTCCTTTTCTGTAGTCGAGTAGTTTACTTGGGCAGGATTTAGAGTTATACTTGCGTAATGAATAATGTAAGGCTTCTTTTCTTTTCTCTGGCCTAAAATCGCCCCAAGAGCTTAGTCAAACGTGTCGCACATAAGTTCAAAAGGAAGACTCCAGTCAGGTGGCTGCATGATAGGTGTAGTGGTTAACATGCCCTTGAGTTTAGTAAAAGCTTCTTGACATTGCTCAGTTCACTCGCATGGTGCATCCTTTTGAAGTAGATTACATAGAGGACGAGAAAGATGACTAAAGTCCTTTATAAATCTCCTGTAAAACTCAGCGTATCCTAGGAAGGATCACAAGTCTCGTATGTTCTTGAATGGAGGTAGGTTAGAGATAAGATCAATTTTAGCCTTATCTACCTCAATTCCCTAAGACGAGATGATGTGTCCAAGGATAATTCTCTTACAAATTATGAAGTGACACTTCTCCCAATTCAGTACCAAGTTCTTTTCCTCAAATCATCAGCACATTTTTCAAATTTTCTAAGCATTGGCTGAAGGATGGACCAAAGACCGAGAAGTCGTCTATGAAGACCTCTAAATATTGTCCCACCATATCAGAAAAAATACTTATCGTATATCGCTGAAAGGTGGCAGGAGCATTACACAGTCCAAATGGCATCCTTCAGTAAGAAAAGGTGTCAAAAGCACATGTGAACGTGGTCTTTTCTTGATCTTTAAGGGTTATCTCAATCTGATTGTAGCCTGAATATCCATCAAGGAAAAAGTAATAGGAATGACTAGCTAGCCTTTCCAAAATTTGATCAACGAAGGGCAAAGGAAAGTGGTCCTTCCTCGTGACAGTATTCAGCTTCCTTTAGTCAATGCACATTCTCTAACTAGTAGTAACTCTAATTGGCATGAGTTCATTGTTGGCATTGGCTATGATAGTGATTCCGGACTTCTTAGGAACCACTTGAGTTGGACTCACCCATTGACTATCGGATATAGGGTATATGATACCCATATCCAATAGTTTAAGAACCTCGGCCTTAACTACTTTATGTTTGGATTTAGTCTACGTTGTGGTTATCGTGAGGTCTTCACATTATCCTTAAGATGAATACGGTGAGTACAAATCAAAGGGTCAATTCCCTTGAGGTCCGCAATCGACCATCCAAGGGCTCCTTTGTGCTCAACGAGAGTAGAGATGAGCATACTCTCGGTTCTTGCTCAAGGTGGGAAGAAATCACCACCGGGTACGTCTTACCTTGACCTAAATAGACATTTTAAATTAGAGGGCAAAGGTTTTAGCTCATGCTTTGGTGCCTTGAGGTTAGATGGTAGATGCACTACATCAGTTTGGGGCAATTCTTCAAATGTGGCCTCCACCGGTTAACTTTAAGTACCGGCACGGTATCCATCATGGTCTCCATCTCCCTAATCATGTCATTATCAAAATCATAGGAGAGGCACGTCTCTAGAGGGTCAGAGGATAAGGTCAAAAGTATTCTATCTTCCACGAAATAATCAATCATGTTAATGTCATGGAAATCGTCATAATCCTCTAACTGTTTACCTATATTGAAAAATATATTCAACTCCAATGTCATATTCCCGAAAGACATACTCATGACTCCATTCTTGCAATTAATGATTGTGTTTGAAGTGGCGAGGAATGGGCGACCAAGAATCATGGAAATTTGAGTGCTCATGTTACTGATGGGTTACGTATCCAAGATGATAAAATCTACCGGGTAGTAGAATTTGTCAACCTGAATCAACACATCCTTAATTACCCCTCTCGGTACATGAACTGAGCGATCAGTAAGTTGTAGTGTGGTTAGGGTGGGTTTCAATTCACCCAAACCTAACTGTTTGTAGACTAAGAAAGGAATCAAATTTACGCTCGCTCCTAAGTCAAGAAGTGCGTGCTCAATTCGGTAGTTCCCAATTACACAAGGTATGGTTGGGCTACCGGGATCTTTGTATTTCTGTGGCACATCTTGCTTTAGGATGGCACTCACTTTTTTAGTTAAAAAGACTTTTTTCTGAATATTTTGTCATCTTTTGGTCGTACAATCACTTTATGAATTTATCATATGAAGGTATTTGTTTAACTGTATCCAGTAAAGGAATATTGACCTTCACTTGTTTCAACACCTCTAAAATGTCCTAAGAGTTAGAGAGAGATTTTGGTGTAATCAACCGTTGGGGGAATGGGGCAATCGGCTTGACTTGAAGTTCCAGTTCCAATTCTTGTGGAGTAATGCTAGGTTTATCATCATTGTTCTCTTCCGGGTCTTTAGGATTTTCAGCCCTAACCGGAATGGTTTTGTCAATTGTCTTCCCACTCCTAAGAGTGGTGACAGATTTAGCTTGCTCCATCTGATTTGAAGAGCTTAGATCACTATCTCATTTTGCGGTTTAGGATTAGGGAGAGGTTGAGCAGGAAGCATCCCCCTTTCTATAACTGTAACACGTGAATCCATCTTTTGCATAAATTTTGTAAGTTCTCGAATTGCTTGAGTAAGCTCCTGAGTTTGTGTGGAATTTTGAACCAGTTCTTCTTGAGGTTTCCCTTGATTTGGAATTTGATTGAAGAAACCTTGAGGGGTAGCAGTTTGTCCATTCCTCCAACTGAAGTTTGGATGATTTCTCCAACTAGGATTGTATGTATTAGAGGTAGGTCCATTGAAAGGTCTTTGGTAATTATTCACGGCATTAGATTCCTCATTCAGTACCTCTCAAAAGGCAGGTATTGTTGGACAATTTTCAGTTGTGTGAACGTTGCAATCGCAAATGCCGCAAACAGATTCCTTAATCTTATCCTTCTTTAATTCCATGGCCTCGAATTTCCTTATGAGATTAGCCACCTAAGCATTGATATCATCATTCTCTTTCAGAAGGTATATTCCACCTCTTTCCTTTGATTGAGTGGGCCTAGAAGTGGTGCTTGATTTTGGGTAGGTGTCCCATGATTGTGCATTTTCAGCAAGTCTGTCCAAGTAGTCCCACACATCATCGACATTTTTATTCATGAATTCCCCATTGCACATTGTATCAACCAATTAGTGCATGGAAGATGTCAGACCATCATAGAAAAAGTGTGTAATGCGCCACGTTTCAAAACGTGTTGTGGGCATGAACTGACAAGATCCTTAAATCGCTCCCAACATTAGAAGAATGTTTTATCCTCCTTTTGGACAAAGTTCATGATTGACTTCTTAAGGGTGTTCGTTTTATGATGTGGAAAAAAATTTCTCTATGAACTCCCTTATCATGTTATTCCATGTGCCAATAGATCGGGATGTAGTGAATGCAACCACGTCTTAGCTTTCTCTTTCAAAGAAAATGGAAAGAGTTTCAGTCTGACCGTATCCTCAGACACGTTAGGAAAATATAAAGTGGCTATAATCTTGTCAAACTCTTTCAAGTGCAGATATGGACTTTCATATTCAAGTCCATGAAATTTTGGAAGGAGTTGAATCACCCCTGGCTTAACATCTATATGTCCCGTATTTTCTAGAAAAACCATGCATGAGGGTGTGCTCACCCCCGCCGGTTATAAATAGTCTCACAAAGTACGAGGCAGGGGGTGCTTGATGCACCTCATTCTCATCCTGGATTTCCTCCACCCTAGGTTGGGGTGGATTTGGAGGTTAATTGGCTAGTTGATTTGCAGCCATAACTTCGGTTAACTTTGTAGATCTCGAGTGGTGTCTAATCTAGTGATGGATAGATAACCTCTTAACCAATCCTCCTTTAATCAAGAGATATCGAGTGTTGTCACGGACTCACTTGGGCATGAAACACTCTCAGCCCTCAATTTCAGAATCTATCCTAAACCTAAAAAAGAAAAAGGAAAATAGAAATTTAGAAATAGAAAGAGAGAGAATTAGAAAGAAGTTACCAAATTAGAAGTTTCTATGTTAGGATCCTGCAAAAGAAAAAGGAAAGTGAATTAGTTTGAAAAAAAATAACCTAGTTTCTAAAAATGAAAAAGGAAAGTTTCTAAAAACAATTTAGGAAAGTTTCTAAATCTAGAAATAGAAAGAAAAGTTAGTTTCTAAAAATAAATTAGAAATAACCCTAATCTTATCTTATCTAATCTTATCCTATCATATCCTATCATATCTTATCATATCTAATCTTATCTTATCTTATCTTATCTTATCTTATCCTATCTTATCCTATCTTATCATATCTTATCCTATCTTATCTTATTTAATCTTATCATATCTTATTTAATCTTATCTTATCCTATCATATCCTATCTTATCTTATCTTATCTTATCCTATCATATCTTATCTTATCTTATCTTATCCTATCTTATCTAATTCTAAAACTAATCAAATCTAGAAAATGCAACCGTCAATCTCCGGTAGCGGCGCCAAAAACTTGTTCACAACCCTAAGTGTAGGGTCGCGATGTAGTAATAATCTCAGTGAGACTGAGGTTGAATCCATGGGGACTGAAACTTGTACGTATTCTGAAAGTAACTAGAACTATAACTAGAAGAAGATGTTTATCTAAATTCGAAGTGATTGAGAGAGTAATTGTGAATTATTTAACTAAAACTTGAAAATTCAAAGGTGAGAAACTAGGGTGTCCAAGGATTCACTTGTAGAGATCAGGGAGATTTATGCTTGATTTAATGATGCAACTGGAATCAGAGTCCCATCTTATCCAATTGGAAGATATCTCAGTAAAACCAAATCTGAACTTCCTTTGACCTAATTCTCAATGGATGAGAGGTGTGAGAACTGGAAGTGATTTCATCACAAAACCATGCCTACGAGACAAGGCAAACAACAGGATTTACCAATCCCACAACCAATCAAAAGAGAATCATGAAGATTAGAAGGATTTCATCACCCAACCATGCCCATGGGACGATGGTAAACAACGGGATTTCCTAATTTCACAATCTCAATACATGAAAAGAACATACTCAAAGCTATTGTAGATCTATTGTAATTTAAGTCACAACAAACCATTAAAAACTAAAAGTATTTCTTATAATCAAACTAGAATCAAAGATAGTTCAACTTAAACATGAATCAAAGTAATAGAAAATATCCTATCATGCTACAAGCTTCACCTCTTATCCCTAGCTAAGAGGTTTAGCCAACCATAGACATGATTGAACTAGAATCTCTTAAGAAAAGCATAAAAACAATAAAGGAAAGGAAAGAAAAACTCTTGGCGACGACTTCTCCATGCTTTTGCTCCACTCCACAAACCCTAGAAGATGTCTAGGAACATCATAGGGAGTTCTATTTATAGTTGTGAAACTCCAACTTTCGCACCTAGTTGAAAAACTCTAAAAATCGCCTCAAATTTACGCAGTTTTTCAAAATAGGCTTCACTCTGAGTAATTTCAGAGAATGACCCAAAGTTTCAGAACATGCTTCTTCAGGATACTTTCAGGAATATGCTTGTTTTCAGGACGATTTTAGGATTCCTTTTCTTCACTTCAAATATTTGATTCTCTTCATTCCTCACTTGGTTTTCTTGGATCTTTAGCATGTGAATTCTTCAATCTTATCCTTCTAAGATCCATCCTTTGCCTTGGTGATTCTTAAGCATCAAATCCATGCTTTTATCACCCTTTTTCGATCCAAGCTCTTAAATTCACATTGCAATACAAACATGAGTAAAATAGAACAGTAAAATAGAACAGTAAGCA
>JAJHSJ010000011.1:19067660-19178471 GCA_021015155.1 Magnolia officinalis
ACATATCCCATCACCACCCATCCATCTCTCACCCAAAGTCAACACAACCCATACCACCCATCACCCATCACTCCACCCATCACGTATCCCTCTCTCCTTACATCTCCTCTCTCTCTCTCATACCCTTTACCATTTTTCCAAGCTTCCCAAGAGAGAGCTAAGAGTGTGGCCCACCTTCCTACCCCCTCATCTTTCATCCTAGCCCTTTAATCTTTATCATCCTCCATCAAAATCAAAGCTTAGAGCTAAGGAGTCCAAGGAGCTTAGAAGAAGCGAATCGGCGGTGGGTGCTTTTGTAGGATTAGGTTGTATTTGTTGATGGTATGGATCTCACTTTGGACCCTAGGTGTGGCTTGTGGCCCATCATGATTCATATGTTCATCCCATGATGGGGCCATTCTCCATGGACCCCATCATGATATTTATCTTGTTTCCATTATAAGAGGTCATCTAGACCTTAGCTTGTGGTGGGGATGGTATCCCCACCTTGATTTCTATTTTTGGAGGGCTCACATGTTTTGGGACCCATTTTGGTACATGTTGTATAGCTCAAGGGAGCTTATAGTGGCGGAGCTCCCTTCACCACTTGATTCTCTCTCTCCCTCTCTCCCTCTCTCCCTTTCGTCCATGATTGATGGCCCATTTGATGAGTGTATGAGTTCCGTCCATGCTGTCCATTTAAGCAGGCCAACCCACTGTCCATATGAATCCACCTTGCTGACCCATTTTTGAGCAGGGATGAACAAAGGAAAGCAACAAATATCAACCTTGATCTAAAATAGGTGGGCCACATTGACGTCGACCCCACCTGATATATGTGTTTCATCCATGTTGTCCACCGTCCAGTAAGGGACGGTGGAGCCTGCATGATATATGTGTTGTATAGTCACCGCCTAGCAGCAAGCACTGTTGGAGGGAGGGAAAAAACACATATATCAGATTTAATTTAAATTTTGGTGGGCCACTCATGTGGACCCCACCTTGACGTATGTAATGTATCCACATCGTCCATCCAACTTCCCACCTCATTTTAGGTGTTAAGCCAAAAAATGAAGCCAATCCAAATATCTGGTAGGCCACATCATTAAATAGATTGTTTAATAGTGATAATCTATTAGGGCCCGCTGTGTGATGGATGTTTGTATGCCAAAACAAAAATGTCGAATATTGGGGGCTTGTTAGACCCGTCACGAGCCAAAGAACCCAAATAGCGGAGTGGATCCTCCTGGATGTGGGCCCACCTATAAAAAATCCTTGGAAAACACAAAAGAAGAAGAAGAAGAAGAAGAAGAAGAAGAAGAAGAAGAAGAAGAGAAGAGAAGAAGAAGACGAAGAAGAAGAAGCCAGACATGCTGCTGCTAGTGTTTAGAGGACACTACAGCCGGCAACGTCCAGCTGCTCTGAGATGGTTGGGGTCCGTGGGACCCAGCAGCAGGCCCCACCATGATGTATGTCAACATCTACACCATGCATTTGATGGGTCCCCTTTTAGTACGGGACGTCCCCAAAAATCAGCCATACACGGAACTCGGTGGTCCACACTACATAAGGTAGCAGGAGATTGAACGTCTACCATTGAAACCCTTTTTGGGGTCATAGAAGTTCTGGATCAATATGAGATTTGTCTTTCCTCTCAACTCATGTCTTTGTGACCTTATGATCAGATGGGATGGGAAACAAATGTTATGGTGGGCCCTGTGATTTGTTTAATGGTGAAATCATTATCTCCAATACTTTTGTGTGGTGCGGTCCAGATACTCTTTGGATGTTATTCATTTTTTATAATGCTCTCAAATGATCTCTATAAATAGATTAATGGTGTAGATATAATTACATCACTTTGGGACTCATGTAACTTTGATCTCCTTTGAATCGTTTATACAACTCAGAACTCGAGGATATAAAAGCACTTGCTAGGGCCCACCTAAATTTGGACGCGTCTGAAAATCGTTCTGACCCCTTAACCAAGTGGGACACACTTATTGGATGGGCTGGATTTGTGAACCATGGCTTGGTGGGCCCAAGTAATGATTGTGAATGTTTTAATGGAGGGTAAACTCCTCAACTGTGTGCATGGTGTGGCCCACACAAGCCACAAATTGGCTTGATTTTAAGTCCAGGCCCCACCATGATGTGTGTATTATACCCACTCTATTCAGCTATTGTTTTTCTAGGGTCGTGGGCCCCATTGTATTAAATGGCTCATCATGATATGTGTATTATATACACACTGATCATCCATTTTCGGGCTATAGGCTGCCCTATGAGGCCCACTATGATGTGTTTTATCCAGGTCGTCCAGTTCTTGGATGCCCATCTGGGCCAGGGCACTGGTGGGCTGGCCTCCCACCACCTGGCCCATCCGTTGTATGTATTATATCTCCACTGTCCATCTGGTGGAGCCCATCTTGTAGGCTCACTTGCTGTGTTGTGTGAGGCCCATTGTGATGTATGAGGCCTATATATGAGGCCCATTATGTGTATGGGGCCCATTGTATTTATGAGGGGCCCATTATGATATATTTGAGGCCCATGGATGTGGCCATTGTGATGTATTTGAGGCCCATGTGATGCGGCCCATTGTGGTATATTTGAGGCCCATGGATGTGGTCATTGTGATGTGTATAGGCCCATGTGATGCGGCCCATTGTGATGTATATGAGGCCCTTGTATGGGGCCCAATGTGATGCATGTGAGGCCTATGAGTGAGGCCTAATGTGATGTATGTGAGGCCCTTGTATGAGGCCCAATGTGATGCATGTGAGGCCCTTGTATGAGGCCCAATGTGATGCATGTGAGGCCTAATGTGATGTATGTGAGGCCCTTGTGTGAGGCCATGAGCCCACTATATGTTGGGCTCTATGTGGGCCACTTCTTGAGATCGATGTTAGTTAAATGTCCACATTGATGGGCAATGATGGTTAAATATCCACATTGTGACCTTCCCTTAGGCCTTTGTAGGCCCATTCTTATCCTTCTCTAAGTGGTTTAACCTTAATCATTGGGCTCCATGGATAATTACATGATCTCCATCTATTCTTATTGGGCTAACCCAAAAAGTTGGGCCCTCATTGGTTGCTAGTAGGGTTGTTTTTAATCTTAGAGTCCATCTAGGACTTATTTGGGCCCCTAGAGCATCTAGCGGGTCATATGATGGTATGGTGGAGGAAGCCCGTTCCAAATCCTTAGGATTATAGGTAGGCCACCTAGGCCCAACCTTAATATGAGGAGAGTTCATCATCACCATAGACGGGAGGACCAGTGCTATCAGATTTTGTAGATCCGCAGTCGAGGATTGACCCTCATGTTATAGATCTACTGTCCTACTATGGACCCCACCATATATAGGCTGATTATTGATTACGACTATGTTAGTATACGCACTAAGTATGTGTTAGTATAACATTATGATTGTATAAGGCTCATTATGATTGTATGAGACCCAACCATGATGTAAGAGGCCCATCATATGTGTGAGGACCATTATATGCGTGAGACCCAATGTATGTGTGAGGCCCACCATGTATAGGTGATTATTGTACACCACCCATTCACCTATACGGGCCATGGGCCGTCTTATATTGGCCCACCATGATGTATGTGATTATAATCATGATTAGTATACTTTATGATACATGCCCATACGCATCATTCGTATGCTTGTTATGAGGAGTGATTGAACATAGCATGTGCCATTGGGTTGGTTGTTTATGAGACTCCCCGAGAGACGGAGTTGCCCCACATGAGCGCGCGGTATGCGCAGGTTTGATGTATAGCTGGATGATATGGCTTATGTGTCTCGCATTTTGTGACATAATCATTTGACACCCTATCGATATCAGGGCTGCGACCTCCACAGGCATATCGTGGATGGCCAGATGAGACACCAAAAATTTTTGGTTTGAGCATATGAGCATTTTGGATGTCCGTGGGTGAAAGTCTCTAAACTCCCGTGGCCAAGGGATGCTCCAACGTCTAGACCGAGTGGAAGACATGAGCGCCGAGTGCCGAATAACAGGAGGCCGTGCTTCCCACTATGTCGTAGTTAGTTGGGAGGGGGTGTGGCCTTATCCGCCCAAGTGAGGGGGCTGTAAGCTAGGCTGAGTTTGACCAACTCACATATGGGTCCGCTATCAACGAGCCGAGCCAATATTGGCAGGCGGGTAGTGAGGTTTTTTTTTCACTCGCTGGGCTGTACGGTCGGCAGGGGCGGTAGCCAGCTTAGAGTGTACTAGACCCCGGTGATGATCTCGGAGATGTATGAACTGATATGAGGACTTACTGAGCAGCAGTTGCGTACTCAACATTTGATTGATTCATTCATTCACTATCCACTCGGGCTGATGGTGCGCAACTAATTATTGTGTACCTTCGCAATGAACAAGATTTTAGTTAGGGGTGCGCGACTAACTTGAAATCAAGAGTTTACCACATTGAGTTTGGCTATCCAAATTTAGGTATGGGACTGGTTTGGATAGAAGTCCCTTATGATGAACCTCATCGCTTGCGATACTACGTACTATCATCCCGACTTCACACTCTAGCTTGGTCATTTCATTCGCACCGTGTATTGCATTACATTTGCGGCATGTGGCATTTTCGGTTGCTATGTTTTTGCATTTATATGGCCTAAATGAGGTTGACAGTATTTGTGGACCGGTCAGGATTTGCATATTGCATTGCATCCTCAGTATATGATATTTGACTTACTATGACTCCGCATTGCATAGCTAATCTACATTGTTTCCTCATTATATGATATTGGCTTAGTATGTTTTGCATCACATAGCCTGAATAAGGCTGATGGTAATTACAGACTTATCGACATGTTTCCGTATTGCTTTGATATTGCATACTTGACACTTATCTTGCGCACACACTTACACCACCCTCTAAGCTTTCTACAAGCTTATGCACGATTGAGGTGTGCAGGTGGCATTAAGTTGCAGTAGCATCGAGCTTGGAGCGTGCAACTGTCTTTTGGAGCTTTGATTATCGATATATGTATTTTCCTTTCAGCACTATATTCAACTGTTTATATTAGTAGTTATATGATGATGATGTTGCCTTTGTGATTTGGGTAAACTTGTGGTTATGCTTTTTACGTGATAAATGTATGTTGGAAAATCCTTCTCATTGGATCCTAGGATCAGAATTTGGCGTATGGGCACTGGAAGTCAAGAATTGGGTACTACGGAGGCTGTCTGCACCGGATTTGGCGATCGAGAATTTTGTGAGCCCAGTTTTCGAGTTTGAGGTGTGACACTTTCAGTTTTTAATGTGGTTTATTGTGACTCAAATTACAGTACATCTGCAATAGTTTTGAGTAATTTTTTTTTCATGTTTTGAGATTGTGGAATTAGGAAATCCTGTTATTCACCATCGTCCCTTGGGCATAATCGGATGATGGAATCCCTTCTAATCTTCATGATTCTCTTATGATTGATTGTGGGAATTGATAGATCCTGTTGTTTGCCATTGTCTCCTGGGCATGGTTTTGTCATGGAATCACTCTTAATCCTCATGACTTTCATCCATTGAGAATTAGATCGAAGGATGTTCAGATTGATCTTAATTGCTATATCTTCTAACTGGAAAGATAGGACTCTGATTTCAGTTGTGTCCTTGAATTAAGTAATAGATTTCCCTGATCTTTACAAGTGGATCCTTGGAAACCCTAATTCCCACCTTTAAATTTCTTACTTTTAATCACTTTAATCACAATTACTCTCTCAATCACTTCACAATTAGTTTTACATCTTTTTTTAGTTCTACTTCTAGTTGCTTTCAGAATACTCACAAGATTAGTCCTTGTGGATTCGACCTCGGTCTCACAGAGATTATACCACATCGCGACCCTACACTTGGGGTTGTGAACAGTGCCTGGGGGCAGCCTTTCCCTAAAAATCAACCTTACAATGGGGAACAATACCTGGTAGGCCTTGCACCACCTCCAACGATCAAACCTCACCATTTGGACCGTGACCAAATTGTTAGTGCACTAATTTGTGCACCTTGTTTGACAATTCTATGAGTTCATGTGTCATGTAGTTGACTGAGCACTTAAAAGCTGAGACTGAAGACATAAGAGGACGTGAAGCATCAATGAGCTAAGAACATGTATATGAGGTGCCTTAATTACCATAATCTTAACCCAAAATAACCCTAAACCTATACATAATCATGACTTAATATATAAATCTTGTTTGATCATCCTTTAGACTTAGGAGCCTAATTGGAACATGATAAGTAAGGCTAGAAGAAGTGCAAAGCTGCTATGAAATTGTATGCCCCCAAAATAGCAGTTTTCTAGTGATTCTCAATCCCATCGACAAGCTACCGATGGGTATCTTTTGAATCGAAGATCCACTCGATGGAATCGATTAAGAAACCCAAATCTGTTCAGCAAGTATTGATCTATTTTGTCTTGGTTTCTTGATGGGATCGACATCCTACTCGATCCTATCGAAATGCCTCTTGATCCATCGAAGACTGCTTTGATCGCATCAACAGAGCCGTTAACTAGCCATTTTATAGCCATTGCAAATCGATTTATTATAAAATGACATTCAGTTCTTAGAAAAAATTATGAGTTTTTGTTACAATAAAAGCTTATGATATTCTCCACTTATATCACACATTCCTAGCCTCTAATTACATGAGAATTAAGTCATCTTACTTGTAATTCATCACTTAAAAGAATATTCCAACCTCAGTGAAAAAGATGAACTTAATCTCCACATTGTTTTAGAGATTAGACTTGAATCCATAGTAAAATCTTTATCTAAATCCTCTAGGATACCCATTTAGGTAAATCCTTTAGGCATTACAACATTCTCATGAGTTGTAAGAGATTTACCCAACCTCCCATCACCTTGGTCACCTCAATGGAGTATCGCATTGGGCTGATTGGTCAACTATCAATACCGGGTATTTAGACACTGATTGGGCTGGAATTATGGATGAGAAAAAATCAACCAGTGGTGGATGCTTCTATATCGGGAATTGCTTAGTGTCTTGGTACAGTAAAAAAAATAATTCAATCTCTTTATCAACCACTAAGGCCAAATATATAGTAGTAGGTAGTTGTTTCGCCCATATTGTTTAGATGAAGAAAATGATGACGGATTACGGAATCGAGCAAAATACAATGACATTGTTTTGTGAAATGCCAATGCCATGAATTTTCCAAGAATCTGGTGCAACATTCAAGAACTAAGCACATATATATATCCGACATCATTTTATCCGAGAAAATTTTAAAGAACATGTCATATCACTTGACTATATACCCATTGAAAAATAACTTGCCGATATATTTACAAAGCCCCTGGACGCTAGTAGATTTGGAGATGTCCAAAAGTCCATTGGGGTATGTGCGACATAGGTAATTATTGGCTTGAAGGGAATCAATGTCATATCCGAGGAATTATAGCCTCATTGAAATTTTTTTGTACAAATTTGTTTATTTATTTTATTTTTGGTAGTTATATTTTATTTGGTATCATTAATAGAGTGTACAAATTTTAATATTAAAGATCAATATTTGTACACATCTCATATTTGGAGTTGGAGTATGAAAATTTTGACATTACTTAGCTATTTGTCTGGCTTCGATGGGACTCTCGATGCTATTGAAGAAACTTCGACAACATCGAAGTTCAAATTTCGACGCCATCAAAGGAGGTTTGATGTAACACCCGTACTTTTCAATACCCGAGTATTGAAAGTTCTCGACTGTTACCATGAAATTTAACTTAGAATATACATGTGTATGCTATTAATTTAGCATATCCTGACCTTACATCTATTCTCTAACCTGAATCTGACTGTTGAAATAATCTTCATCCATATATCAAGTCATTCGATTATTGATTTTTAAGACAAGAACATCATATGTCCAAGTTTTCCTCCTCATCCAACATAACCAACCATTCAATCAACTATTCACCACTAGGTAAAGATATTTGACCGTGCACTTTGAATTTGGATCACCCGATCATAGTAAACTAACTACATGATCTCTACATCCGCTCGTACACATATCGAATCGAGATGCTGATCCATTCATCTTGTTCATCACCTATGAATATGCTTAACCCACCATCAGAACTACAGTATGAGGAACCTACACATGTGAACAAGTCACTTAAATCTAACGGTATATATGATTTACCTCTTGACCACTCTAAAAATACACTTGTGTTCATCCATTTACAAAACCGAGCGTGCATCCACCTATAAGTAGGATTATAGTACCAACCGTCAAGTCCTCCTATTTTTAACATGTCATCTAACCATCCGTCATGTTTGAATACACCAAATGGGCCATTCGAATATTAGGATAAATCATTTATTATGAAGATCATAGGGTATATGTCCAAACTACCGGGTAATATTGCAAATAGATGTGTACAACCACGGTTCTGAAGCACGGAGTGTGTCAACCATTTAAAATAGCATCTTGGTCATCTTCGAGCGATCGGAGCCCAAACTTGATCGATGGAAAGAGCATGAAAAATGAGGGATGCTCGCCCAAGTTCAAAACATCTAGACGATGCGTTCCAACATAACCAATGTTGGAAGATGAGTGAGGAAAGAATGACGAATTTGTAAATATGGGCTGCCCTATGCATGACACCAACATAAGAAGAGTGAAATCCTTCTAACAGAAAGTATTCACCTCGATCGTGTGGCCACATAGAACTCAAATCTGATCCCTATTTTGACTTATAGACCAACACAACATGGGAGAGCCAATGGAGGGAGAGGATTTCTTGGACGGACATCACAAGCGGACCCCACCTATGTAAATAACCAATAGAAGAGGCAATCACCTGCACACAGTAACAGAGGGCGGTGAAAGCGGTGTAGCAAAGGGTTCATCCCATCTTCATGCATCTAATGTGGGCCATCTGATCATCGGATTCACCCCGAATTTTAGCCCATGACCTAGCTAGACATGATAGAGTTGGTGGATGGGATGGATCACACCACAGCAGACGGAATCCCACCCACTTTCAAAACAAGTAGACTCGGACGCTGCTACAAACATCCGAAAATAGTTGGCGACACGAAAGCTTCCCCGTCCGAAAGCACTGGCTTGACTTTTTAACGGGATCTAAACCATTCGATCCTCACCAAAGAAGAATCCGACCAGGACCCAAACTCCAGGAAATTATGGTGAGTCCCCGTAACACCGGGAATTCCAAAAGATAGTATCTCAGTTGTGAAACCTCGTAAGGGATGGGAAGCTGCAAGTTTTCGTTGGACCCATCAAAGAAACAACACAGACTCTTCATCTAAAGACCCCACAAGCTTCCTGTGGACCTTCCTAACCACCCACAACCCTCGGATCAACGAAAGGTGCAACGACGGAAGATCCACCATTGTCATCTTCCCCATTTGAAAGCCAACCGTACAATCCTTGTTGTCGATCACCTTCAGGATCCAAAACGACCATTTAGTGGGTCGTTAGGATCGACATGTGATCAAAGCAATCTGACCAAAATCAGACTAACTACTGAGGATAATAAACCAATTCAAAACCATTCGCACACCTCTATTACAACGAGAAATAGGATTGGAATACCCTCCAAAACTGTATAAAGAGAACTCTCCACAGTAGTCGTCCAACACCAAGAGCATCAGAGAAAGAGAACAAGAAGGAGAGAGAGAAAGAAAATGGGAAAGGGAACTGCTTCTGCCGAACTGAGTTAACTCGGTTGAGATGGGGTTCTAGTTTGTCCAGATCCTCTATCAGACCCTCTAGAAAGAGAAGAAGAAAAAATAAGAGAATGATAGATTCAGGTCGTGCCGAGTTGACTCAACGAAACAAAAAACATCTGTTGAGTTCGCATGTTCAAATTAGTGTAACTCTAGATTCTCTATGGCGAGTCGAACTGGGTCGACTCAACGTCGCTGGATTCGAGTTGTCGAGCAGAGATCTAGGGGCTGAACGAGGTAAGTTGTCCACACATATAATAACCTAGTGCAAGCTTTCAAATAAAACCATTAAATTGTATTACCCTAGATCTACATCACGAGCTCAACTCTAGTAATTTATCTTAACTATACGAACCATGTGTTATTATGATCTAACCACACAAAGTATGTTGTTCATGATTAGATTTCGATCATAAAGTACAAATACACTAAACCCTAGTAATTTGAAGGCGATTTATCTTGAGAGGTGATGATTTTTCCTTTAAATTTTGTGATAATTTGGTTTGATTATCTTATTCTTACTTGTTTTGACTTTTATTATTATGAATCATCACTTTATTAATGACTGTTGCACAATTTAAATTTTCACATTATTACTTGTCACGCAAGTATAATGTTAAAAATCCCACTTCTAACGATCGGTATAATGTCATGGATGCAATGCGTTTCGGGTAGCGGCCCTCTTGGTCGGCATATAATCACATGGGTTGGTAAGTGATGCACAATTGATGTAAGTAAATTGTCATGTGTGTTACATCACTTCTCGAGATTGAATGTCGTAAATAGTCGCTCCATGAACACATCGTGTCACGTAAATATTTCAATCGCGTTGTTGTGCCGCCTTTAGACGTTCACATAAATCCATGTTAATATTAGACACGCTGACGCATCCCTATAGTATGGGATGTGTGGTGAGCCAAATATCTTTAACTACTTTCTACATTGTGATCATGATCGTTGAGTGTGATAGATCGTATATACTTTGATAGGCATGCGTCTCATATAGAATGTTTGTGCATACCTATACCACTTGTATTTGTGGAGTATGAGATGTATCGGGACACTTCTATTATTCTTATGAATCACTTGAATCATTGTAAACTTTAAAGGATAACCACCACTATGAGTAGGACATTGACCCTCTCCAACCATACAGACATTGTAAATGAAGCACAGACCAAAGATGCGGACATTGATCGTTCTATGGAAGATTATTCAGAATAAATGAGAAGGATAACATTACATTTAGATTTATTTTCCGTTGCACACTTTGATAATGTTATGAGCTCCCATTTGAGAGGGCATTAGACGGTTAACTTAAATTTTATGCCTTGATGGAATAAGAAGTACAATTGATTTTATTCTTGTGATTGAGTACCTTCATGAATGTAACTGGATGTGATTTACATAAAAAAAATAAGGTGCAATTTTGAAGCATCCAATTTTTACATTAATAACACCCGGAGTTTTTAGGCACTATTATGTATTCAGGCCGCGAAAATTTCAGGGCATTACATTTGATGTCATCGAAGTATTGATGACATCGATAAAAGGGCGCGTGCGCAGAGTCTTTTTCACTTTCATTTTTCATTTTTCTCCTCTCTCGCGCTGTCCGTTTCTCCCATGCCTCTCCTTTCCTTCATATCATTGATTTGGTAAAGAAATCGCTCGGGCATCTTAGATTTTGCTCATTCTTTGGTGGTAAGACAATTGTTTGTTAGTATTTGTCATATCTTTCAGTTTCCTATCGATTCCATCTATTCGTTATGCATTTCCTATTTAGCGTGTCTTATTTTTTCTTTGAATCCTCACTGTTCTATCATGCCCAAGGACAACGGTAAGGCTCCAACCACGGGGGAGTCATCTTGACCCACACGAGTCAAGAAACTTGCCTCACGATGGGCTAAATGGGTGAGGCGAGAAACTCCATCGCCCTCGCTGTCTCGAATGCCATCACGGAGTGAGAATCTCTCGATAACTCCACTACGACTAATAAACAAATGTTAGATAATATAAGGGTCATAAAGTGATTTTAGAGAGAAGTGTGGAGCTGTCATGTGTCCAACCCTTTGGCATGATTTGATGCTAGCAACCATAAGGTGGGAAAATTTTCTAAAATTTGGGGGAATGACATGGTCCAACCAAGTATATGAATTTTTGTCTCATTGTTGTAATCCCTGAATTGACCCCCTTTCATAGAAGTCAAGGTTGGACAATCAATTGTAAAGATTACACCCAGTCACATTGTGACCCTCCTTGGAGTCTCTTTGTCCAATGGTCTGCTGCCTAGCCACGACTTAGCTTCACTTGTCGTTCGGTCACATGATGACCAAATGCCTTTGTAACGGGAGAGATGAGCCGTGGGTTTATGGTAACATGCTGCGTTCCTCACACATAAGCATTCAATATCGTGTCCTCCACTCTATCTTCTCCACTAATGTCTACCTTATGGGCATAAACAGGGTAGATCTCACCTCGTTTATGGTATACATTATTTATAGTGTCGTGATTGGTATCCATCTCTGTCTCCAATATGTCATTCTCTATCAGATAGCATTACCGATTAGGGGGAGTCATGTAACACATCTTCCATTCGGTCATCTTATTTGTTTGCTCGCATGGGAGTGAGGTTTTTTGCCTACCTCCGATACACTTGTACTGACACCACGGATCACTTAAGATAATATTAGGAAGATATAGTTACCGTCACTACCCTACTAGCTCATCAGTGAATGACGGTCCAGATGCGGCCATTATAGAGGTTGGATAGACCAATGATGGTGCAATCAGTAGGGTGAGCTATCGATTCAACCCACAGTGGAATCTGTGGCAACATGACGATACATGCCCCAACGAGACTGCATCGAACTTATCATCGCCGAGCAGACACGGAACGGGGGTGACTCTCTCGGTTGGAGCAGATGGTCCAGTCACTCCAACACACCGCCCACGACATCGTTGCCCTCCTATCTTGTCGCTGGGATGATGCCATTCCACCAGGGTCCGGACCAGATTGTTAGTTATTATCAATTTAGGGTGTGCTTAGTTTCGGTTTGACCATCTCGGTCATGAGTATTTATTTAGATGCATTGAGATGGGATTGCATGTATTTGACAATATAGTTATATTTGTTTACATGAATGGATGTTATGGTTGTTGCGATATTGGTATACTCTTTGGATATTTTGTATTGGTCATCTTTGGCTATCTTTTATGGATGATCTTATGATGGTTATTTATGCCTTCTCCATAATTAGTTTTATGATTATTGTTTCTTCCCTCTGAATGTTATATCATGATTATATTTTCAACTATCAATGATCATTTACCTTTGAACTAACATCCTTTACCAATCACTAACAAAAATGGGGGAGAAACATACTCCCACCATATGTTTCGTTTATCTTTTTGGAAACAATGGTGTTGCAGGAAGTTAAGGGGAGCATCAAAGAAGTCAAGTCAGTCATATCTTGTGTTGAATGTAAATCAATGTGAAATTTATTTCGAAGATATGTAAATCGAGTTGTATAGGATTTTTTAGGTTTTGTCACTTAATTGACAAAGAGGGAGATTGAAAGTTCCTTAGTTTGTTAATTAGTGTGAATTAACAGTCTTAGAGTCAAGTGAGCCCCGAGAAGAACGAAGATTGAAGACTTAAAGGGTTGAAGTCATTTTATTCAAGACAAGGTAAGAAAGTCACAAGACCTCGTCAAACCCTATACCAAAACCCCCAATCATAACCTATATACCTAGCCAATATCATCTAGGAAAAACTATCTTCAAGTATGCTAAAAAACTATGAGGGTCGATGTCTGAGTTAAAAATCAAACTCTAAAAATAGACATTTTCAATGCCATCGAAATGCCATCGAACTACCTTCGATGACATCTGTTCACAACCCCAAGTGTAGGGTCGTGATGTAATAATAATCTCGGTGAGACCAAGGTCGAATCCACAAGGACTGAAGCTTGTACATATTCTGAAAGTAACTAGAAGTAGAACTAGAAGAAGATGTTTATCTAAATCTGAATTGATTGAGAGAGTAATTGTGAATTATTTAATTAAAACTTGTAAATTCAAAGGTGGGAAACTAAGGTTTCCAAGGATCCACTTGTAGAGATCAGGGAGATCTATGCTTGTTTCAATGACACAACTGGAATCAGAGTCCCATCTTGTCACGCCCCAGAATCAGTGACCGGAACTCGTAAGAATTTCGATAGCCGACTTCGGCGCTGACAGCCTCCGTAGTACCCCATTTTCGGCTCCTGGCACCCATTCACCAGGTTTCGATCCTGGGATCCCATAAGGAGGATTTCTATAACATAAGTCTAATCCATAAGAGCATACCTAAGATCATAACATAGTAACTACATGAAATAACTACAGGAACACATTATAAGATCCACTAAGAATTTAAAGTTTTCAAAATACAAGGCGTAAGGGGAAATACAAAGTCTATATAAAGGAAAATCCAAAAGTATTAGCGGCATGCCCCAGCACCTGCTCCCCTCTCTGGCCTAGAATCACTTGCAATCATCAATCGTGCATAAGCTTAGAGAAAGCTTAAAGGGCGGTGTAAGTGTGTGTATTACCAGTGCCGGAAAAAAATATCAGAGAATGCAGAAGCTCGGCATGAACCATGAACATTATCAATGCCACTAACCATACCAAGGCTAAGCTATGACAATCATGAATGCAACAAGCCGTACCAAGGCTATGCAAAGAAATACATGAGTATTGAGCGTCATACCGAGGCGATGCACAAAAGGCCTATAAAGCTAATGCCAATGCAATGCAATACATGTCAGTCCTTATATTAAGTCCACAATCATATACAGTTCCACTATAGGGAAATCACCAGGGTCAAATGCACTACATGCTGATTGTCGCTATCCCGGCCGCACAGTCCAGTGAGTGTAAAAGACCTCACTACCCGCCTGTGGACAACTAATCACCAATAAAGCTCAACGGTAGCGGACCCATTTACAAGCTGGTTAAACTCGACCTAGTTTACGCCATCTTCACTCAGGCGGGTAAGGCCATACCCCATCTTAATCGACCACGATACAGTGAGAGTCACGGCCTAATGGTATAAGGCACTCAGGTGCTCATGTTTTTCACTCGGTCTCGGCGTTGAGGCGTCTCTTGGTACCATGAAGGTTTAAGGGCTTTCACTCAAGGACATCCCACGTACCCTAAATGCTCAAGTAACATTTTCAGTGTCCAATACGTCCATTCACGATACTCCTGTGGAGGCTACGACCTTGATGAAGCAAGGGCGAATATAAACCATGTAATGAAATGCCAGATCCATGAATCATACATACTAGTCATGCATCAGCTCCAAGCATCCAACGTGCTCAAGAGGGGAATTCCATCCCTCTGGAAAACCATCATATCTGCTCAATGGCACAACCATGACCACACATATACAATGTCAACCAAGCACACAATGATGTATATGGGTCATGAAGATGAACAAGATGCGCCATGCGGTGATGTACGATGTCGTACGCTCCTCCTATCCAAGTAGGGACTAAGTCTAGGTACTTATACAAATTCTCTAATGGGGGCCCAATAGTCTGGGGTAGCCCACAAGGCTAAGGAAGGACAATGACATGGGTCTAAATAAATAAAACAGGCCTAGTAAAGGCCTATGGTGGACCTTTAACCACTCATAGAGGCAAGTGGGCCTACCTTA
Organism: Magnolia officinalis; assembly: GCA_021015155.1. Classification (NCBI taxonomy): domain Eukaryota; kingdom Viridiplantae; phylum Streptophyta; class Magnoliopsida; order Magnoliales; family Magnoliaceae; genus Magnolia; species Magnolia officinalis. The sequence goes on from JAJHSJ010000011.1 coordinate 19,083,088, forward strand.
GGGCCATAAATGTGGACATCCAACCACTATTTATCCCAAGAAGGTAGCCCAAATAATAATCTTTCACGCATTAGGGCCCAAGGCCCACACATCACCATAAATAAGAGAAGTGCAGCCATAACATTCCACATACTTACCATATTGGGCCTCAAATAAATGGCCCAAGGCCTACTCAAACATGGGTCCAAATGCAACACACATAGCCCAACTCATATGCAATACTATGGGCCCATAGGGAAGGTTAGGGCCTAACATAAAGATCACCAATTCCATATATTGTGGTGGACCTAGTGGGCAGCCCATTACTTAAACCTCATGGTAAAAAATAAAATAAAAAATCAGGCTCTAGTCAAGTAAGTTGGGCCTACAACCCGACCCAAGAATATAATTGATTTGGAGGGCAACTAAGGGCCTAACCATTTGTGAAATCTAACCCACTAACCCAGCACAACATTATGGTGAAAATGGCCCAAGAGTCCACCGGGCCTAGCAAGAAGGTTCCAGCCCATTTGGGCCTAAAGAGTCCAACAATCTAACTACATACATGGTCCCAAATAGCCCAATCTATGGTGGGCCTCAAGGGTGCATTAATTAAGCCCAAATTTAGGGATTAAGGACATGAATTAATCCCTCCATGGTCCTCACAATGTGGTGGGCCCGACTTCTTAAATTCTCAGCCCAAAGGCAATGTACAATTACAATATATTGCTGGATTTTTGTTCCACCAGTTTTTATGGGCCTCTTGGAGCCCAGAAAATGGTCCATCTGATTAGAGTAAGGATTTAGAGTGGTCCAGCATCAGGTATAGGGGCCCCACCACATAGGGAACACCCCAAATACATCAGAAATAGGTGGGCCACAATGCTGGACCAAAGGTCTAACAGTAGCCCCACCATGGGCATCCTAATGAGCTAGACGCCCAGTCCTACATGAATGCATACGATGGGCCCCACCTTGGAAAGCTCCACACCAAGGTGGACCACATATAAGAGGGCCTCAAAATGAATGGCCACATGGATAAAATACACATCATAGTGGGCCACAAAATAGGTGGGACGGCTAGCCTTGCTGGACGGCCCTACCATGGGCGTCCAGCCAGGTGGGCCAGTCCAACCACCATATCCGGAAAACCAGTGGCCCGTTTAGCCTGAAACTTGGTAGGTGGGTCCCTCCAGAATAAATTTCAGAATTTTACAAGCATAAGAAATATTTTTAAGTTAAATGGCAACCAAATATGCTGCAAAAATCTGGTTGCTACAGAATTCTAACTGTCGATATATTTAGGACCTTATGGAGTGGGCCTAGACCTACCAAACCCTTGAAAAAATTGTGAGAAGGGTGGTCCTACATATGGACAATAACTAGGGTCTTCTGGGGTGGCCCACTTCTTCCAGAAAGTCAGGTAAACATAGTGATTTCTGTCATACAGTATTGCTGAACTGTTCAGAAAATTCTGGACAGTTAACCATCTTTGGCAAAACCCATGGGCCTCAATCATGGGAGATAGTGTGTGGGTCCCATACCACATCAAAGTGGGGTCCACACACTACAAAACCCCTAAAGAAATTTGGGGTAAAAGGAGTCTAGAAATTGATTTAAACATCAACCCAAAACACATACTCCAACTGGGCTGAAATCTGGACAACAACATGTGCTGTCCATATTTTGGCCCATACAATATAATCAAAGGGCCCATAGCCCCGATTCAATATGTGGGGTCCACCTTGATATATCAACAAAATTTCAGGGCCATAAGTTCACCCAAACCTCCATGAAAAGTGTAATTTGGAGGTCACCTAAACCATGCATGCATGGTTGGGCCTGGACGTCCAATCAAGTGGGCTTGGATGTCCACCTTGCTTGGGGCCTGGGAGGTTACTGACCTACTTTGGTGGGCCACACCTCATCAACATACATAGAAGAAAAGACAGAAAGGGGAGAGAAAAGGAGTTGTAAGACCCGATACCCCAGAAATCTGGTTTGTACACTAGATAGCCGTTGGTTGTAGGTCCATTGGCCCCGAGAATATTTTGACTTGATCATAATGTTGTTCTATTATCGAGCCGCAAGCCGTATTTCAACCTAATGTCCGAATGTTAAGATACAGACTTAAAATTAAACAATCTGAGAAATGACCATTATGTCCTTATTTTAGGTGGGGCTCCGCCAACATCGAGTTTTTAATCCGTTAGGTCGGAGAGCCTAACTGTTGTGGTCGTAGTCAAGTTACGGAGTTACTGGCGAAAACGACATGTCAATAGGACACTTGGATTGTAAGTTACGCATCGATATGTACATGTATATTTTGAGAAAATATACTCAAATGACCTTGATGTTTTTCAAATTATTGGAATACGTTAGTTTAAATCACTTAAATAACCTTTTGTTTATTACTACCATAAGTTTAAATTTCTCAAAATTAACACAATACATCCCATAACCCTCCATTTTAGCCAAAAGCCACTTTAAACCCATTTACAAACCCACAAATAGAAAAACGCTCTTTCAAACATTTCATTTTCCAGCACTCTACTAGTCGGGGAGAAGAAGAAGAAGAGGAAAAGAAGAAGAGGAAAAGAAGAAGAAGAGGAAAAGGAGAAGAAGAAGAAGAAGAGGTTGAGATCCAATCCTCTGCTCATTATAGGTGAGTGCATAGATTAGGAGCACTTATATGTGTAAGTTAAGATTTCCTTCAAAACCCTATCGCTGGATTTTCTGGTTTAAGGTTAGGTTTTCGCTGGATTTTCTATTTTCTAGTTCGATTTTCGCTGGATTTTCAGTTAGGGTTAGAAGATTCCTGAACTTACTGTTTTAAGGTGAAATTAGTGCTGGATTTTCTGTTTGAGGGTTCGGTTCTTGCTGGAATTATTGTTTAAGGGTTAGGTTATCGCTGGAATTGCTGTATTAGGGTTATGTTATCGCTGGAATTGCTGGATTTATTGCTGGAATTGTTGTATTAGGGTTAGGTTATCGCTGAATTTTATTTAGGGTCAGATTCTTGCTGGATTTATTGTTGGAATTGCTGTATTAGGGTTAGGTTATCGTTACATTTTCATTTAGGGCTCAATTAGTGCTGAAATTTCTGTATTAACGTTAGAATATTGCTGGATTTTCGTGTGGGTTATGTTCTCACTGGATTTAGGTTAGAATATTGCTGGATTTTCGTTTGGGTTATGTTCTCACTGGATTTAGGTTAGAATATTGCTAGATTTTCGTTTGGGTTATGTTCTCGCTGGATTTAGGTTAGAATATTGCTGGATTTTCATTTGGGTGATGTTCTCCCTAGATTTAGGTTAGAATATGCTGGATTTTCGTTTGGGTTTGGGTTATGTTCTCACTGGATTTAGGTAGAATATTGCTGGATTTTCATTTGGGTTATGTTCTCGCTGGATTTAGGTTAGAATATTGCTGGATTTTGTTTGGGTTCTATTCTCGTTGGATTTTTCTGAAGGTTATTGCGTGTTTAATTAGTGAGATTATTAATGAAAGGTTGGATGATAGAGATAAGTAGTTTGTTTAAATTCATACAAATTGCTATCGGTTTTTCCTGTCCCTTACAAAGTACGCCCATTACCTGTTTGACAAATTGTTTCAAAGAAATATCCTTCATCCTTTTAATGTCGTTACTTTTGAGAAAGAGCATGCTTGTAGCATGAAGTTTTATAGCAGAATAAATCTCCATATTGGAGTTACATTGGCTAAGTCATGTGCATATCATATGCATGATTCCTAGTTGTTGTTCATTATATACTTGAGAGTGAATGATTCATCTTATGATATGGTGATCCTAGTGGATTGTGGTGCGACACACGATGTGTCTATGATGAGTATGTAAACCGTCTAGATACATGATGTGTTACATGAGATCCTTATAGGAACTTAAATGTGGAACTTAAATGTATGAGGAGACCACATGAGGGAGGTCGTCCTATGCTTGCCTTGAAAACCATGACATATTGTGCTTGTATGTGGGCTTATGCATATGAACATACTTTGTTATAACTTGAGTTGGACACCACACACCGAAAATGTATAATTCGACAGGACATGATTAGAGGGTCCGTGGGTGAAAGTCCCTAACCCCGATTGGTACCATTGGGAGCGACCAATGCTTAGACCGGGTGAAGAACAGAGCGCTAAAATGCTGAAATACTAAAGTAGGCAGCGACTCCCACCGACGTGTGTCGATTGGTAGAGGTTTGACCTGACCTGCTTATGGCAAGCAAAGATAGGTTGTGTGTGACGAGCTCGTAAATTGTGGGCTATCATTTTGCCAGACGACTTATGACTTCTCGCTGTTAGGCAGATAGTGAGGTGCAACTCAAGTGGGTTAGACTATTCGTCCCGTGAACTATGTAGTCCCATCTCTGTAGTTGACCATGGTGGAAAAGTCTATACAAGTGGGTAAAAGTCTCACCTCTGTTTTAGACTTTGGTGATCCAATTGGGAAATATGGAAGGTTGTGGAACTGTTGAAAGAGTGTGTATGTTACAAGTGGGTAGAAGTCCCACCTCTGTATATAATTAAAAACAATAATTTGGAAGCCTGTGCATTTGTGTGCATTAAATGAGCATGACATGAAACATGCATTTTCACGGCACACAGCACTCACTGGGCATAGTAGCTCAAGCTTTCCTTTCTATTTTTTTTTCAGGTGAGAGTAGGGAGCTGCAGGAGTAGAGGCTACAGACTCCAGTTGTTCTTTTGTTGGTTTTGTACAGTGTGTATTTTTTTTGTAATACCCTGCATATGTACATCAGGTAAGTAAATATGACGTAGTTTATGTTTTGGTTTTGCCCTGAGGTGCTCAGTTGTACACAGTAATATATATTGCATATGATGAATTTTGAGAAATGCAACGTGTTTGTTGGTTTTGCTTTTAGAATCTTCCTTGTGGAGCCCCGCTTATGGGACTTAGTATGTGCTACTTGAAAGTCCCAAGAATCGGAGTTCTACGGAGGCTGTCAACCAAAATCTGGTGTATAGTAATCGTGGATTACCAATACTAGATTTAGGTCGTGACAGAAAAGGAGCAAGAATCGGCCATAGGTGGGTGGTCCCGTCACTAATGTGCCACCCGCACACAATCCACACCATCACTATTCATATGAGTTTACATGCATGGCAGGGTATATTAAAATAAATTGCTGGATGGTAGGGGTTTCTTCCCTACATGCATGCAAGGCCTAGATGGCCCATGAGATACAAGAAATAAGAGGAATCATCATGGTGGGTCCATAGAAAATGACTCACCATGAAATGGATTATGTAAGATCTAGGCCCTTAGCCTTCTTCCTAGGAGCCATGTAGGGCCTCCCCATGGATTTGGGGCCCTACATGCTTCCATGTATATAGAAGAAAGAAGAGAAGAAAGAGAACAAAAGAAGAGGGTGAAGAATGTTGATGAAGCACCCACCTTGAAGAGATGACTCCAAAACTCAAGATCTAGGTTCTATTCTTCAAAAGGAGGTGTTTGAAGGTTGGAGATGGGTTCTTAGTGGTTAGATGGTGGGGGAGAGAAGGAAGAAAGGACTGGAATTAGGAAGAGAGGGGTGGGATGTTCATTGCTAAGGAGGGTGAGAATGAGAGAATGAGAGGGAGGAGAGAGAGAGAGAGAGAGAGAGAGAGAGAGAGAGAGAGAGAGAGGTATAGAGAAGCAATGATTTCTCTTGTTAGAAAAGAGAGAAACCCCATGATGAGTCTTGGGGTGGTAACTAAAGCTAATGATAGCCTCTCTAGCTAGCTACTCTAGGCTAGGTTAGGTTAGGTAGGGTTAGGTGTGTAGGTTTCCTAGAAAGGAGCACTTAGGTGGGACCCACCATGGAAAAATGTGTGAGCCCCTATCAAGTGGGCCTCATACATGATGAGTGGTCAAGAATTGATGGGTCAATAATATAAGACGCACATGTCAGATTCACGTACGAGATGCGGTGTTGGAACCGTGGTGCTGATGCGGTTGCAATGGAAGAGGTTTCGAGTTGATCCGAGTCGGGTCTACATGACCAGACTTAAGGATGATCGCAAACACTATCCATAGGTCGCGGGTCGCCGGGGTTCGACCGGTAGGACCATGAGACCTAGGGGAACGGAATGTATACTCGAGGTAGGGTCTTACACATCTTATCCAATTGGAAGATATCTCAGTAAAACCAAATCTGAACTTCCTTTGACCTAATTCTCAATGGATGAGAGGTGTGAGAACTGGAAGTGATTCCATCACAAAACCATGCCCATGAGATAAGACAAACAACAGGGTTTATCAATCCCACAACCAATCATAAGAGAATCATAAAGATTAGAAGGATTCCATCACCCAACCATGCCTATGAGATGATGGTGAACAACGGGATTTCATAATCTCAATACATGAAAAGAACATACTTAAAGCTATTGCAGATCTATTGTGCTTTAAGTCACAATAAACTATTAAAAACTGAAAGTATTTCTTATAATCAAACTAGAATCAAAGATAGTTCAATTTAAACATGAATCAAAGCAGTAGAAAATATCTCATCACGTACAAGCTTCACCTTTTAGCCCTATCTAAGAGGTTTAGTCAACCATAGACATGATTGAACTAAAATCTCTTAAGAAAAACATAAAAATAACAAAGGAAAGGGAAGAAAAACTCTTGGCGATGGCTTCTCCACGCTTTTGTTCCACTCCACAAACCCTAGAAGATGTCTATGAACATCGTAGGGAGTCCTATTTATAGTTGTGGAACTCCAACTTTCACATCTAGTTGGAAAACTCTAAAAATCGCCTCAAATTTATGCAGTTATTCAAAATAGGCTTCACTCTGCTCAATTTCATAGAATGACCCAGAGTTTCAGAACATGCTTCTTCAGGATACTTTTAGGAATATGTTTATTTTCAGGACAATTTCAGGATTCCTTTTCTTCACTTCAAATATTTGATTCTCTTCATTCCTTGGTTTTCTTGGATCTTTAGCATGTGAATTCTTCAATCTTGGCCTTCTAAGATCCATCCCTTGCCTCAGTGATTCTTGAGCATCAAATCCATGCTTTTAGCACCCTTTTCAATCCAAGCTCTTATATTCACCTTGTAATACAAACATGAGTAAAATAAAACATTAATTATTATCGTGTTCATAAAACCAAGTAATAAATGGGGTCCAATATGCAATATTTGACCCTCAACACAGTCCCCAACCAGCATTTTGCTAGTTCTGAGCAAAGTATGTGAAAAATGAACTTTAATGCGCAATGTTCAAACCTTTTTCAGAAAACAATCTTTTATGTAATCAAGTATAAATGAGTAGACTCAATGATGAGAAAGTGAGATTTTGAAAACCTAGAGTCGAATCACATAAGCAATCAATCAAATAATTTCTTTATCCATTAAGTCAGAGTATAGTTCACATATCAAGTTTTTCAATGTGCACAGTGAAGATCAACTTACTTTCTATAAGGATACTATCGTTACATCATGCTAGCCCTGCTCATCACTTTAAGATTGGTTGAAAACTTGAGTACTGATTCTGAACTTATATCATTTTCCTTCTTTTTTCCACTTTTTTATTTTATATCGACGGTCATTTATATTCATTCAGTCTTTTTAGTCTTTTTTATTTTCTTTCGAATTGTTTCATTCTTTTTCAATCTTTTCACCACACACATGACCCTTTTTGTCGATCTCCTGTTTTTTAACTGGTTCTTTTCATCTTTTAAGGTGGATAAAATTATCTAGACTTGATTCTCACCATCTATTAATGATTCGCATATTAACAATAAGAAATTCTAGCATTATTCATAGAAAACAATTTGAACGTGTCTTGTGATTTAGATTAACATGATACTCAAACTTCCTCTTAATCAATTGAGCACAAGAACTTAGGTGATAAATTACTTACATGAATAGACTTCAGTAATTCAAAATTCAATCCCTATCTTATCATCATACTCAAAACATTCTTAAATACATAACTTATCGCTTTCCAAATAGATAAACATTGAAATTTTTTTGCAAATTTTGCTCAAAACTGAGAAAACACTTATTAGTTTACATAATCTCCCACCCCCAACGTAAAATCTACATTGTCCTCAATGTAAAAGAAATTAGCATGATTTGCAAAAGAGACAACGTAATTAAAGGAGAAGTGTGAAAAGATAGTACCTAATTTTGAAGCTTTTTCCAAAGGATCGTAGCATGAAGGTGGGTTAGCACAAGAATTTAACAACTGAAAAGTAAACTATCAAGGTGTCCCGTATCGGTATCAATTGGCGTAACGGTGCCCTTCGATACCGATACGAATACGGGGGTGTAACGGTGATACGAGGGCGTAACAGCCCGTAATGGTGCAAATTTTTCTTTTTTTGCCAAAAAAATATGAATTAAATCCGGAATATTCTAAGCATTCCAAATGTGCATTCATTTATAAATTGGAACATGTTTATGGTGGTGTAACGGTCCACTCTTTGGTGAGAAGTTGTATCGGACTGTCTGATTAATTTTTGAACCAGGTAACCTGAATTTGACTACAAAATTCATATATTTAATTTTCTAAATATCTAATTTATATACTTAATAACTTGATATCATTTCTCCTAATAATTCTTTTAAAAAATGAAATTAAATTCAGATAGATGGCGTTGCCAATTTGGGGCTGACTTGGAGGACCAATTTATGCTCCAAATCAGCCTCAAATTCATGTAATTTATTGCCATTATCCCACTTATAAATTGGTGGACATTTATTGGATAATGAATCATGAAAAAAATCAAAAGGCCTTATTTTAAAAAATAAAAGTCCACAAATTAACAATTAAAACTATTCAAACAATTTGATTTTGGCATTGTGAGTTAGCAATTGCAGTCCATAATTTAATTGGTAAATTTTAAGTTAACATATGTCTAGTGTACAATTTTTTAAGGGCCCGAATTAGGCGGGACTCAGATTGTGAAGTGTAGCACAAGTGTCAAAGTTTTTTGGGCCCACTCATGATGAATGTGTTATATCCACACCGTCCATCTATTTTGCCAAATAATTTTAGGGCATGAGCCCAAAAATGAGGCACATCCAAAGCTCAGGTGAACTGCACCATAAGAAACAACAATAATTAAACGTCCACCATTAAAATTTTATTGGGGGCTACAAAAGTCTTAAATCAAGCTGACATGTGTGTTTTCCCTTCATCCACGTCAATGTGACCCAATTAATAGATTAGATGAAAAATAAACATCACAGTGGACCCAAAGAAATTTTTAATGGTGAGCATTCTATAACCACTGTTTCCTATAGTGTGGTCCACCTGAGATTTGGATCTTACTAATTTTTTGGATCATGACCTAAAATGATATGGTAAAATGAATGGATGGCATGGATAAAATATATACATTATGGCGGGGCCACGCGGCACGTGTACAAAACACGCTACCCGCCTGGTGTACCTGTGTATTGACATCAGTAAGTCCTGTGGGTCTGATCATGATGTATGTGTTATATCTAAACCATCCATTCATTTGATGAGATCGTCTTAAGGCTTGACATGAAAAATAATGCAGATCTAATTATCAAGTGGACCACACTGCAAAAAGCAGTGGGGGATTGAACATCTACCATTGAAACCCTTTTTGGGATCACAAAACTTTTGGATCAATATGAAATTTATTTTTCCTCTTCATTCAGGTCTTTTTGACCTTATGAACAGATTGGATGGAAAATAAATCTTATGGTGGGCCTACGAATTGTTTAACGGTGAAAATCATCATCTCGGCTGCTATTTTTGGTGTGGTCCAGACGATCTTTGGATACGATTCATTTTTTGGCTAATACTCCAAAATGATATTTAAAAATAGGTGAATGGTGTTGATATAATAAATACATCACTGTGGAGCCCATGTAACTTTTATCTCCTTTGAACCGTTCGTACAACTCGGAGCTCGAGGAGTGTCAGCGCTTGTCTTAGTGTGACACGTACCTACAGCAGCTAAGCTGGCGTGTGGTACACTTGCCAAAAAAAAAAAACGGGAGAGAGAGAAACCGAAAAGAAAAAAGAGGGAAAGAAGAGAAAGAAAAAAGAGGGAAAGAGGGAAAGAGGGAAAGAACATAGAGAGAGAGAGAGGAGAAGATGAAGAAGAAGAAGAGGAAGAAGAAGAAGAAGGTCGCAGTCGCAGCTGCCCGAGAAGAGGAAGAAGAAGAAGAAGAAAAGAAAGGAAAACGGGTAAGTTTTTTTTCTCTTTTTTTTTTTCAAGGCCCATAACAACCGTTATGGGTCCGTAACGACCGTTACAGCTGTAACGACCATTTTGACCCTGTATCGCGTAATGGTGTCCGCCGTTACCGTTACGTATCGGCCGATATGACCGTATCGTAACGGATACAGGACACCCTGCAAACTATCCTAAGCAGCAGAAACAAACTATCCTAAAACAGCGGAAGCAAACTATCCTAAAACAGCAAAAAACAGTAAACCTAACTACACCTCAATCAGACTAAGAGGTCAATCCTGGTAAACAGGATCAATCAGAGGTATGGACATGTCCTCTGAATCAAATTTCTCAACAAATGGCTTTTATCAATGTCCATTTACTTTAAATTCTTTGTCATTGTTCAGATCTTATATCTCGAGGCCCCATGAGGATAAACATTAGTAATAGTGAAAGGACCGGTCCAACGAGATAGGAGTTTGCCCGGAAAGAGATGTAACCGAGAATTACACAGGAAGGCTTTCTGACCTGATGTGAATGATTTTCAAAGAATGTGTTGGTCATGAAACACCTTCATCCTATCCTTGTAAATTCTCGAGTTCTCGTATGCATCCGTTCACCACTCCAAATATAAGGTTGCGATGTAGTAATAATCTTGGTAAGACCGAGGTCGAATCCATAGGGACTGAACCTTGTACGTAATCTGAAAGTAACTAGAACTAGAACTAGAAGAAGATGTATCTAAATCAGAAGAATTTAAGAGAATAATGATGAATTATTAAACGAAAACTTGTAAAATTCAAAGGTGAGGAAACTAGGGTTTCTAAGGATCCACTTGTAGAGATCAGGGAGATTTATGCTTGATTCAAGAACATAACTAGAATCAGAGTCTTATCTTCTTCCAATTGGAAGATATTTCATTAAAAATCAAATCTGAACTTCCTTTGATCTAATTTTCAATAGATGAGAGGTATGAGAACTACAAGTGATTCCATCACAAAATCATGTCCATGAGACGATGGTGAACAACAGGGCTCCCAAGTTTACAATCTCTACAGTGAAAAGAACATACTTAAAGCTATCGCAGATCTATTGTAATTTGAGTCACAACAAACCATTAAAACCTAAAAGTATTCCTCGTAATCAAACTATAATCAAAGAGAGTTCAATAAACATGAATCAAAGCCATAAAAAGGATCCCATCACACTACAAGCTTCACCTCTTAGCCCTAGCTAAGAGGTTTAGCTCATCATATACATGATTGAAATAGCGGTGAAGACCGCTTGAGTAGAAGTTAGAATATGCCAATATGTCCTAGGGGGGGGGGGGTGAATAGGACTTTTTAAAGATTTATGAGTTATTTAAAAATCCTATCGCACTAATCCTATCATGTATGCAATTTTTCAAAATTACTCAAATGTAACTCTACTGGCTTCCAAGCCAAGTAGAGGATCCAATCACAAACTAATCAAGATATAGCAATATGCAATTTAGTCTATGTTGGATGTGACTGTGTGTGTGTGTGTGAGAGATGTGATCAGATATACGAATATGAATGGATTGTCATAAATCACACATAGAGAAAGCAATTACAAACAAAGTCATTTTATAGTGGTTCGACGAAAAGTCTACTCCACTCCCGGCTGCCGCACTCATCCCTTGAGTGTACCAGAATTCACTAAGGAGGTTTCTCAGGGTTCACCTCTAACCTAAGGTTTTAAATCAGGTTCACCTTCAACCTTTACACGAAGGTTTCTACTCGGTTCACCTCTAACCTTGGAGTTTCACCGGTTCACTCCTAACCAGATGTTTATGCTCTCCATAGAGCAAGGGTCCACACAACGCACCCAGAGATTTCTACTCGGTTCACCTCTAACCCGGGAGTTTCACTGGTTCACTCATAACCAGATGCTTATGCTCTCCACAGAGCAAGGGTCCACACAACTGTAACAGCCCGAATTTTTGTCAACCTGGGATTAGACGTCCTTAGGCAATGGGTCGATCCTAACACCTTATTAACTTGTCAAAACTCAGTCCCAAAGGCTAAAAATCGCTTGTGAACCCATTTCTTTCACAAATCCCACCCTTCACCACCTTGTTCCTTAAAATTTTTAAAGTACTTTCACCCTTGACACTATCTTAAACTAGCTAAGTAGTATAACTTGGATCACTTTATATACAAACTACAAAGGACTAAGTACCACATCAGACAGAAATCTTACAGGACTAAATCCTTTAGAAATTAGGCGAGATTTAGCTAGTGTTAAACTAGAGTGCCTGTGAAATTAGCACCAATCACTTTAAATACGATCTGCAAGACCTAAAACTTGTAGAATCATTGACGCTAGGTTACCCTAAAATCTAGGATCAATCTCATTACCCAGCTGCTCTCGGGAGCATCTCGAAACTTTGTATCAGATCTGGACCACACGTCGGAAGTCCGATTAACACGAAGTTAAGGAATTAGGACCGCCTTGCTGGGCTTGACAATCATCTCGGAAATCAAATCCAGATAGTGTCCCAGCGCTATTCGCTTGAGCTCGGAGTGAAGAGTGTGAGAAATGTGAAATTAATTCAAAATAAAATATCTTGAATAGTAATCTGACACCACTCGCTTGCGGATCAGTTTTAAGCAACCAGACTGTCAGAATCAGAACAAATTATACCCTCGGATCAGGAGAAATTTCATACACATTTACGTGTACTCGGAATCTCCGATCAAGATCCGCTGACCGTTGAACTGAAACTGGTCCGCCACACGTGATCTGGAAATTCCACTGAAACAAAAACTTAACTCCACGTAGATCCGATGTTGGTGAGCTTAAGTCCGACCTTTGGCTTAAGGAGGCCCGACAGAAGTCCTCCGTTGAGCTGGAAAAGTCCTGCTTTGGTTATAACCTAAGTATACTTTGACCTGGAGTCTATTTCGGTGAGTTTTTAGACTATATAAGGACCTTAAACCCTCTCTCATTCCAACCATACGAATTTGAGAGAAACCCTAGAGAGAGAAGAGAGAAAAGAGAGAGAAAGTGTGGGAGCAGTGGGAGAATCTCCCTACCACTCTTCTCTGCCGCTCCACGAGCTCCACCGCTCCATTCTCATCGCTTTCCCGGTGATTCCAGCCTGGTTTTATGTAAGAAACCCTAACCCTAATCTGATTTGGGGCTTAGGTGGTTGTAGGTTATGAAATAGCTAACCTATTCCGTTCTATAGGTCGCCAAACTGCCAAATACGAAGGCTTAGCAAACCTAGCTGATTTGTTACGATTCTACGATAAAAGGTACTTTAGGTGTATAGGTTATGGTTTTCAACGCTTTCAATGTCAGATAATGATAGATTCATGATCTGCATGCAATTGCACATGTACAAAGTGCTATCTGTTTTCCGTTTCGATTAAAGATGAAAAATATGGAATTCTACATACTCTAGGTATTTGTAGAAAGTACCGTATACGTATAAATTTTGGAAATATGTTTGACATGATTATTTGTTGTATGAATATATTATACATGGATAAAATACTTGTTTGGCGAAAGGACTCGACCTAATACATGTTTTGCTAATATACACTATGTATGTAGAAATAGTGTATTTTAGAAATTACCGTATACGTATACGTTTTGGAGATGTGTTTGCCATGATTATTTGCTGTATGAATATATTATATATGGATAAAATACTTGCTTGGCGAAAGGATAACCCTAATACATGTTTTGTTAACATACACCATGTATGTTGTAATAGTGTATTCTAAGTGTTTGTGGAAATGACCGAGTGAGTATAGAATTCTCATTCGTGCTCGCCATGACTAATTGTCATGGATATATGATTATTGTATTGGCGATCCCCCTTTGACGAAAGGATTTGCCCTAAATCACGCCACGGCCAATACACACTGTATATGCTAAAATGTGTGGCCCAAGTGTTTGTGGAAATGACTGAACGAATATGGAACTTGGATTCCTGCTTGCCATGACTATCCGTCGTGGGTGTATGCGTGTTATGATTGGGGTAACTCCCTAGTGAAAGGATTTGGCCTTATACCTATGTAATCAATATATGTCATGTATGTTGATACATGTATTTTAAAGTGTTTGTTGAAATGTCTGAATGAGTAGTAGTTAGTAAATTGTAATGTATAAGGGTGTTGAGATATGATTCTCAACTCCTTCAACTATGTGTATGATTTCCTTGGATAGCTGTGTGATTAGGAATGGAATACGTACAAAGTCATGCTTGTGTTGTACTTCATAATATGCTCAACTACTTTTATGATTTTATCTATGTAAGGCATATGTTTAAATTCATATTTACATTGTATGATCCGTCATGGGCGATGGGGGAGTGGAGCAACGAATGCGTGCAACAGCCCTGGCAGCCCTAAACGGATAATATCAGTCTTTGATTGTATGATTTGAATTTTGATCCATTACTGCTTTAAATATCTGAAATTGAATGTGATTGGGGCTATTGTATACTCCAGGCAGTCGGTAATGGGATCGAATTCGTGGTTGAGTTTCATTTGTCACGTGAGATGTGTTCGACGAACCCGAGTCGTACTTCGGTTGGCGATAGTGGTTGGCCACACGAAGTGCTTATGCGCTTCATATCGTTCAACTTGTTGTGCGCTCGAGCTAGCTGAGCTCGTCAAGCAACCCGATCTGTCTTATGTACGTTCACCATGTTTGGATGCTACTGCTTGAACCTAAGGTACCAAACTTACCAGTGAAATCCCTTTTAACCATGGTACCTCGATCCGCTAAGACTCATGAGCCGGGCATGGTGGTATGGGACACCGTGGTCGAGCTGTCGGCCTACGCTGGGGCCACGTGCCTTCCCGTAGTGAACAGTGAGCAACCAGACTCGTGAGCTGATTATGGTGGTATGGGACACTATATTCGAGCTGTCGGCCTACACTAGCGTAGCCTGGCTGTGGTCCCCAGTCAGGTTGCATCCGAGTCCCATTGTCAATAAGTGGACTGGTCGGGCTTCGAAAATAGACTGTCAGTTGGTAGGACGTTAGTGGAGTGACCTTAAGCATACTCTGAATTTGCGGTGAGGCGACGAGTGTTACCGCGGTGTATAGAGTATGAACTAGGCCTGTTTTTGTATAGTGATGAATCGTTAAAGGGGTGATGGGGGAGTGGTGTAACCTTTGTGCGTAACAGCCCTGACAGCCTCTGCAATGACCTAGAAAACACACCATCGTCTGAGATTAACTAGGACTGACGACCCTAGAATGGATCATGTTTGGGAATGATATAAGGGAGGTACCTTAGTTTCCCAATCCTGCTGTTTGAAATGGATTAATAAATACTCGGTAATCATGCTCATCATGCATTGCATGTGCCTGGAAGATGTGGAGCACTGAGGGATGAAAGCATGCCGCGAATGTGAGATTGTGTTGCACAAGGGAGGGTGTGGTGAGGGCATACATCATGTCATTCATACTTGCATTAATAAGAGTAGCTAGAATTGTTTGATTTTACTGCTTTATCATTACTGCTTGACTGAATTGATAACATGTTAACCTATGCTTTATTGTTCCACTGAGTTGATCACTCACTCCCACGTTACGGGACGGTGTTTTTAAACACCAACCAGACCCTGTTGTAGCTGTAGGTCTTGGCGATGCTTGTGAGGCGGAGCCAGACCTCTGCGACGATGAGGACACTTTCTTGCATGTGTTATTTTCTGGCGGCTTCATGTAAGACGTGCCTTGATCGACGGGGTTACAGGGATGTTGGCTAGATGACACTACACCTTTGGTATATTTTAAAATTATACTTGTAATTCTTTAACCTGGTAACATTATCACACTCTGGAGACTCACCATAGTTTATATATGTTATCTATCTATCAGGGTCTTCCGCTTGCAATTTTACTGTCTCTGGAGTATGATATTCTGTTTTGGCTTAATCTTACTCATGTTCAATGCACTAATACAGACAACATTCAATCATCATTATCTATGTTGCATAAGTGATGTTCTGGGAACTCGGGTGTTGAGTTATGCTCGACCCCCGATTTTTCGGGATGTTACAACAACGCACCCACAGCGTACACTCCCGCCGGAGGCCTCCTTGAGGACTTCAAAGGGTGAGAACCACTTAAGACACAATCCTAGAAAGGAATGATCGCAAGTGTCCTCCTGGACTCTAGATACTTACTGATAAGTTGATGAGTCCCGTTAAGCACAACGCCGAAGATCTCCTCCTCCTTGTTGACGAAGATCTTCTGCTCCCTTGATCCGCAACACAAAGATATACCAAGACTAAGCTTAAGGTTGGGTCAAGGTGAAGATGGAATCCTACTCTCTAAAGATTTTCCTGTTAGGAAGATAGAGTAGTTCCAATCTTATGCATTTAAGGCATCCCAGCATAATGATTTGCCATTAAGGTAGTAGCTGGAGGATCCTTGAACGCGAAATTTCATTCCCCAATCCACTCTATTGAATATCAATGATGAGGGTGGATTGGAGGATAAACTCCCTTGAGAGAAAGGGCTTTAGGTATAGGATATAAGTTGAAACACTCAAAAGCTCTCCCTACTTTCTCTCACAGCAACAAAAGACAAGTCCTCAATAAATAAGCAAAAAGTTCCAACGGATATAAAACGGTCACATTTATGACAGAGTTCGATATCATCGAGTAGGTTCGATATCATCGAGCGTATACTCTCGATAGCATCGATGGTCTGCTCGATGACTCAAACTCGATGTCATATGCTTTTGAAAGTCTTTGCCAATTGGTCGATGAATCGAGGCTATTGTTGATGTCATCGGATTTCGAACTCCGATTTCATCGATGACAGGTTCGATCTATCGACACTTGAAAAACGAGAGAGAGACTTGACTTTGAGATATTTCAGGTTTTCATGAATGATCGGGGGAACCGTCGAGGTCATCGGAATTTGAATGTCAATGACATCGATATCAAAGTCGAGGCATCGATAAATCCAGCTGATTTATCTTGAACTTGCGGGACAGATTATGGCTTTGTTCGATGCAATCGATCTGGTGTCGATATCATCGATATTTGAATATCGATTAAATTGAAGGGCCCCCAATCATAGTTAAAAACAACTCGAAATAACTGCTGTAAGAAATGCGCGCCCACTGTCGATATCATCGATAGACCTCCGTTCTTATCGATGTTTGAATTCAGGCCATATCGGACGGTCATCGATATATCGAAGAATTTTGAGATTTTTATTAAAAAACAGGGGCGCCGGAAATCTGCCTCTCGATCTTATCGAGCCACTCTCGATGGTCTCGAGATTTGAATATCGATGATATCGATATGTTTATCAATACATCGATAATTCTTCCAGATATATTGTGAAGTCGCTGGACATATTTAGTGCTTTTATCGATGATATCGATAGGTGTATCGATATATCGATAAATCCGTCCAAATGAATATATAGTTGCTAGACATTTTAGTCCTCTTATCGATAGTATCGTTAAGGTATCGAGGACATCGACAATGCAGGTCGATCATATCGAGGGTGCTTTGATATAATCAACCGGGCAAGAAAAACTTAGAGATTTTCCTATTTTGCCAAAAGTTTTCTCACCTTAAAAACCCTAAGATGTCTATCTTGTTTTAAGGGTTTTAATCACCTGGGGTTTTGGGACACGGGATGTGAGGTTATGATTTACCTATTGCGAGCTTCCACACATCCGGTTGAGACAAACGCTTGAAATAATCTTTCTATCGAGTTCTGCAGCCAGTCTGACTTACCACACACGTAACTTGACAAACCAGGGCACTAGCAGGTGCACTTTCAATCTCTCCCTTTGTCAATTACGTGATAAAATACCCAAAACACCCTACAACACTTCTAGACACACCCTAAATTGTGTGTAGATGCATTTACACAAATTTACAACTTTTCTAACCCATGTACACATTCTAGAAGTATCTGCTCCCCCTTCAAAACTCCCCCTTTCTTGGTGTAGCTGCTCCCCCTAACACCTGCAACACATTAGATATACAATTTTTTGATCGGGGTGTTTTAAATTGTTCTCCCCCTTTTTGTCAGTCATTAGCAAAGGTATAGCAAGTGATATTGGCTGAAGCTTAAAATACTTGGGAGAACCAATCAGATAGAAGCAGAACAATCGATGTATAACGAGCAATACAATTTTTAAAACAGACATCAATTTCAGAAGTTATGAATGCATGTAAAATAAGATAGAGCAGTTGTGAAGCAGTTGAAAGATTCATTAAAGGCATCACATGCATTCCAAATTAGAGACTTGATTAACCAGGGGGGAACAACAAAAATATGGCATTAATGATATGAATTCTATTTAGCCATAGAAAAACCAAAACTGCCCCATACGGCAGTAAATCCCAAACCAAAAACAACTGCTTAGTCCAACCACAAAATATACTGCTCCACACAGCAGCTACCCAAAAAAAACAAGCCCATATATGGGCACTCAACAACATCCATCAACATTAGCCCATCTGTGGGCATATACAACCAAAAGGAGAAAAAAAAAGTGCATATCTTAGAGGGCTATCATACACACCAGTGATAGCGAAGAACATCAAAAAAGATACTGATGTTCAAACGTGGAGATAAGGGTAAAGTGTATATGATAGCATGCATGACCCGACCTTTGTTCACTCCCCAAGTGTAGGGTTGTGATGTAGTAATTAACTCGGTAAGATCGAGGTCGAATCCACAGAGACTGAAATCTGTATGTATTCTGAAACTAACTAGAACTAGAAATAGGATAAGATGAAATCTAAATTGAGTGTTTTCAAGAGAATAATGGTGAATAATTAACTAAAACTTAAATAAATTCAGAGGAAGGGAGACTAGGGATTCAGAGGATCCCCTTGTAGAGATCAGGGAAATCTTATGCCTGTATCAAAAATCATGGAAATCAAATGAACTGATGTTGATATAGTTTTCAAGAGATGAGAGGTATATGAATTAGAATGAATTCCATCACCAAACCATGCCCAGGAGACAAAGCAAACAACAGAATTAAACTAATTACCAACCAGTCAACATGTTTATAAAGATTAGGAAGGGTACCGTCATCCAACCATGCCCAGGAGATGATGGTAAACAACAGGGCTTCCTGACGTCATAAACATTAAAAGGCAAAGGAAATACTCAAAGCCATTGCAGACCCATTGTAATTTCAGTCACAACAGACCTTTAAAGACTAAAAATATTCCCTTAATAAAACAAATATCAAATTCAATTTCATAATTAAAACCAAGTTAAAAACGTAAAATTAAATCTCCCATCCCACTACAAGCTTCACCTCTTAGCCCTAGCTAAGAGGTTTAGCCTAGCATGGTTAAACTAAATGCCATAGGGTTCATAGAAAATAAAACAGAAAAAGAAAGAGAAAGAAAAATAATTAAAATTCCAAAAACTCCTCTGTCCTTCCCTGTTCACGTCCAAGCTCCAGCCCAAGCTCTGATGCTGCCCTCCACGTCCAGATATCTCCCTGCTCCAAGTTCTCCAGCCGTGAATGATTCTCTCTCTTCTTGTCTCTCTCTTTTATAAGCAGCCTGCGTGGTGTAGAGTTCGTGCTGGAGTTGGAAAACCGATTCCCTGTTACACTGCAGCGTGCGGAGCCTGTTGTGCGTAGTGAAACCGCAAGCCAACTTGCGTTTGGCTCGGATCTGTGGGATAATGAATGTCCTTCGCTTCAAGATTTCTTCATGGCTGGAATCGTGGCTGGCCTGGGCTTCACCTGAACGGTTCAGATCATGCAGTCGATCAAGAATGGTGGGCCCAGAATTTTCGGATTTTCAGATCGCGTAACAGAGCTTACGCAAGGAGCTCTGACTGTCGGTGGGGCCCACTTCGTTGAGTGGTGAGAAAATCCACTCCATCTATTAGAGCGGCGTCGAAAAACCATTCAGACCTGATCGGTTTTGGCTAAATACCATGGTGGCCCACAGAAGTACTAATTGACATTTCATCCTGCGTCCGATCAGTTGAAATCCGTTGTATGCTTCTTCTTGGAAAAATTCCACCTAGGTGAGGGTCGTGGCTACCCCCTGAGGCACTTGGACGGTTCGGATCATCAACATACATAATGGGTGGGGCCCACATCGCAAAAACGGACGGACAGCGTCCGTCCGTTGTTTCCTTACGCGAGAGGGAGATGAGTCGGGTGCGCGTCGGTCAGCGTACGCTGACCGACTAACTGGCGTGCGGTGCACGTCCAGCGCATGTGCACCCCATGTACATGCGATGTACACGTGGGGTCCACTGAGATGTTTATATGAAATCCGCGCCGTCCATCTATTTTGTCTCTTCAGTTAAGGGGTTGATACCAAAAGTGAAGCACATCCAGCTATCAGGCGGGCCCCAAATTGAGGATTTATGGGCTGATCTATCCGTTAGGCCACTTCCATGGAGATCCGAGAGCTCAATTTCGACGTGTACGGTTAAATTATGGTCCTCAAGCCACCTATAAAGTTTCGAGCCGAACGGATGGTGGAGACCCTGTGATTTTACATTCTGGCTGACTTTCAGGCCACTTGAGCTTCAGTTTCTCGATTTTTTCGGATCTCGGCTGTGTAAAATCGTCGATCCCAATCCCCAGGAGTCTGTCCCCTGCTTTTGTGACATCGGAGTGCCAAATCCACGCTTTTAATACCTAATTTCAGTTTAAGCTCCTAAATACATCCTACATCAAAAACATGATTAAATTAAACCGTTAATCAGTACTATGTTCATAAATTTAGGCAATAAATAGGGTCTGATATGTAATATTTGACCCTCAACACAACCCCCAACCATCATTTTGCTAGTCCCGAGCAAAATATGCGAAAAATAAGTTGAGAATTACAGGACAATTTCCATGAACTCAAGTGATTTTTGGAAAACCATCCAAATACTATAGGTCTCAAGATTCATGAATGTTGGGCCTTACTCACTCCTAGACTCAAACACACGGTAAACTTCATAATCAAATTCAAAGTATTAGTCCCTCAATTAGAACAATCCTAAACATTGAGTTCCACAGATGTAAAGTGTAATCCCGACCTATCATAATTAAGAGATCAAATTGTCGATTTCATGATATCATTGGTAATCAATCAGAAAATTCATAACTACCATCACCTAAACCAGAACTTTGCTTCACAGATCATTCTTTCATTTTCTAGGTTTTTTTTTTTTTTTTTTTTTTTTTTTTATGTCAAGATGGGAATCAAATTTTCACTTATAGGGAGCAAACCTATGGTGAAACTAGTCGCCCAACTCTTTCCAACTGTTAATCATGGAAAATCGAATCCACACCTATAGGGAGCAAACCCATGGTGTAATTCTCTTTTTTTTTTTATTTTTTTATTTTTTTTTTTTATACCCTGATGGCCAAATCTTTTAGGCTGGTTTCTTTCATGCTCAGTGATTACCAAATTAACCCTACAGTTTCTAACTGAAATCTTAATGTGTAAGTGAGATGTGACATGTGAAATCATGACTCAATCAATGTTTACAACTTCTAATCATGGATTAATAATTCAAACTTAACTATGAAATCTAATAGACAACTGAATCCAAGAGCAGTAAATTACCAACATTCCATATCCTGTAATTCTAAATCAAAGATGGTTGTCAAAATCACTTCAAATTCACAAGAATTTCAGAAAAATTTTAAAATTTTCACAAATTTTGCTTAGGACCAAGAAAACACTGATTAGGAAACCTAATCTCCCACCCCCAACCTAAAATCTACATTGTCCTCAATGTAAAAGATATGAGCATGGAATGCACATGGGACAACAAAAGTAAATGTGAAGTGATGGGAAGATAGTACCTGGATGATGGAATCGAGAGAGACTTTTCTAAAGATATCAGTAAGAGCAGGTCAGCACAAGAGAGAAATCAACTAAAGTGAAATAAAATACAAAAAAATCCTACCTATACCACTTTCGCAGGTGCTCTCGATTGCATTTAGCGTATGCAACAAGCCTTTAAACCCCTAGGTTGCCCCTAGTGGACGAGTTGTAGTCTCGTGAGGGTTTGCAGTAATGTTACCCACAAACATTGGACTAGGAAAATGGAATGAAAAGCTGGGCTGCCTCCCAGGAGCGCTAAGTTTACCGTCTTCAGCCAGACAAATACAATAAACTACCCTAGTCCTATGAAAGCGATAAACCTACTATACCTCCATCAGACTAGGAGATCATTCCTGGTAAACAGGATCAGTCAGAGGCATGGACATGTCTCTGAATCAAATTTCTCGACAAATGGCTTTAAGCGATGTCCATTTACTTTAAAATCCTTGCCATTGTCGGGATCTCTTATCTCGACGGCCCCATGAGGATATGCAGTACAACAATGTAAGGGCCGGTCCAACGAGATCGAAGCTTACCCGGAAAGAGATGTAATCGAGAATTATACAAAAGGACTTTCTGACCTGGCGTGAATGATTTCGTAGAATATGTTGGTCATGAAACGCCTTCATCCTGTCCTTGTAAATTCTCGAGTTCTCATACGCGTCGTTCCGGATTTCTTCAAGTTCATTTAATTGAAGTTTGCGTAGCGAGCCAGCGTTGTTCAGATTGAAATTCAGATTTTTGATCGCCCAGTAGGCTCTATGTTCCAACTCCACAGGCAAGTGGCAAGCCTTCCCATAGACGAGTCTAAAGGGAGACATTCCAATAGGGGTTTTAAAAGCAGTACGGTAAGCCCACAAGGCATCGGTCAATCGGATTGACCAATCCTTACGATCAGGGTTAACCGTTTTCTCCAAAATATGTTTGATCTCCCTATTAGAAATCTCAGCTTGCCCACTTGTCTGTGGGTGGTATGGGGTGCTCACCTTATGAGAGATACCATATTTCTTCATTAAACTCTCGAATGGCCTATTACAAAAGTGTGAGCCCCCATCACTAATGATGGCTCGAGGCGTTCCGAATCGGGACAGGATGTTTCTTTTAAGAATTTAATGACCGTGCGATGGTCATTAGTTCGACACGGAATCGCTTCGACCCATTTAGTGACATAGTCTACGGCAAGCAAAATATATAAATTCCCAAAAGATTGGGGGAATGGTCCCATGAAATCGATGCCCCAGCAATCAAATGCCTCTATGATAAGAATGGGATTCAAGGGCATCATATTTCGACGGGACAATGCTCCCAATTTCTGACAACGCTCACAAGCTTTGCAAAACTCATGAGTGTCCCTGAACATAGTGGGCCAATAGAAGCCACACTGCAGAATTTTGGCCGTGGTCTTTTTTGCAGAAAAGTGACCACCACAGGCCTGTGAGTGACAGAAGGAGATGACACTCTGATGCTCATCATCTGGCACACATCTCCTTAAGATCTGGTCTGGGCAATATTTAAACAAATAAGGATCATCCCAGAAAAAGTTGCGCACCTCGGTGAAGAATTTCTTCTTATCTTGCGCAGTCCATGTGTCGGTATGGAACCTGTAGCAAGATAATTAGCAATATCAGCGAACCAAGGTGAGTGGGAGACTCTGAACAGTTGTTCATCAGGGAACATGTCGTTGATATGGGTCGCCTCAAGGGAATCAGAGGTATTAAGGCGAGAAAGGTGATCGGCCACTACGTTCTCTACTCCTTTTTTATCTTTAATTTCCAAATCAAATTCTTGGAGTAGAAGGATCCATCGTATCAGGCGGGGCTTAGAATCATTCTTAGAAAGAAGATACTTAAGTGCCGCATGATCTGTATAGATAATAATCTTGGATCCGATCAGATAGGACCTAAATTTGTCCAAGGCGAACATTACAGCTAAAAGTTCTTTTTCCGTAGTCGAGTAGTTCACTTGGGCAGGATTTAAAGTCCTACTCGTGTAATGGATGACGTAGGGCCTTTTATCTTTTCTCTGGCCTAGAACCGCTCCAAGAGCAAAATCAGAAGTGTTGCACATAAGCTCAAAAGGAAGGCTCCAGTCGGGTGGCTGCATGATGGGTACAGTAGTTAACGTGCCTTTAAGCTTAGTGAAAGCTTACTGACATTGCTCAGTCTACTCGTATGGAGCATCCTTTTGAAGAAGATTACATAAAGGGTGAGAAAGGAGACTAAAATCCTTTATGAATCGTCTGTAAAATCCTGCGTGTCCTAAGAAGGATCGCACGTCCCTGATGTTCTTGGGTGGAGGTAGGTTAGAGATAAGATCGATTTTTGCCTTATCTACCTCAATTCCCTTGGATGAGATGATATGTCCAAGGACAATCCCTTATGAACCATGAAATGGCACTTCTCCCAATTAAGTACCAGATTCTTTTCTTCACATCTTTTCAGCACACATTTGAGATTCTCTAAGCACTCGCTGAAAGATGAACCGAAAATAGAGAAATCATCCATAAAGACCTCTAGATATTTCCCCACCATGTCAGAAAAGATATTCAGCATACATCGCTGAAAGGTGGCAGGGGCATTACATAACCTGAATGGCATCCTTCTATAAGCAAAGGTGCCATAAGGGCAGGTAAATGTGGTCTTTTCCTGATCCTCAGGGGCGATTTCGATTTGGTTATAGCCCGAATACCCGTCAAGGAAACTGTAATAGGAATGACCGGCTAACCTTTCCAGGATCTTATCAATGAATGGTAAAGGAAAGTGGTCTTTCCTCGTGACGGTATTTAACTTCCTGTAGTCAATGCACATTCTTCAACCAGTAGTGACTCTAGTTGGCACGAGTTCATTATTAGCATTGGCTACGATGGTGATTCCGGACTTCTTAGGAACTACCTGAGTTGGACTCACCCATTGACTATCAGATATAGGGTATATGATACCCACATCCAATAGTTTGAGAACCTCGGCCTTAACCACTTCCTTCATGTTTGGATTTAGTCTACGTTGTGGTTGCCGAGCGGTCTTCGCATTATCCTCAAGATATATGCGGTGAGTACAAATCGAGGGGTCGATTCCCTTGAGGTCCGCGATCGTCCATCCAAGGGCTCCCTTATGCTGAATGAGAGTAGCTATGAGCATACTCTCCTGTTCTTTCTCCAGGTGGGCAGAGATCACCACCGGGTATGTCTCATCTTGACCTAAATAGGCATATTTCAAATCAGAGGGCAAAGGTTTTAGGTCAAGCTTCGGTGCCTTGAGGTTAGACGGTAGAGGCACTACATCAGTTTGTGGTAATTCTTCAAATTGTGGCCTCCACCGGTTAACTTCAAGTACCGGTGCAGTATCCAGCAAGGCACACGTCTCCCTAATCATATCATCATCAAACTCATGGGAGTGGGCCAGGCACGTCTCTAGAGGGTCGGAGGATAAGGTCAGAGGTGTCGTATCTTCCACGAAAGAGTCAATCATGTTAATGTCGTGGATATCGTCATCATCCTCTGAGTTGTTGCCGTTATTGAAAAAGATGTTTGACTCCAATGTCAAATTTCCAAAAGACATAGTCATGACACCATTCCTGCAATTGATAATTGCATTTGACGTGGCAAGGAATGGGCGACCAAGAATGACGGGAATCTGAGTGCTCATGTTATTGATGGGTTCGGTGTCCAGGATGATAAAATCTACAGGGTAGTAAAATCTATCGACTTGGACCAACACATCCTCAAAAATCCCTCTTGGTACACGAACAGAGCGATCGGCAAGTTGTAGTGTGGTTAAGGTGGGTTTTAACTCACACAAACCTAACTGTTTGTATACCGAGTAGGGAATCAGATTGACGCTCGCTCCTAAGTCAAGAAGTGCGTGATCAATTCGATGGTTCCCGATTACACATGATATGGTTGGGCTACCGGGATCCTTGAATTTCTGCGGCACGTCTTGCTTCAGGATGGCACTCACTTTCTCAGTTAAGAAAATCTTCTTTTGAATACTCTGCCGTCTTTTGGTCGTACATAGGTCTTTCAGAAAATTTTGCATATGAAGGAATCTGTTTTACGACATCAAGTAGAGGAATGTTGACTTTCACTTGTTTCAACACCTCCAGAATATCCTGAGAGTTAGAAAGACGTTTTGGTGCAACCAACCATTGGGGGAACGGAGCAACTGGCTTCTCTAGAAGTTCCGGTTCTAATTTTTGTGGGGTATCACTAGATCCATCATTATTGTCCTCTTCTGGTTCTTGAGGCTTTTCAGGCCTAACCGGAAGGGTTTTATCAATGATCTTCCCATTCTTAAGAGTGGTGATGGATTTAGCGTGCCCCATTTGATTTGAAGAGCTGGGATCACTTATCTCGTACTGCGGTTTAGGATTGGGGAGCAGTTGTGCAAGAAGCATCCCCTTTTCTATAACCGTCATACGAGAATCTATCTTTTGCATAAAATCTGTAAATCCTCACATCGCCTGAGCCAGCTCTTGTATGGAATTTTGAACCGGTTCTTCTTGAGGTTTCCCCTGATTTGGATTTTGAAAAAAACCTTGGGGGGTAGCCGTTTGTCCATTTCTCCAACTAAAGTTTGGATGATTTTTCCAACCAGGATTGTATGTATTGGAGTTGGTCCAGTAAAAGGTCTTTGATAGTTGTTCACGGCATTGGCTTGTTCATTCAACACTCCTCGAAAGGCAGGTATTGTAGGACAGTTTTCAGTTGTGTGAATGTTGCAATCACAGATGCCGCAAACAATTTCATTGACCTTATCCTTCTTTCCTTCCATGGCCTCAAATTTCTTATGAGATTAGTCACTTTATAATTGAGATCATCCTCTTCTTTCAGGAGATACAATCCACCTTTCTCCTTAGATTGAGTTGGCCTAGACGTGGTGTTTGATTTTGGGTAATAGTCCCAAGATTGTGTTTTTTTCGCCAGACTGTCGAGGTAGTCCCATACCTCGTCGACATCTTTGTTAATGAACTCTCCATTGCACATTGTCTCGACCATTTGGCGCATGGAAGATGTCAGTCCATCGTAGAAAAAATTTGTAATGCGCCACATTTCAAAGCCGTGTTGTGGGCATGAACTGACCAGATCCTTAAACCTTTCCCAACATTGGAAGAATGTTTCATCTTCCTTTTGGGCAAAGTTCATGATTGCTTTTCTGAGGGTAATTGTTTTATGATGTGGGAAGAATTTCTTTATGAATTCCCTCTGCATATCATTCCATGTGCCAATGGATCGAGGACGCAGTGAATGTAGCCACGTCTTAGCCTTCTCTTTTAAGGAAAAAGGAAAGAGTTTCAGCCTGATTGTATCCTCGGATACATTGGGAAAGTATAAGGTGGCTATAATCTCATCGAACTCTTTCAAATGTAAGTATGGACTTTCTGATTCAAGCCCATGGAATTTAGGAAGGAGTTGGATAACTCCTGGCTTGATGTCCATCTGTCCTGTGTTTTCAGGAAAAATCATACATGAGGGCGTACTCACCCCCGCCGGTTGTAAATAATCTCGTAAAGTACGAGGCGGGGGTGCTTGATGCACCTCATTCTCATCATGTATTCCTCATCCCTATGGTGAGGTAGTGCTTGAGGTTGATTTGCAGCCATAACCTCAATTAACTCAGGGGAATTCGAGCGATGTCTAGTCCTGCGATGGACAGTTAACCCCTCGACTAATCCTCCTTCAGTCAAGAGACGTTGAGTGTTGTCACGAGCCCACTTGGGCATGAAACACTCACAGCCCTCAATTAATTTCTAAACCTAATCCTAAGAAAGAAAAAAAAAACTAGAAAAAAAAAAAAAAAGAGAGGGTTGGAAGGAAGTTACCAAATTGAAGTCCCTAAGTTAAAAACCTGTAAAATAAAACAAAACAAATTAGTTTCTAAAGATAATAGGCTAAGAGTAGAAAATTCCTAAGATGAAGAATAGCAACCAACTAAGTTCTAAATTTAGAAAAGAGAAATCCTAAAAAGGAAAGTAGGAACCTCTAAACAAATTAGGAAAATTCTAAACTAGAAAGTAAGTGAGTAATGAAAGAGATTTGAAAACATAGAAAGTAGAAGAGCTTACTGAGTTAGAAAACCTACAAAACAAGAGGGTTAGTTTCTAAATAGAAAATCTAAATATAGAAAATTTTCTAGAAATAATATAGGAACTAAGGTTAGATTCTAAAAGACTTAGAATTAGAAACTACCTAAAAAGGAAGACAAATCCTATTCTAAAAATAGTAAGGAAAAAAAAATTAGGAAGAACGTTACCAATTTAGAAGTCTATCAAAGAGTCTACAAAACAAGACAATTAGGTTAGTTTCTAAAAAGAGAACAAAACCTAAGAAAATAGAAAGTTAGTAAAATCCTAATCTTACCCTTAATTCTAAAACTAATAAATTTCAAATTACGTAGCCGTCAGTCCCCGGCAACGGCGCCAAAAACTTGTTCACTCCCCAAGTGTAGGGTTGTGATGTAGTAATTAACTCGGTAAGACCGAGGTCGAATCCACAGAGAATGAAATCTGTACGTATTCTGAAACTAACTAGAACTAGAAATAGGATAAGATGAAATCTAAATTGAGTGTTTTCAAGAGAATAATGGTGAATAATTAACTAAAACTTAAAGAAATTCAGAGGAAGGGAGACTAGGGATTCAGAGGATCCACTTGTAGAGATCAGGGAAATCTTATGCCTGTATCAAAAATCATGGAAATCAAATGAACTGATGTTGATATAGTTTTCAAGAGATGAGAGGTATATGAATTAGAATGGATTCCATCACCAAACCATGCCCAGGAGACAAAGCAAACAACAGAATTAAACTAATTACCAACCAGTCAACATGTTTATGAAGTTAGGAAGGGTACCGTCATCCAACCATGCCCAGGAGACGATGGTAAACAACAGGGCTTCCTGACGTCATAAACATTAAAAGGCAAAGGAAATACTCAAAGCCATTGCAGACCCATTGTAATTTCAGTCACAACAGACCTTTAAAGACTAAAAATATTCCCTTAATAAAACAAATATCAAATTCAAATTCATAATTAAAACCAAGTTAAAAATGTAAAATTAAATCTCCCATCCACTACAAGCTTCACCTCTTAGCCCTACCTAAGAGGTTTAGCCTAGCATGGTTAAACTAAATGCCATAGGGTTCATAGAAAATAAAACAGAAAAAGAAAGAGAAAGAAAAATAATTAAAATTCCAAAAACTCCTCTCTCCTTCCCTGTTCACGTCCAAGCTCCAGCCCAAGCTCTGATGCTGCCCTCCACGTCCAGATATCTCCCTGCTCCAAGTTCTCCAGCCGTGAATGATTCTCTCCCTTCTTGTCTCTCTCTTTTATAAGCAGCCTGCGTGGTGTAGAGTTCGTGCTGGAGTTGGAAAACCGATTCCTTGTTACACTGCAGCGTGCGGAGCATGCTGTGCGTAGTGAAACCGTAACCCAACTTGCGTTTGGCTCGGATCTGTGGGATAATGAATGTCCTTCGCTCCAAGATTTCTTCATGGCTGGAATCGTGGCTGGCCTGGGCTTCACCTGAACGGTTCAGATCATGCAGTCGATCAAGAATGGTGGGCCCAGAATTTTCGGATTTCAGACCGCGTAACAGAGCTTACGCAAGGATCTCTGGCTGTCGGTGGGGCCCACTTCATTGAGTGGTGAGAAAATCCACTCCATCTATTAGAGCGGCGTCGAAAAACCGTTCAGACCTGATCGGTTTTGGCTAAATACCATGGTGGCCCACAGAAGTACTAATTGACCGTTCATCCTGCCTCCGATCAGTTGAAATCCGTTGTATGCTTCTTCTTGGAAAAATTCCACCTAGGTGAGGGTCGTGGCTACCCCCTGAGGCACTTGGATGGTTCGGATCATCAACATACATAATGGGTGGGGCCCACATCGCAAAACCGGACGGACAACGTCCGTCCGCTGTTTCCTTACGCGAGAGGGAGATGAGTTGGGTGCGCGTCGGTCAGCGTACGCTGACCGACTAACTGGCGTGCGGTGCACGTCCAGCGTATGTGCACCCCATGTACAGCGATGTACACGTGGGGTCCACTGAGATGTTTATATGAAATCCGCGCCGTCCATCTATTTTGTCTCTTCAGTTAAGGGGTTGATACCAAAAGTGAAGCACATCCAGCTATCAGGCGGGCCCCAAATTGAGGATTTATGGGCTGATCTATCCGTTAGGCCACTTTCATGGAGATCCGAGAGCTCAATTTCGACGTGTACGGTTAAATTATGGTCCTCAAGCCACCTATAAAGTTTCGAGCCGAACGGATGGTGGAGACCCTGTGATTTTGCATTCTGGCTGACTTTCAGGCCACTTGAGCTTCAGTTTCTCGATTTTTTCGGATCTCGGCTGTGTAAAATCATCGATCCCAATCCCCAGGAGTCTGTCCCCTGCTTTTGTGACATCGGAGTGCCAAATCCACGCTTTTAATACCCAATTTCAGTTTAAGCTCCTTAATACATCCTACATCGAAAACATGATTAAATTAAACCGTTAATCAGTACTATGTTCATAAATTTAGGCAATAAATAGGATCTGATATGTAATATTTGACCCTCAACAACCTTACGGAGCAGAGTGAGATGACATCGTGTCGTCCCGTCGGCATGTCAGCAGATCCACCAGCTGTTGTACAGACTGCTGCACTTTCTGGATGACTCGCTCCAAGACTGTCAACTGCTCACGTACAAAATGAATATCTCTCTAGATTGCCCCGATTCTGTCCATTTTGAACCTCTTTGCATGTCCGGGTATTGACGTAGATGGGGCTGGATCGGGTCGAGAGGATTCATCTTCTCAGTTTCCTCCCAATGAGGATCACCAACACCTTCAGCTTCACATCCTTGAATGACTTCTTCTTTGTACTCGTGGTACTCCAGGTCCATTTTTCGAATGTTCTTTACATTAAAGACATGAACTGGAAGTACAGGATCAGTGGTAGGTGGAAAACCAATTCTTTGACAGATCCTGTTTATGATCCATGGATATGGCAAATGCATATCTCTGGATGTATGTATTGTATTTACCAACTGGTTGATAATCAATGTTGGAAGGCAAACCTTTGTCCCATTTGCAATAGAGTATATAATCATGACCATAAGACCCGTGAGATCAGATCGATTCGTACTCCTTAGATACAAATTTGTAGTGAAGATCCCATGCATAACCTGAAAGCGGGGTTCCATGTACCTAGATTTTAAGGCGTTCCCCTGGTGCCAGGAAATATCTCTATTGTTGCATAGGTACTTGGTTACAATGGAACGGACCTCAGGAAGATCGAGATCTAAGTTGGGAAGGCCTTCTGGTGCCATTTCTACATTGAGAATGTCAGCCAGTGTGGCAGGAGTGATGAACGCATCATCACCATCCAGAGAGACCATGAACGAAGGAGGATCAGATACCGGAGAGTGACACACCACAAGGAAATTGCATGTTTGTTCGAGTTGACAAGGCCCTCCGAAATCTAGGATGGGCAGCCAACCAACTACAGCAAACAAGGGTTCTAGATTATACAGTGTTAAGCAAACCCTGTCCACTTTTCTCTCATGGATCAGCTTCCTACCAGTGTATTTCGCTGGACATGAGGGCTGCCTAACCAGAGGAGGAGGTGCTGGAGAATCGGTTTGGGACCCACCTCGCGAAGTCTGTGATCGTTGACGAGTGGGGATTCTACTTTCTGGGGCCCTCGCTCTTTCTCTAGATGCAAGAACTTTTTGTCGGGTAGTTCTTGAAGATTCCCCCTGTCCAGACGTTATCCCTTTATCTTTTCCCATATAGACAAAATAAGAGTTTGAACGACTTGGGAAACACGTCAAACACTTGACAAAATCGAAAATACCTGAAGAAGAAATTGACCTCTTGTAGTATAGAGAGGTATTACCCGATTTGTGGAGGGATTTCGGTTAGTCTGTTGTGGCTCCTAGTAATTTGGTCGAGTGTATCGAGCATAAAAGACGACCGATAGACCCAAAAAAAAATCCCTTTTTCACTCCGCAAACTTTTATCGGGCGCCATCTGTTGATATGATCAATCGTTGTTTCGATAATATCGAGAGATTGCTTATCGATACCATCGAGTCTGTCTTCGATATCAATTTTTGGTCACCTGTCAATCCGCATTCTAAGGAGTCGTCGATAAGATCGACCCTCTACCGATTACTCGAGAATATCATATCATACTCATATCGACGATGAAGATTTTCAATTTTCAGCATTCAAACAATCCGCCAAGTATACTTTTCAAAAATTATGTACAATTTCTGTACATACCAAAATTATAAACATATGTATGTTTATATACAAAATTTTGAGGTCAAGAACCTTAGATGTATCATTTAAGGCTCAGCAAAATTTGCATCATTTCAACAAATATCCAAGTCTAGATGCATGACTTGAACTTGTTGTTTTATGCTTGGAATCTCAGGGTATGTGAAGATTAGTTATAAGACAATTTTTTTTTTTCTTTTTCTACCCATTTTGAAATAAACTTCTTTCTCCTTTCTTGCATCTTAGGTGGTGATAGATGAGTGTTTCCACTAGATGGACTCTTGACATTCTGTGTTTCTCTGATTAGTTTGAATTTTCCAATGTGATTTTGTCCAGAGTTATGTGAAGTCCGTCTAGATGTTAGGCATTCAACCTCATAATGACCCGTATCACCACATAAATGACATACTGGAGAGATTCTTACATTGCTTCCTGAAGCAGCCGATGATTTAATTGTTGATGCTGCATTTCCTGTTTTCTTCTTAGTTTTCTCATATCCTAGGCCACTCTTGTCCTTTCTGGGCCTTCCCATCCCTAACATCCTTTCAAGCTTTTCACCACTCTGAGAAAATTTATAATTTATTTCAGCAAATTTTCTAGATTTCTCTAAGTCATAGCGGAGTGTGTGATTCTCATCCTTGAGATGCCTATTTTCATCTTTTAATAATTCAATTTGTTTGGTAAGCTTAGATGATTCAGTTCTTAGGGATAGGTTGATCCTTTCCAATTTGTCATTATCTACATAATATTGTTGTAGATTATTAATTAGGTGTGAATTGATCTCCAGTGTTTTATCCAGATCATTTTGTAGTAGTATCTTCCTGTTTTCCGAGATTCCAAGTTTCTAAAGAATGTTGATGCTATGAGTATAGAGTTGATTATAAGCATCTTCTAATTCACTTTGTACCACTATTTCACCTTTATTATCAGATGAATATGATTCCGTGGTTGGCAGTTCTAACGCAGATTCAGTTTCAGTGGAAATGATTGAAGTAGTGGTGACCATGAGAATTTTTAAGGATTTCTAGTCACCATCGCTCTCTGAGTCACTGGATTCGGAGTTTGACTCTTCTGTATCATCCCATGTGGCGGCTGTTGCTTTCCCCTTAGTTTTTCTGTTTGGGCATTCGGTAGATAGGTGTCCATACCCTTGACGGGCGTAGCATTATGGTTCTTAGTCTTTTTACCAAATTTGGTTGCAGAGGATTTGTTATCCACCTTTCTACCTCTAGAGGGACGACCGTGATTCTTTTGAAAGAATCTTCTGAATCTTTGTGCTAGCAAAGCCACTTCCTCATCTTCATCTTCCTTTTCACTCTTACTACCTCATGTATTGTTTTCTTTGAAGTTTTTAAGACAGTGTTTTTGGATTTTTGGGGTTGAGTGAAGTGTAGTTCAAAAGTTTGTAGGGAACCTACTAGTTCTTCTACTTTCATTTCGTCTATATTCCTACACTCCTCAATTGTTGTTACTTTGGGATTAAACCGTTCCGGTAGGGATCTTAGAATTTTTCTACAAATTTTCGGTACCAGAACTTTTTCTCCCAATCCACCCATGGAGTTGCAAATGACATTTAGCTTTGTAAAGAACTCCATAAATATCGCATGCTCTTCCATTCTGAGACTTTCGAACTGTGAGGTCAATAGTTGAAGTTTAGACCTCTTCACAGTACTTGTGCCTTCATGGGTTGTTTCCAGTAAATTACATGCTTCTTTAGATGTCCCACACATGCTTATTTGATTGAAAATATCCTAGGACACGGCACAATAGATAGCATTCATAGCCTTGGCTTCAGATGTTTGCCTTTCTTTGTCGAATGTTGTCCACTTTTCTTTGGGTTTGGGCTTTATGATTGTTGTGTCATTATCAAGTATAATTTGTTCAATAGGTGACACATATCCGCTTTCAACTATATCCCAAATGTTATGATCCAAAGATCTCAGAAAGTAGTGCATCCTAACCTTCCAGTATGCATAATTTGAGCCGTCAAATACTGGAGGCCTGGTGACTGATGAGCCCTCTCCTTTGGTCATATTCCCAACTTCAGTCAAGATCACTCTCTAAGCGGTGAAGCCCTTATAGAGAGACCCGCTCTGATACCAATTGAAATAGTGGTGAAGTCTGCTTGAGTAGAAGTTGGAATATGCCAATATGTCCTAGAGGGGGGGTGAATAGGACTTTTTAAAAATTTATGAGTTATTTAAAAATCCTATCGCACTAATCCTATCATGTATGCAATTTTTCAGGATTACTCAAATGTAACTCTACTGGCTTCCAAGCCAAGTAGAGGATCCAATCACAAACTAATCAAGATATAGCAATATGCAACTTAGTCTATGTTGGATGTGACTGTGTGTGTGTGTGAGAGAGATGTGATCAGATATACGAATATGAATGGATTGTCATGAATCACACATAGAGAAAGCAATCACAAACACAGTCATTTTATAGTGGTTCGACGAAAAGTCTACTCCACTCCCGGCTGCCACACTCAACCCTTGAGTGTACCGGAATTCACTAAGGAGGTTTCCCAGGGTTCACCTCTAACCTAAGGTTTTAAATCAGGTTCACCTTCAACTTTTACACGGAGGTTTCTACTCGGCTCACCTCTAACCTTGGAGTTTCACTGGTTCACTCCTAACCAGATGTTAATGCTCTCCATAGAGCAAGGGTCTACACAACGCACCCAGAGGTTTCTACTCGGTTCACCTCTAATCCTGGAGTTTCACTGGTTCACTCCTAACCAGATGTTTATGCTCTCCATAGAGCGAGGGTCCACACAATGCACCCAGAGCGTACATTCCCGCCGGAGGCCTCCTTCAGGACTTCAAAGGGTGAGAACCACTTAAGACACAATCCTAGAAAGGAATGATCGCAAGTGTCCTCCTGAAATCTAGATACTTACTGATAAGTTGATGAGTCCCGTTAAGCACAACGCCGAAGATCTCCTCCTCCTTGTTGACGAAGAGTCTTCTGCTCCCTTGATCCGCAACACGAAAGATATACCAAGACTAGGCTTAAGGTGGGTCAAGGTGAAGATGGAATCCTACTCTCTAAAGATTTTTCTGTTAGGAAGATAGAGTAGTTCCAATCTTATGCATTCAAGGCATCCCAGAATAATGATATGCCATTAAGGTAGTAGCTGGAGGATCCTTGAACGCGGAAGTTCATTCCCCAATCCACTCTATTGAATATCAATGATGAGGGTGGATTGGAGGATAAACTCCCTTGAGAGAAAGGGCTTTAGGTATAGGATATAAGTTGAAACACTCAAAAGCTCTCTCTACTTTCTCTCACAGCAACAAAAGACAAGTCCTCAATAAATAGGCAAAAAGTTCCAACGGATATAAAATGATCACATTTATGAAAGAGTTCGATATCATCGAGCAGGTTCGATATCATCGAGCGTATACTCTCGATAGCATCGATGGTCTGCTCGATGACTCGGACTCGATGTCATACGCTTTTGAAACTCTTTGTCAATTGGTCGATGAATCGAGGCTATTGTCGATGTCATCGGATTTTGAACTCTGATTTCAACGATGACAGGTTCGATCCATCGACACTTGAAAAACGAGAGAGAGACTTGACTTTGAGATATTTTAGATTTTCATGAATGATCGGGGGAACCGTCGAGGTCATCGGAATTTGAATGTCGATGACATCGATATCAGAGTCGAGGCATCGATAAATCCAGCTGATTTATCTTGAACTTGCTGGACAGATTATGGCTTTGTTCGATGCAATCGATCTGGTGTCGATATCATCGATATTTGAATATCGATTAAATCGAAGGGCCCCCGATCATAGTTAAAAACAACCTGAAATAACTGTTGTAAGAAATGCGCGTCCACTGTCGATATCATCGATGGACCTCTGATCTTATCGATGTTTGAATTCAGATCATATCGGACGGTCATCGATATATCGAAGAATTTTAAGATTTTCATTAAAAAGCAGGGCGCCGAAAATCTGCCTCTCGATCTTATCGAGCCACTCTCATTGCTCTCGAGATTTGAATATCGATGATATCGATATGTGTATCGATACATCGATAATTCGTCCAGATATATTGTGAAGTTGCTGGACATATTTAGTGCTTTTATCGATGATATCGATAGGTGTATCGATATATCGATAAATCCGTCCAGATGAATATATAGTTGCTGGACATTTTGGTCCTCTTATCGATAGTATCATTAAGGTATCGAGGACATCGACAGTGTTGGTCGATCATATCGAGGGTGCTTCGATAGAATCGACAGGGCGAGAAAAACTTAGAGATTTTCCTATTTTGCCAAAAGTTTTATCACCTTAAAAATCCTAAGATGTCTATCTTGTTTTAAAGGTTTTAATCACCTGGGGTTTTGGGACACGAATGTGAGGCTATGATTTACCTATTGCGAGCTTCCACACATCCGGTTGAGGCAGACGCTTGAAATAATCTTCCTATCGAGTTCTGCAGCCAGTCTGACTTACCACACACGTAACTTGACAAACCAGGGCACTAGCAGGTGCACTTTCAATGATTACACTAAATCTCAGAAAAACACATCAAAAGGAAAGAAAAACAGAAGAAGGAAGAAGAAAGAGTCTATAGCCGGTTGCGATCTCTCTCTCTCTCTCTCTCTCTCTCTCTCTCTCTCTCTCTCTCTCTCTCTCTCTCTCTCTCTCTCTCTTCGACTTTGCTTCCCACGTCCAAGCATGCCCACATCCTTGGATTCTCCTCCTTTTTATAGCCTACATGAGGTAGTGGCTGCTGGAGTCAGTGGATGGAGTGCGTAAACCTTACGCACTCTCTTTCGCAGTAGTGTGAAAAACCGCAAAAGCTCTTGTGTTTGAAGTGGTTTTGGGACTGATGACTGGCCTGACCTTGATTCCGCCTTCATGGATGGGGTTGGCCCCATCTTTCTGAACTTTTGGACTATCCAGACGGACGGTCCGATCACGTCCATGATCAGACAATGACCGTGAAAATCGAACTACGTCCGGGCATCTTCTTGCGCACGTACCTGCGCTGAGGTGCTCGGTGGGCCCCATAGTGATGTTTTCAGAGAAATCCACCTTGTCCATTGGATTCCTGGCGAGATTTTGGTCGAAAAGGGGTGGTTTTGGTTGAGCTTTGGTGCGGCCCACTGTATCAACTCACGCTGTTGTTCATCCTGCGTTTGATGGTGATCTATGTGTGTACACATGCATGGGAGCAAAAGGTCACCATGGTTATAGTCGATGCCCCCCCTAAATCGAATGGTCGGTTCTAATCGTCGAACCAGATGATGAAGGTGGCCCACTGAAATCGTCAGTGCGGACGCTCGCGAAAAAAACAGAATTTCCTTTTTAAGGAGAGAGATCGGATCAGCGTGCGCTGACCGGTCTCCTGGTTTCGGTGCACGGCGAGTGTACATGTGTTGTGCACAGGCGCACCCTCAAGTTAGGGTCCATTGTGACGTTCATGAGAAATCCGCTCCGTCCATCCATTTTGTCATCTAATTTTAAGGGGTTGAGACTAAAATTGAAGTATATCCAGATATCAAGTGGGCCCCAAATTAGTGATTTAGTGGTTGATTTGTCCGTTGGACTACTTTCACAAAGATCCAAGGGCTAAATTTCGACGTGTACAGTTAGTTTAGGATCCTCAGGACAAATATAAAGTTTCGAACCAAACGGATGGTGAGAACCCTGTGATCTTGCATTTGGGACAATTTTTAGGCCTCTTTTTCTTCAATCACTTGATTTTCTCGGATCTTTGGCCTGTGAATTCTTCGATCTCGGTCCCCTAAGATCCGTCCCTTGACTTGGTGATTCTTAAGCATCAAATCCATGCCTTTAGAACCCTTTTTCAGTCCAAGCTCTTAAATTCACCTTGCAACACAAACATAATCAAAATAGGATGTTAAACATTATCATATTCATAAAATCAGGTAATAACTGGGTCTAATATGCAATATTTGACCCTCAACAGTATCATCCCAGATTTCTTCGAGTTCATTTAACTGAAGTTTGCGTAGCGAGCCAGCGTCGTCTAAATTGAAGTTCAGATTTTCGATCACCCAGTAGGCTCTATGTTCCAACTCCACAAGCAAGTGGCAAGTCTTCCCATAGACAAGTCTAAAGCGAGACATTCCAATAGGGGTCTTAAATGCAGTACGGTAAGCCCATAAGGCATCAGTCAATCGGATTGACCAGTCCTTACGGTCGAGGTTAACCATTTTTTCCAAAATATGTTTAATTTCCCTATTAGAAATTTCAACTTACCTACTTGTTTGTAGGTGGTATGGAGTGCTCACTTTATGGGAGATGTCATATTTCTTCATTAAGTTCACAAATGGCCTATTACAAAAATGTGAGCCCCCATCACTAATGATAGCTCGAGGCATTCCGAAATGGGAAAGGATGCTCTCTTTTAAGAATTTAATGATCGTTTGATGGTCATTGTTCCGGCATGGAATCGTTTTGACTCATTTAGTGACATAGTCTACTACTAGTAGAATGTATAAATTCCCAAAGGATTGGGGAAATGGTCTCATGAAATCGATGTCCCAACAATCAAATGCTTCAAAGATCAAAATGGGGTTCAGAGGCATCATATTTCGACAGAACAATGCTCAAACTTTTGACAATGCTCACAAGCTTTGCAAAACTCATGAGTGTCCCTGAACATAGTGGGCCAGTAAAAGATACCTTACAGAATCTTGGTCGTAGTCTTTTTAGCAGAAAAGTGACCACCACTGGCCTGGGATTGACAGAAGGAGATGACACTTTAGTGTTCATTGTCTGGCACACATCTCCTTAAGATTTGATCTGGGAAATATTTAAACAAATATGGATCATCTTAGATGAACTTACGAACCTCGGCGAAGAATTTTTCTTATCGTACGCAGTCCAATGTGTTGGCGTGAAACCTGTGGCAAGATAATTAGTAACATCAGTAAAATAAGGTGAATGGGAGACTTTGAATAATTATTCTTCAGGGAACGTGTCATTTATATGTGTCATCTCAAGGGAATCAGAGAGATCAAGGCGGGAAAGATGGTCAGCCACTACGTTCTCTACTCCCTTTTTATCTTTTATTTTCAAATCAAATTCTTAGATTAGGAGGATCCATCTAATTAGGTGGGGCTTAGCATCATTCTTAAAAAGAAGATACTTAAGTGCTGCATGATCTGTGTAAATGACAATCTTGGATCCGATCAAGTAGGACCTAAATTTGTCCAAAGCGAACACTACGGCTAAGAGTTCCTTTTCTGTAGTCGAGTAGTTTACTTGGGCAGGATTTAGAGTTATACTTGCGTAATGAATAATGTAAGGCTTCTTTTCTTTTCTCTGGCCTAAAATCGCCCCAAGAGCTTAGTCAAACGTGTCGCACATAAGTTCAAAAGGAAGACTCCAGTCAGGTGGCTGCATGATAGGTGCAGTGGTTAACATGCCCTTGAGTTTAGTAAAAGCTTCCTGACATTGCTCAGTTCACTCACATGGTGCATCCTTTTGAAGTAGATTACATAGAGGATGAGAAAGATGACTAAAGTCCTTTATAAATCTCCTGTAAAACTCAACGTATCCTAGGAAGGATCACACGTCTCGTATGTTCTTGAATGGAGGTAGGTTAGAGATAAGATCAATTTTAGCCTTATCTACCTCAATTCCCTTAGACGAGATGATGTGTCCAAGGATAATTCTCTTATAAATTATGAAGTGACACTTCTCCCAATTCAGTATCAAGTTCTTTTCCTCAAATCATCAGCACATTTTTCAAATTTTCTAAGCATTGGCTGAAGGATGGACCAAAGACCGAGAAGTCGTCTATGAAAACCTCTAAATATTGTCCCACCATATCAGAAAAAATACTTATCGTACATCGCTGAAAGGTGGCAGGAGCATTACACAGTCCAAATGGCATCCTTCAGTAAGAAAAGGTGTCAAAAGCACATGTGAACGTGGTCTTTTCTTGATCTTTAAGGGTTATCTCAATCCGATTGTAGCCTGAATATCCATCAAGGAAAAAGTAATAGGAATGACTAGCTAGCATTTCCAAAATTTGATCAACGAAGGGCAAAGGAAAGTGGTCCTTCCTCGTGACAGTATTCAGCTTCCTTTAGTCAATGCACATTCTCTAACTAGTAGTAACTCTAGTTGGCATGAGTTTATTGTTGGCATTGGCTATGATAGTGATTCCAGACTTCTTAGGAACCACTTGAGTTGGACTCACCCATTGACTATCGGATATAGGGTATATGATACCCATATCCAATAGTTTAAGAACCTCGGCCTTAACTACTTTATGTTTGGATTTAGTCTACGTTGTGGTTATCGTGAGGTCTTCACATTATCCTTAAGATGAATACGGTGAGTACAAATCAAAGGGTCAATTCCCTTGAGGTCCGCAATCGACCATCCAAGGGCTCCTTTGTGCTCAACGAGAGTAGAGATGAGCATACTCTCCGGTTCTTGCTCAAGGTGGGAAGAAATCACCACCGGGTATGTCTTACCTTGACCTAAATAGACATTTTAAATTAGAAGGCAAAGGTTTTAGCTCATGCTTTGGTGCCTTGAGGTTAGATGGTAGATGCACTACATCAGTTTGGGGCAATTCTTCAAATGTGGCCTCCACCGGTTAACTTTAAGTACCGGCACGGTATCCATCATGGTCCCCATCTCCCTAATCATATCATTATCAAAATCATAGGAGAGGCATGTCTCTAGAGGGTCAGAGGATAAGGTCAGAAGTGTTCTATCTTCCACGAAATAATCAATCATGTTAATGTCGTGGAAATCGTCATAATCCTCTAACTGTTTACCTATATTGAAAAATATATTCAACTCCAATGTCATATTCCCGAAAGACATACTCATGACTCCATTCTTGCAATTAATGATTGTGTTTGAAGTGGCGAGGAATGGGCGACCAAGAATCATGGAAATTTGAGTGCTCATGTTACTGATGGGTTACGTATCCAAGATGATAAAATCTACCGGGTAGTAGAATTTGTCAACCTGAATCAACACATCCTTAATTACCCCTCTCGGTACATGAACTGAGCGATCAGTAAGTTGTAGTGTGGTTAGGGTGGGTTTCAATTCACCCAAACCTAACTGTTTGTAGACTAAGTAAGGAATCAAATTTACGCTCGCTCCTAAGTCAAGAAGTGCGTGCTCAATTCGGTAGTTCCCAATTACACAAGGTATAGTTGGGCTACCGGGATCTTTGTATTTCTGTGGCACATCTTGCTTTAGGATGGCACTCACTTTTTTAGTTAAAAAGACTTTTTTTTGAATATTTTGTCATCTTTTGGTCGTACACAACTCTTTCAGGAATTTATCATATGAAGGTATTTGTTTAACTGTATCCAGTAAAGGAATATTGACCTTCACTTGTTTCAACACCTCTAAAATGTCCTAAGAGTTAGAGAGAGATTTTGGTGCAATCAACCGTTGGGGGAATGGGGCAATCGGCTTGACTTGAAGTTCCAATTCCAATTCTTGTGGAGTAATGCTAGGTTTATCATCATTGTTCTCTTCCGGGTCTTTAGGATTTTCAGCCCTAACCGGAATGGTTTTGTCAATTGTCTTCCCACTCCTAAGAGTGGTGACAGATTTAGCTTGCTCCATCTGATTTGAAGAGCTTAGATCACTATCTCATTTTGCGGTTTAGGATTAGGGAGAGGTTGAGTAGGAAGCATCCCCCTTTCTATAACTGTAACACGTGAATCCATCTTTTGCATAAATTTTGTAAGTTCTCGAATTGCTTGAGTAAGCTCCTGAGTTTGTGTGGAATTTTGAACCCAGTTCTTCTTGAGGTTTCCCTTGATTTGGAATTTGATTGAAGAAACCTTGAGGGGTAGCAGTTTGTCCATTCCTCCAACTGAAGTTTGGATGATTTCTCCAACTAGGATTGTATGTATTAGAGGTAGGTCCATTGAAAGGTCTTTGGTAATTGTTCACGGCATTAGATTCCTCATTCAGTACCTCTCAAAAGGCAGGTATTGTTGGACAATTTTCAGTTGTGTGAACGTTGCAATCGCAAATACCGCAAACAGATTCCTTAATCTTATCCTTCTTTAATTCCATGGCCTCGAATTTCCTTCTGAGATTAGCCACCTAAGCATTAATATCATCATTCTCTTTCAGAAGATATATTCCACCTCTTTCCTTTGATTGAGTGGGCCTAGAAGTGGTTCTTGATTTTGGGTAGGTGTCCCATGATTGTGCATTTTCAGCAAGTCTGTCCAAGTAGTCCCACACATCATCGACATTTTTATTCATGAATTCCCCATTGCACATTGTATCGACCAATTAGTGCATGGAAGATGTCAGACCATCATAGAAAAAGTGTGTAATGCGCCACGTTTCAAACCGTGTTGTGGGCATGAACTGACAAGATCCTTAAATCGCTCCCAACATTGGAAGAATGTTTTATCCTCCTTTTGGACAAAGTTCATGATTGACTTCTTAAGGGTGTTCGTTTTATGATGTGGAAAAAAATTTCTCTATGAACTCCCTTATCATGTCATTCCATGTGCCAATAGATCGGGATGTAGTGAATGCAACCACGTCTTAGCTTTCTCTTTCAAAGAAAATGGAAAGAGTTTCAGTCTGACCGTATCCTCAGACACGTTAGGAAAATATAAAGTGGCTATAATCTTGTCAAACTCTTTCAAGTGCAGATATGGACTTTCATATTCAAGTCCATGAAATTTTGGAAGGAGTTGGATCACCCCTGGCTTAACATCTATATGTCCCGTATTTTCTAGAAAAACCATGCATGAGGGTGTGCTCACCCCCGCCGGTTGTAAATAGTCTCACAAAGTACGAGGCAGGGGGTGCTTGATGCACCTCATTCTCATCCTGGATTTCCTCCACCCTAGGTTGGGGTGGATTTGGAGGTTAATTGGCTAGTTGATTTGCAGCCATAACTTCGGTTAACTTTGTAGATCTCGAGTGGTGTCTAATCCAGTGATGGATAGATAACCTCTTAACCAATCCTCCTTCAATCAAGAGATATCGAGTGTTGTCACGGACTCACTTGGGCATGAAACA
Source organism: Magnolia officinalis (assembly GCA_021015155.1). NCBI lineage: Eukaryota > Viridiplantae > Streptophyta > Magnoliopsida > Magnoliales > Magnoliaceae > Magnolia > Magnolia officinalis. The sequence goes on from JAJHSJ010000011.1 coordinate 19,126,386, forward strand.
CTCTCAGCCCTCAATTTCAGAATCTATCCTAAACCTAAAAAAGAAAAAGGAAAATAGAAATTTAGAAATAGAAAGAGAGAGAATTAGAAAGAAGTTACCAAATTAGAAGTTTCTATGTTAGGATATTGCAAAAGAAAAAGGAAAGTGAATTAGTTTGTAAAAAAAATAACCTAGTTTCTAAAAATGAAAAAGGAAAGTTTCTAAAAATAATTTAGGAAAGTTTCTAAATCTAGAAATAGAAAGAAAACCTAGTTTCTAAAAATAAATTAGAAATAACCCTAATCTTATCTTATCTAATCTTATCCTATCATATCCTATCATATCTTATCATATCTAATCTTATCTTATCTTATCTTATCTTATCTTATCCTATCTTATCCTATCTTATCATATCTTATCCTATCTTATCTTATTTAATCTTATCTTATCCTATCATATCCTATCTTATCTTATCTTATCTTATCCTATCCTATCTTATCTTATCTTATCTTATCCTATCTTATCTAATTCTAAAACTAATCAAATCCAGAAAATGCAACCGTCAATCTCCGGTAGCGGCGCCAAAAACTTGTTCACAACCCTAAGTGTAGGGTCGCGATGTAGTAATAATCTCGGTGAGACCGAGGTTGAATCCATGGGGACTGAAACTTGTACGTATTCTAAAAGTAACTAGAACTATAACTAGAAGAAGATGTTTATCTAAATCCAAAGTGATTGAGAGAGTAATTGTGAATTATTTAACTAAAACTTGAAAATTCAAAGGTGAGAAATTAGGGTGTCCAAGGATTCACTTGTAGAGATCAGGGAGATCTATGCTTGATTTAATGATGCAACTGGAATCAGAGTCCCATCTTATCCAATTGGAAGATATCTCAGTAAAACCAAATCTGAACTTCCTTTGACCTAATTCTCAATGGATGAGAGGTGTGAGAACTGGAAGTGATTTCATCACAAAACCATGCCTACGAGACAAGGCAAACAATAGGATTTACCAATCCCACAACCAATCAAAAGAGAATCATGAAGATTAGAAGGATTTCATCACCCAACCATGCCCATGGGACGATGGTAAACAACGGGATTTCCTAATTTCACAATCTCAATGCATGAAATGAACATACTCAAAGCTATTGTAGATCTATTGTAATTTAAGTCACAACAAACCATTAAAAACTAAAAGTATTTCTTATAATCAAACTAGAATCAAAGATAGTTCAACTTAAACATGAATCAAAGTAATAAAAAATATTCTATCATGCTACAAGCTTCACCTCTTATCCCTAGCTAAGAGGTTTAGCCAACCATAGACATGATTGAACTAGAATCTCTTAAGAAAAGCATAAAAACAACAAAGGAAAGGAAAGAAAAATTCTTGGCGACGACTTCTCCATGCTTTTGCTCCACTCTACAAACCCTAGAAGATGCCTAGGAACATCATAGGGAGTTCTATTTATAGTTGTGGAACTCCAACTTTCGCACCTAGTTGAAAAACTCTAAAAATCGCCTCAAATTTACGCAGTTTTTCAAAATAGGCTTCACTCTGAGTAATTTCAGAGAATAACCCAAAGTTTCAGAACATGCTTCTTCAGGATACTTTCAGGAATATGCTTGTTTTCAGGACGATTTTAGGATTCCTTTTCTTCACTTCAAATATTTGATTCTCTTCATTCCTCACTTGGTTTTCTTGGATCTTTAGCATGTGAATTCTTCAATCTTGGCCTTCTAAGATCCATCCCTTGCCTTGGTGATTCTTGAGCATCAAATCCATGCTTTTATCACCCTTTTTCAATCCAAGCTCTTAAATTCACATTGCAATACAAACATGAGTAAAATATAACAGTAAGCATTATCATGTTCATAAAACCAAGTAATAAATAGGATTCAATATGCAATATTTGCCCCTCAACAACATCGAAGTCAGCTCGGTGGGATTGAGCTTACATGTCTAATTGTCCAGCAAGAAATCAAGATTAAACTGAATTTTTACAATAGCATCGAAGCTAGTTCACTAGCATCAAAGAAATATTCGATGGCATCGAACATAACTTCGATGACATCAAAAAGAGCACCATTTGTCCAGTAAAGCAATTAAGAAAAATCTGAATTTTTATAATGGCATCTAACTTAAACTTCAATGACATTGAACTTAGCTTCGATGACATTGAAGATGTGCTCAAATTGTCCAATAAGAAATCATATAAATTCTAGATTTTTATGATGGCATCAAACCAGCTTTCGATGACATTGAAGGAATTTTTGATGACATCGAAGGTAACTTCGACAGCATCGAACTTGAACCCCAAATTGTCCAGCAACCTCAGGTCGAAAAATAAGATTTTTATGATGACATTGAGCCAGCCTTCGATGGCATCGAATGACTTATTCGATGACATTCAAGGCCACTTGATGGCATCGACAAAAACTGTCTAGCAACAATTTGAATATTATGCCGATTTTAGCGATAACATTGAGGGGGTTTGATGACATCGAACCTGACAATTTTTTGCTCATTTTTTTACCATTGGAAATCTTTTCTATATATTTGTATGAGATTTTTCTTGATAATTTGGTGAGTTATTGAGAGAGCTTCGTGAGAGTTAATACTCGTTTTCTCAAGATCTCCTCCCTCATGGAGTTCATCATTCAATCTTTGACTTAAAGGCAATCATTGATACATTCAAAGCTTGGATTGAATAATGAACTCCAACATATATTAATGCTCTAGCAACCTCTTTAATTGACAAATTTGTATGCTAAGAAGCATTGAATGCTCAACCATGGGGATATTACTAATTCTTAAAGACCCATCAATACATAGTTAGGATTCACCAAACCCTTGACCCATTAACCTCAGCATATACAATGTAGCATCATCCTACGGTTGTGGTACAATGGAGATGAAGATCATTCATCATCCAAGAGATCTTCATCAAGTGCTTAATGAGGCTCACTCACTTTTAGGTAAGTATGAATAGTCCATTTGCGTCTGAAAACCATTCCTTATATAGATTTGGATTTAAGAGTTTGAACTTCCAAACTCGACGAATCCTTGTGTAGGCCTCCGACGAAAAGTATGTTTTGTTGTCCCTATATAGGACTTCTCAAGTTCTTGTGTAGGCCTTGATAAGATCTTGTATAGGCCATCGAGGTATGGAAAACAGCGACCTTGTGTACGTAGGTTGTGAAGGTTTATGATAAACCTCAATTAAAAACATTTGAATAGTGTAATCTAACACACTCTAGGAGAGAGTGGGTCAGTCGGGAGTGGAGTAGGCACGTAACCGAACCACTATATGTTGTGTGCATTGTGGTGAATGATTTAATTTCTTATTTGTGATGTTTGGCTAAATACTATACTATGTTTATTTTCTGTAGCAAACATGTTTGTCAAAATTCATGAATGATGTGTTTCACTGATTAGACTTTTTTTATGCACTTCTTCTCACTTAGAATTCTTTACTTGTGGATTTAGAAGTAAGCGCATATTATTAGTTTAAATAAAATTTGAAAAGTCCTATTCACCCCCCTAAGATATTAGACATATCTTCAAGCCTCACTTGTAGCAGTAAAGCCCGCAATTTCACCTAGAGGCTTAGAATGAGGAATTTGATCATGAAATCACTGAAACTTCTATTACACCAAAAACTCATCCCGATACTATTGAACTGAATGCCCTATATATAAAATTCAAGCTCCAACAATAATAAAATGGGCAGAAAATGGCTATGTCGATGGAATCGAGTATGCCTTCAATGTCATTGAGAAAATCAAGTTTCTAGTTAAAATGTTGTTAGATCGTTTACCCACTTCTACCCGATGTCGTCGAATGGTCTTTGATAGCATTCGATGGGTCCTCGATGCCATTGAGAAACTTCAATAAAAAATCACTATCTGTTGGACAAATCTAAGTTACCAACTCGATACCATCGAAGGGATCTTCGATGCCATCGAAGACCCCTTAAGGACTACTCGATGAGATTAAGCACCACTCGAAAAACTGTTTTTTTTGGCATATAATTTCACAACAACTTTACACTTCTTTTACCCGTATCATATTCAAATTAAACTTCTAAGGTTAAGGGATGATCAACAAGGTTTATCTATAGGGTTAGGATCATTTAGAGGGTCAAGGGTTAAGGTCACCATATGTCACGCCCCAGACTTGGTAACCGGAATCACAAGGAACCCGATGGCCGGTTCTGGCCGTAACAGCCTCCATAGTACCCCATTCTCGGCTCCTGAGGCAGGTTCCGATCCTGGGATCCTACAAGGAGGATTTTTCATAACAATATAATCATTACCAACACGAGCATACCCAAGATCACAGGAAGAACATCTGAGAATAACAAAGGCACACATCGCAAATCCACTATAAATTTGAACATTTACAATCATCCATAGGTCCAAAAGACATAACATGAGATAAAAGAAAAAAGAGAAATGTCAGTAACACTGGAGTCCTCAAATCTCAGCTCTACTCCATGCTCTACTGCTATGTCGCCTGTCTAGAGTATCCTGCACGCATCAATTGTGCATAAGCTTATAGAATCTTAGAGGGTGGTGTGTGTGTGATAATAGTGCACGGAAGAGTAGTAGGAGATACGAAGAGAGAAGCATGATCAATGAGGATATCTGTAAGTGTTATGGTCTCATGCTCCTTTGGTTGTCAAATTTTGATGTGTCAAAACATCTATCTGTATCTTGTGCTTGTATGATGATTTATATGAATTCAAGACACTGCATAAACACTTCAAGAAGTTACAAGTTGAACTTTTCAAGATGTTACATATTGAAGTTCAAGAAGCTACATGTTGAAGTCTCAAGAAGCTACAATGTTGAAGTTCAAGTCTTAAGAAACAACTCATGACTTCAAGACTAATAAGCAACGCATGAAGTAGTTGTTATGCTGATGAAGATCTCAAGTTTGAAGCTACAACAAGTTCAAGATCTCAAGCCTGATATGGTTCAAACAATCTACATTCGTTGAATGGTTGAAGTTCAATGTCCATACGACATGGTTCAGGTTTGAATGACCTTAGGTTGACCCTTTAAGTAGGTCACTTTGGATACATAAATCAAATATTTATTTTACATAAGTTTGGTCTATTCTAAGACCAGTCCTAGCTCTTGTTCGACCAGTCCTGGCATTGGTTCGACTAGTCTAAGAAATTCCACGACCAGTCCTAAGTAGTTGAAGATTTTTCGGAATTTTTGGTACGCCCACGACCAGTCCTGGAGGTCCTTCGACCGGTCGTAGGTGTGGCTTCGACTCGTCCACGACCAGTCGTGGAGCTACGACTCAAAGTCCAGCAACGTAATCTATGGTCCTACGACCAGTCGTAGAGATCCACGACCAGTCGTAGGTGACCCACGACCAGTCGTAGGCTACTCACGACCAGTCGTGGAACGACTTTCAAAGATCGCGCTTAATTTTTCAAAATATGTTAGAGCTACGACCAGTCGAGGTTTCTAAGACCAGTCGTAGGACGATTTTTGCTTCTATAAATTGAACACGAAATTCAGAGTTTTCACACTTCAACTCGATTCAATTCAAGAATTTTCAAGTGATCACTCTGAGATAAGTCTGTGTTTATTTTAAGCTACATTGTGCTTATTTAATATTCCTTTTTGCTAGCTTATTTAATTTGATTTTGTTTCTATATTCCAATCTTATTTGAAAAGAGGAATTATCTTATTCCTTCTTCTTGGAATCAAAATCAAATATAGCTACGCCCAACAAGTTAAATCTAAAATCTATTAGAATTTAGAACCTTATGAATGTGAGTATTGGAAATTGAACTTTGACATTCAATCATCTACTCCGATTGGTTCTACCGGGCTGCTACGAAAAGGAGAAATCCAGGTATTTTACAATTCTGTAAAATTTATTTATTTTTGGTTTTGTTTGAGGTTAAGCCAGAAAAATCTCATTGTACTGGTTTTGTTTGAGGTTGAACCAGAAAAATCTCATTGTATTGGTTGTCTGAGGAGAACCAGAAAACTCAGAAAAGAGGGGTTTTTGAATTGTGTAAGCCCAAGTGAAAAAGACACAATTGTAAAGGTTTTTGGTGAACCTGTGAAAACCTATTTGATAGTGAACGCTAATATCCCCTGTGTGAGGATATTAGGAGTGGAGTAGCTTTTGTGTGGCTGTTGAAAGACAGTTGGTGTACACACAGGCGAACCACTATAACTCTTTGTCTTGTGGATTGAATGCTTGCTTAATTTTCATATCTTTTATCATTCGATTGTGTGGAATGTACAAGTGGATGTGAATGTTGTAACTATTTACATTTCAAGCAAGTGTGGGGATTGTTGTAATAATTTAGATCTATACTTCTGCATTTAATTTCAATTCCTTGCTATTTTATTTACTTCTATTAAAATTGAGTCCTTGATCCAAAAGATGTTCTAGAAATAAGGTTGTCCTACCATAAGCCCTTGTTTATTATGGTGTAAGGTTGTCCTTAGAACTGAATTTGTATCAATCTCTCAATACTTATTTATCAAGGTGATTTAAATTTAGCATTGTGAATTGATTCATAATTGTAAGGCTATTGGTTTACTTATTTCCGCTGATTTTATTTTAAATTTGGCATAGTCCTATTCACCCCCCCCCCCCCCCTCTAGGACATATAGCTTGGCCTTTTCAAGTGGTATCAGAGCCTAATAGCTCATTTTTGTTGCTTTTTATTTGGATTTATTTCCTGAGCTAACGATCTAAGCTATATAAAAAGATGTCAAATTTTGATAGCCTTTCAGTTACTAGGCCTCCACCCTTTGATGGCTCCAACTATGCCTATTGGAAAGCCAGAATGAGGATCTTCCTCAAATCAATGGATGAAAGTGTGTGGCAAGCCACAGTGACTGAATGGAACCTCCTATCATGGAAGTAACTGGTGTTGATGGTTCAAAATCTATGAAAATTACACCGTATTACCAATGGACCACACTTCAGAAAAATGAGAGTAGTGCTAATGCTAAAGCACTAAATGCAATCACTTGCGCACTATCACCGGATGAGTTCAAAAGAATCATATCCTGTGATACTGCAAAGCAAGCCTGGGATATTTTAGAAATGACACACGAAGGTACATCAATTGTCAAGAAATCTAAAGTCCAACTCCTCACAACTAAATTTGAAGAAATTCATATGGAGGAAAATGAAATGTTTATGGACTTTTACACTAGATTGAATGACATTGTAAACTCAATGTGGGGTCTTGGCGATAAGATCCCAGAAAGTAAAGTGTGTGCAAAAATACTACGCTCTCTTCCTGAACGGTTCAATTCTAAGGTAACCGCAATCCAGGAACTTCGTGATACGGATAATATGAAGGTAGAAGAATTAGTTGGTTCTTTACAAACCTATGAATTAAGTTTTAAAGCTCCTAAAGGTAAATCTATTGCTTTGAAGTCATCTAAAAGTATTACTCAAGAAAATTCAGATTCAGAAAAGTCTGAAGATGATATGGCCCTTTTGGCGAAAAAGTTTTATAAGATTTTCAAAAGTAAGAAAAGAGTCGACTTTCAAAAGGCAAATGAAAAGAACGTTCTAAACCTAAGTCTAAAACTTGGAAATCATTGAAAGATAGTCAATGTTACAACTGTCAAGAATATGGGCATTTAGCAAACAAATGTCCTAAAAAGGACAGATCCAAAAGGAAGGGTATGTTGGCTACTTGGGATGAATCGTCTGATTCTGAAGCCTCTTCTGAATCAGAAAATTCAGAAACCGAGTCGGGCAGTGAACTTAAGGCCCTTATGACTCTAGCCAAGTTTACTTTTTCGATCACGATGATTCAACAAGTGAAGAAAATTTGGATAGTGATCATGAAAATGATGAAGATCTTCAAGATGCTTACAATGCCTTATATAAGGAAAGTTGTAAAATTGCTGTCAAACTTAAACTTCAAAAAGAAAAGTTTTTTAAACTTAAAGAATGTTTTGAAACCCTTGTTTTAGAAAAATCTCAAATTTCAGATTGTTTTGAAAAATCAAAGTGTGATCTAGAATTCAAAACCTCCCTAATTGAAAATTTGAAATCTGAAAATGAGAAACTTAAAAATGAAGTATCTTCTCTTCTGAGTTTGAAGGACACATGGAGATATGCCCAAGGTGATCCAAAATTAGAAAAATTATTATCCGGATCAAGAAAATGTGGCGATCGATCCGGGTTGGGCTATGATAAAAACACATCTCCTAAACAGAAGAATACTCCTTCCAATTTTGTGAAAGGAGAGACTTCTAACTCAAAAGGAAAAGGTACTAGTCAAGTTTTTTCTAAAAATACAAAAACTTTTCAAAAACCCAAAAGCAGCTATATAAATTTCAAAAATCAGATTCGAAACCCACTAGCTGAAAAAATTGTTGATTTACTTAAGGAGCTATTAAAATCTAACTCAGTAGGTCACTCTTACAACTATAAACAAAAGAAGACCAATTATTCTCCTAAACCCAAAACAGTACTGAAATGGGTTCCTAAGGTTGCCTGTTTGGTTGCTCACACTGCTTTCAAAGCTACAAGCCATTCGAAATGGTACCTAGACAGTGGATGCTCCAGACATATGACAGGCGACAAAGCACTATTCACCGATCTTAAAGATATGACTGATGGGTCAGTCACATTTGGTGATGGTAGCAACTGCAAGATAATTGGCAAAGGTACGGTCCAACTCTATAACCTTCCCTTATTTAAAAATGTTTTATATGTTGAGGGTTTAAAACACAACCTGTTGAGCATATCTCAAATATGCGATAACAACCATAATGTTAAATTTTCTAATCAAGGTTGTGAAATTATAAATGAAAAGGGTTCTGTAATATTAACTGGTCGCAGAACTTCTGAAAACTGCTATATAGTAAGCAATGGTAGCTCATCTAAACAAACGTGCTACATGGTCCATACCGATGAGACAGAATTATGGCATAAACGCCTTGGACATGTACACTACCGAAATTTATACAGATTGAGCAAAAGTGAACTAATTAGAGGTCTACCTAAGATGCAAAAAGTAGACAAGATTTGTGGTGAATGCCAGTATGGTAAACAAACTAGGAGCTCTCACAAAAAGGTGAACTCCAATACCACCACAAGACCACTCGAGCTTCTCCACATGGATCTTATAGGACCAACAAGAACGGAAAGTCGAGGTGGCAAAAAGTACATCTTAGTTATTGTAGATGATTATACAAGATACACTTGGGTTTCATTCTTGAGAGACAAATCAGAAACCCTTGATGAAGTGAAAAAGATTATAAAACGGATTCAAACTGAAAAATGTTCTCAAGTCAACAAGATCTGTAGTGATCATGGATCCGAATTCGAAAATATCGGTTTTGAGAAATTCTGTAGCGATCAGGGAATATCGCATGAATTCTCTGCACCTAAAACTCCTCAACAAAATGGAATTGTCGAGAGGAAGAATAGAGTGCTTCAAGAAATGGGAAATGTTATGTTAAATAGCATGAAGCTCCCTAGGAATCTCTGGGCTGAAGCAGTGAATACAGCCTGCTACATTATTAACCGTGTTTATATTTGTAAATCTAATAATAAAACGGCTTATGAAATGTGGTTTGAGAAAAAGCCTTCTGTCAAATACTTTCGAGTTTTTGGCAGCAAGTGCTATATTTTGCGTGACCGTGAAAATTTGGGAAAATTCGACACTAAAAGTGATGAAGGGATCTTTTTAGGATATTCTTTAAATAGTCGTGCATATCGTGTTCTGAACAACATGACCGGTGTGATTCAAGAGTCAATAAATGTTGTGATTGACGATCTTTTGAATGCACCTGTCCCTAGTTCAGATAATGATGAAGTTCTTATACTTGAAAAACAAGAAACTTCATCAAGTGAAGCTAATCTTGAATTAAGGACTATTAAAGATCATCCAACTTCTCAAATACTTGGAAACCCTCTCACTGGTGTGCGCACTCGTAGACAATTAGAGGACATATGTAACTACGTATGCTTTACATCCCAGATTGAACCGGTTAACGTAAAAGAAGCACTTTTGGATGAAAACTGGATTCTTGCGATGCAAGAAGAACTTAATCAGTTTGTCAGAAATGATGTCTGGTACCTTGTTCCTAGACCTAAAGATAAACATATTATTGGAACAAAATGGATTTTCAAAAACAAATCTGATGAACTTGGAAATATTATTCGAAATAAAGCAAGACTAGTTGTACAGGGGTATACACAAATTGAAGGTATTGACTATAATGAAACATTTGCCCCTGTAGCTCGTCTTGAATCAATCAGACTTTTTATCTCCATTGCATGTTTTAGGAAGATTAAAATTTACCAAATGGATGTAAAGAGTGCCTTTCTGAATGGTGATTTACATGAAGAGGTATATGTTGAACAACCTACAGGGTTTGAAGATCCTAAATTTACTGATCATGTGTATCGTCTTAAGAAGGCTCTCTATGGTCTGAAACAAGCTCCCAGAGCATGGTACGAAAAACTGACTAAGTTTTTACTGAGTCATAATTTTCAGATGGGATGTGTTGATAAGACGCTCTTTGTTAAGAAACATAACGATGATATTCTAATGGTTCAAATATATGTTGACGATATTATTTATGGATCAACCTGTACTAACATGACTGTTGAGTTTGCAGATTTGATGAAGTCTAAATTCGAAATGAGCATGGTTGGAGAATTAAACTATTTTCTAGGGTTGCAAGTAAAACAACAACCTGATGGAATTTTTATCTCTCAAACCAAATATGCTCAGAGTTTAATTAAGAAATTTGGATTTGAGAAAGGTAAAAATTTTGATACTCCTATGAGTACAACTTTGAGACTCTCAAAAGACTCTACAGGTAATGATGTGGATCCTAAATTGTATCGTAGTTTGATTGGTAGTTTGCTTTATCTGACTGCTAGTAGACCAGATATCGCTTTGAGTGTTGGTATTTGTGCTCGTTATCAATCAAATCCTAAAGAATCTCACTTAACTTGTTAAGCGGATTATGCGATATGTCGCAAGTTCTACTAAACTGGGTCTCTGGTATCCACATGAGACTAATGTTCAATTAGCCGGGTACGCAGATGCTGACTGGGCTGGAAACATTGATGATAGGAAATCAACCAGTGGTGGTTGTTTCTACATTGGAAATTGTCTTGTTTCTTGGTTTAGCAAGAAGCAAAGTTCTATATCGCTATCAACAGCTGAGGCTGAATACATTGCTGCTGGAAATGCATGTACTCAACTTGTTTGGATGAAACGTATGTTAAGCGATTATGGAATTACTCAGGATTCTATGATTTTATTTTGTGATAATTCCAGTGCAATAAATATCTCTAAAAATCCAGTTCAGCATTCACGTACTAAGCATATTGACATTAGATTTCATTACATTCGTGAATTAGTGGAAGAAAAGGTAATATATTTGGATTACATTCCAACCGAGACTCAACTTGCGGACATTTTCACTAAACCGCTCGACAAACGCAGGTTTAATAAATTAAAGTTTGATCTAGGTATGTGCAATTTAAATTGAATTTACATGATTTGGTGTATCATAATGTACATAACTTTGATGTTTTATTTGCTTGAATTTGAAAATTATTTAAAAAATTTTGCAAATTTTGAGTCGTACTCGACCAGTCGTGAGTGCACACGACCGGTCGTGCTACGACCGGTCGAACACTTACACGACCGGTCGTGAATCTCGGGATTTCACTTTAATTTGGGGATTTTGACTCTTCTTCTTCATTTCTTTTTACTCTCCAACGGTTCTAGCTTCGACCGGTCGAACCCACCTTCATAGTACTTCAAGGTTAGTGGTTCTTTTACATTTTTTTTTAGATTCTTGCTATTAGTGTCTCAAATCTCATTCTTGTGGAATCTATTTGGTCGTTCATTGCAAGTTTGGGGTTTTATCTTGAAAAATCTGTTCTATCTAAACCCCATTTCTTCTATCTTGCATCTTGTTGTTTCCTTGAAATCCTTCTTTGAAAATGGATGCTAGAGGTAAAAAGAAAACTACTCGAGGTCCCTCTTCATCTAGATCAGCTTCTATTGTACAACGTCATCTTCGCTCTCCCGAAAATGATCCTTCTAATGCTCGGGATTTGCGTATGCGCAATGTTATTGTTGAGCGTCCTGTTAATGTTCAATCACATTGCTTCATTTGGTATCCCTCCTCTGTTGGAATCTGTGGGATGGGATAACATCTTACATTGGGGTGGAGCTGCATACCAGTCCATTGCCCAATCCATGTTTGCATGTATCTGTGATTTTTCTCTTGAGATTTAACTTTTAAAGTTGATACTCAAGAAGGATTGTTTTTAGGATCGACATTTGATTGCTGACATTATGGAAATACCTGTCAATGATGAGAGCATTCCAATTCATATTTTACATGACAGTCTCTCAGAATCTGAACGAAAATGCTTACTAGAGATTTATGTAATTTGGATGTTCATTGGACTCATAAAGGTCATGCACTTCCCTCAAGGTATTTGTTACCCAGACACAGAGTACTTCATAGGATATTCATTCAAATCTTTATCCACGTTCTGGTAATAAAACCGAACTCACTGCTTTCATGGTTCGTGTTTTGCATTCTGTAGTCTCTGGTGCAAAAATATGTCTACCTTCTTTAATTTGTCATTCCATTATTCTGTCTCGTCACCATCCTGGACATAGTGATATACCCTTTGGTTATTTATTGACTATGCTGGCAAATCATATGCTCGTGGCTATGCCTACTAGAGAAAAACCCATCCATCATCTCCCTTTTAATAATTCCAATATTAACAAGATGAATTTAGAATTGGCTGATGGCCAAGTGGATGCTGGTAGCAGTGGTGCTGAAGCAGGAAATGCTCAAGCTGGTGATCTTCCTGAAGACGTGAACATGGATGATTTATTTGAAGAACTTGAGTCAGACTCGGCTGATGATCCTGATTTTCAGCCTTCTGATTTTGATGAGAGATTGAATTCCCTTCAAGAGCAGGTGGCTCAAATTCGTGTTACCCAAGACACGCAATTTTCTTATTTACGCAAATATATGAGGCGGATTGCTAAGGGTTTACACAAAATTGATCCATCTAATCCTGCACCCTCTTCTGGTTCTGACAAAATTTTTGATGGGTCTGTAATATTTTTTTTTACTGAACTTTACATGCTTACTGACTTTTTGAATTATGCACTATGCTCTCTTGAATCAACTCCTATTTTCTTTATTATTGATGCTCTTCTTCCTTTGTCATTTTGTGTCAAAAAGGGGGAGAAGTTTTGGAAGCTTTTGATTTATTTAAATTTAATCTTTATGATGTGCTCCTATTACTCAGGCTATTACTCAGGGGGAGTTAAGCTTCTCAAGGGTAGTTATGGGAGAATGATGCTTATCATATCAATATAACTGATCATATCTATATAACTGTGCATGCTTCTCTATTGTGAACCTGTTGTGTTTGTACTTCTCTTATGTCTATTGGAAGTATTATTACTTGGGTGTTTTGTCACAAATTTGACAAAGGGGGAGATTGTAAGTGTTATGGTCTCATACTCCTTTGGTTGTCAAATTTTGATGTGTCAAAACATCTATCTGTGTCTTGTGCTTGTATGATGATTTATATGAATTCAAGACACTGCATAAACACTTCAAGAAGCTATAAGTTGAACTTTTCAAGATGTTACATATTGAAGTTCAAGAAGCTACATGTTGAAGTCTCAAGAAGCTACAATGTTGAAGTTCAAGTCTTAAGAAACAACTCATGACTTCAAGACTAATAAGCAATGCATGAAGTAGTTGTTATGCTGATGAAGATCTCAAGTTTGAAGCTACAACAAGTTCAAGATCTTAAGCCTGATATGGTTCAAACAATCTACATTCGTTGAATGGTTGAAGTTCAATGTCCATACGACATGGTTCAGGTTTGAATGACCTTAGGTTGACCCTTTAAGTAGGTCACTTTTGATACATAAATCAAATATTTATTTTACATAAGTTTGGTCTATTCTAAGACCAGTCCTAGCTCTTGTTCGACCAGTCCTGGCATTGGTTCGACCAGTCCAAGAAATTCCACGACCAGTCCTAAGTAGTTGAAGATTTTTCAGAATTTTTGGTACGCCCACGACCAGTCCTGGAGGTCCTTCGACCGGTCGTAGGTGTGGCTTCGACTCGTCCACGACCAGTCGTGGAGCTACGACTCAAAGTCCAGCAACGTAATCTATGGTCCTACGACCAGTCGTAGAGATCCACGACCAGTCGTAGGTGACCCACGACCAGTCGTAGGCTACTCACGACCAGTCGTGGAACGACTTTCAAAGATCGCGCTTAATTTTTCAAAAATCTGTTAGAGCTACGACCAGTCGAAGGTTTCTAAGACCAGTCGTAGGAACGATTTTTGCTTCTATAAATTGAACACGAAATTCAGAGTTTTCATACTTCAACTCGATTCAATTCAAGAATTTTCAAGTGATCACTCTGAGATAAGTCTGTGTTTATTTTAAGCTACATTGTGCTTATTTAATATTCCTTTTTGTTAGCTTATTTAATTTGATTTTGTTTCTATATTCCAATCTTATTTGAAAAGAGGAATTATCTTATTCCTTCTTCTTGGAATCAAAATCAAATATAGCTACGCCCAACAAGTTAAATCTAAAATCTATTAGAATTTAGAACCTTATGAATGTGAGTATTGGAAATTGAACTTTGACATTCAATCATCTACTCCGATTGGTTCTACCGGGCTACTAAGAAAAGGAGAAATCCAGGTATTTTACAATTCTGTAAAATTTATTTAGTTTTGGTTTTGTTTGAGGTTAAGCCAGAAAAATCTCATTGTACTGGTTTTGTTTGAGGTTGAACCAGAAAAATCTCATTGTATTGGTTGTCTGAGGAGAACCAGAAAACTCAGAAAGAGGGGTTTTTGAATTGTGTAAGCCCAAGTGAAAAAGACACAATTGTAAAGGTTTTTGGTGAACCTGTGAAAACCTATTTGATAGTGAACGCTAATATCCCCTGTGTGAGGATATTAGGAGTAGAGTAGCTTTATGTGTGGCTGTTGAAAGACAGTTGGTGAACACACAGGTGAACCACTATAACTCTTTGTCTTGTGGATTGAATGCTTGCTTAATTTTCATATCTTTTATCATTCGATTGTGTGGAATGTACAAGTGGATGTGAATGTTGTAACTATTTACATTTCAAGCAAGTGTGGGGATTGTTGTAATAATTTAGATCTATACTTCTGCATTTAATTTCAATTCCTTGCTATTTTATTTACTTCTATTAAAATTGAGTCCTTGATCCAAACGATGTTCTAGAAATAAGGTTGTCCTACCATAAGCCCTTGTTTATTATGGTGTAAGGTTGTCCTTAGAACTGAATTTGTATCAATCTCTCAATACTTAATTATCAAGGTGATTTAAATTTAGCATTGTGAATTGATTCATAATTGTAAGGATATTGGTTTACTCTATTTCCGCTGATTTTATTTTAAATTTGGCATAGTCCTATTCACCCCCCCCCCTTTAGGACATATAGCTTGGCCTTTTCAATATCACTAGCCTTACCCAGGCTTATCATGAATAAGAGGCAATGAGTACTGGGTGCCATGCGAAGGCAATGCATGAAGGGGCTTGTACAACCAATGTTTATGCAATGCAAGTAATGTCAGTGCTCATATCCAAACCACAAGTCATGTACATTTCTGATTATAAGGAAATCATCGGGGTCCATTACACTGCTGAATGACTGCCGCTTTACAGACCCTGCACAGTTAAACGAGGGTAAGAGACCTCACTACCAGCCTGTGGACAGCCAATCACCAACAAGGCCTGAAGGTAGCGGACCCATTTACGAGCTGGTCAGACTCAGCCTAGCAATGCCTACTCACATCAGGCAGGTAAGGCCATACCCCTATCCAACCGACTACATGATAGTGCGAGTCGCGACCTAATGGTGTAAGGCCCTCGTGCGCTCATATATTCCACCCGGTCACGGCGTTGGAGTAGATCCTTGGTACCATGGAAGTTTTAGGAATTTCACCCGGTATGCTCAACTAATATTTTCGGTGTCCACACATACGGTCATCCACGAATACCCCTGTGGAGGTAAGACCCTGATGAAGTAAGGGCGGATATCCATAAGCTATGCAATGCCAGATGCATGAATCACACAATCACCTATGCATCAATCTCGAGCATCCATCTCTCGGGGAGATACTAACATGTCCTACATAATGACACAACCATGGCCAATCATACCTTAACCAAGCATGCATATGATGAGTATGGGAGTGGGCCATGAAGATGAATATAAGTGTAAATGAGGTGAAGATGAACTCTCTACCTAACCATGAAGAGTCTAGGTACTTAATCAATTCCTCATAAGGAATACAACCTCTAGTGGGGGCCTATATACCTGGGGTAGCCCACGAGACTAAGAAGAACAATGATATGGGCCTAAATAGATGAAACGAGCCTAGCAAGGGTTTATGGCGGGCCTTCAACCACCCATAGAAGCCCATGGGCCTACCTTAGGGCTACCAATGTGGACATCCAGCTACAATTGGTCCCCAAGAGGTAGCCCATCTCTAATTGATCACGGATCAAGGCCCAAGGCCCACACAACATTAGAAATAAGAAATGGACAGCCATTACATACCACATACACTCTTGTTGGGCTTCAGAAAGGCGGCTTAAGGCCTATCCAAAACATGGGTCCAAGGGAAATACACATAGCCCAACCCATATATACCACTATGGGCCCATAGGGGAAAGGTTAGGGCCCAACATAAAGGCCACTAATCCTATATATTGTGGTGGCCCAGTGGGCAGCCCATTGCTCAAATCACATGGGCAAATATCATGCTCTTAGTCAAGTAAGGTTGGGCGTACAACCTGGCCCAAGTATAAAGTTGATTTGGTGGGTAACTAAGGGCCCATATACTTGTGTAATCTGGCCCACTAATCCAACACAATAGTATGGTAAAAATGGCCCAAGAGTTTAATGGGCCTATCTGGAAAGTTCCAGCCCAATTGGGCCTAAAGAGTTCAACAACTAGCCACATTCATGGACCTAATTAAATTCAACTGTGGTGGGCCTCAACAGTGCATTTATTAAGCCCAACATTTAAAGAACTAAAGGTATAAATTATTACCTCTAAGATCCTTCACAATGTGGTGGGCCCCACTCCTCGAAATTTCAGCTCAAAGGCCAAGTATAACTATAACATGTTGTTGTCCTAAATTTGGGCACTCCATTGGAGTGGGTCCAGGGCCTTTAAAACTCTAGAAATTGAGGGCCAAGGTCCTTCATCATGCATACAATAAGAGTAAACCCAAAAAGGTGTCCCACCATCAAAGGAAACATTTTTGAATTATAGTTTTTATCAAGGCATATTGCTGGACTGGACAGCAGAAAAAATCTGGCAATCCAACCATCTTGGTCCATTCTTTTAGATACCCAAATGGGGTCAGTTGGGGCTGAAATTTTATAGAGTGATACTTCCATAGGTGGGTCACACCCCCATAATATTTTAGAATTTTTGGATATTCCTAACTATTTTAATTAATTTATAAAAAAATAGTCTATCCAAAAATCAGACAGACCTGGACGTCCCAACGTGGTGTGCCAGTCCGACCCTCACCACGGTGTGTACAGGGGTCCATTGGTCCTAAAATTTGGTAGGTACGTCCCACCATGGGTGGACCACAACTCCACAAAATTTCAAAATTTTTGGACATATAAAAATATTTTAATTTATTTAAAGAATTCAATCTGTCCTGAAAATCGGACTGATCTGAACACCATATTGTAATGGGCCGGTCCAGCCACCACCATTGTGTGTACAGGTGTCCATTGGTCCCAAAATTTTGTAGGTGGGTCCTACCAGGAGTGAACCACCTTCCTATAAATTTTTATAATTTTTAGACACCCAAAAGTATTTTAATAAATATCGGAATTCCAACCTGTCAAGGGTGGAATGTTGCTGGAACAGTGCAGAAAATCCAAACTGTCCACCTCACTTGGACCACACCTTTGGGACCCCAATGAAGGTCATATGGGCGTGAAATTTGGTATGGTTGTAGGTGGGTCATAAGGCTACAAGAATCACATATTATTTTATTTCAGTATTCTCACCAAAGACCCATAAATCAGGCCCCAAGGTGGCTCAAAAATCTGTCCAGGCAGATTTGGACAGCAACATGTTGCTGTCCAAACCACCCCAAAAGATAATCAAAAGGAAAATAAATCAGCATTTCCTCAGGGTGGGGTCCACCTAGATGGGTCACACAACTCTCAGACCGAAGCCCCTTACAAGATCATCCATAAAATCAAGCCCAAAGGCTGTCCAAAACATGCCAACAATATGGGGCAACAAGGTGGGCCTGGATGTCTAACCACTTGGGCCTAGTTGCATGGCACATCAAGTGGGCCCCACATACATCAGATTTACTATAAGGACAATAAATAAAAGATGGATAAGAAATATAATCCGGCCATGGGGTAGGGCCCTGCCCCAAGAATAAATCATACCCATATAACTACATTGATTGTGCATGCAACATAAAATTACTACATGCATGATCTATAATTACTATGGATGGTTGGGATGCCATCCCAACATGATCCTTAAGGTTTAGATGACCTTAAGATGGAGTGGATCATTACATACATCATGATGAGGTCCATGGAGAATGGCTCCATCATGAATCATGACATGTATGTAGGATGGGCCAAAGGGCCACATCCATGGGATCAAATGGGATCCCCACCATGGATTGGTGGGTCCCATATGATCCATCCATGAAGAAATAATGAGATTAAGAAAAATAAAGGAATTCAACAAAAGAATAGTCACCCACATTAAAGATGACCACCAAACTTCCACACTAAGGTCCTTTAGCACTAAGGGAGATGGATCAATGGTGGAGATGGGGTTTCAAGGGTTAGATGTTGGGGGATTAAGGAAGAAGGGGGCTGAAAAATGGAGGGAAGATGAAGAGAAAGTTGCTAGAATTTTACAAATGGAAGAGAAAATGAGAAAAGAGAGAGAGAGAGAGAGAGAGAGAGAGAGAGAGAGAGGATTTGTAGGGAAGTAATAATTATGTTGTAAGAAAGCAAATGATGGCCTATGGTGACAATAACAAAGTTGTTATACTTAGGCTAGGTATGGGTAGTGTCAAGAATGGGTGGTGACAATTCCATGCAATTATGTAGTGTGTGTGGGTGGTGTGAATGGGAAGTTGTGTCATGGAAGTAGTCCATATATTTTTTGTACAAAAAGTGGGCCACGAGATAAAATGCTCACAACTTTTGATCTATAAGTTAGATTTATGAGCGAGACGCGGCGTTGGAACCGTGGCGACGATGCGATCGCAATGGCATAGGTCTTAGGTCAATCTGAGTCAGGTCTACTTGACTGAACTCAAGGATGACCGTAAACACTATCCGAGAGTCGCGGGTCACCGAAATTTGATCGGTAGGACCGCGGGACTAAAATAAATGAGATGCATACTCACAAACACACATGCACACATGCGAGGTCGGGTCGGGTCTCACACCATGACACCTTGTTTACCTATTCTTTGCTTCTTGATGCTCATGTCCTCTTATGTTTTCAATCTTTAATTTCCAAGGGCTCAACCAAGTACATGACACATGGACTCACGTAATTGACAAATAAGATGCACAAATCAATGCACTAACAGTTAGAAGGTCGACTAGACTGGCATAGTATTTGATTATTTTGTTAGCTTTGACACATAAAAGTGACCGACAAACCCACACCAGGAGGAAAGCACAATGCTCCTGATGGCTGACCTCTCCCTTAGTTTTACAGTCCCATTCCATGAATAGGGTATACGATGAACGTATACCACCAACATCGAATGAAGGTTTGTTAGGGACACGTCATGGATAGAATTGGTAGCATGATGGGAGAAGAGACGTTAAAGCAAGACATCAATGTTGGTTAAACTTATAGGGCCACATCGGAAGTGAAAAGAGTTGGTCGAACTACTCCAAAAGCAAGATATCGCAAGATTAAGAGTAGGATTGAGCTTAATCTTGTAGGTCGACAAATGAATGCATTTGGCTATGCTAATCTCGGTCCATTGAATGAGAAAATTTTATTTGACACGCTGGTACCATTTACCCAATCCTCAACCTGTTTTGACCATAATCGAGGAATTTTATCTGCTTCCCAGTACTTCCAATTAAATTACTCATAAGAAATTAAAAATCGTCCTTTCTTATTGAATGGAAAGAATCGGCAATAACAGAAAGATTGAGAGAAGAGTTAGGATTAAAAGAGAACTGAGGTATAAGGTAGAATCATAATAAAATTAGAAAATTACATCCGTGAAAGCAAGAGGTATAAGTAATGAAAGAAGAAGTTGGAGATGTTCAAATTTTAGAAAGCTTTGATTTCTTTGAAGCCATGACAATAGGTAGTGAGGAGGAAAATTAGGGTTTGGAGAGAAAGAAAGATGAAGTAGAGATGAATAAAGAATACAAGGTAGCGAATATAATGCCACCACATGCGTTGCATTAATTGCTGCATGATTATTAGAATGAATTCCAAGGCAACAGTTATTTTAGAGATACAGAAACATATTCTTTATGTGACACGTAATATTTCATGATAGAAGGAATAAAAAAGATAGCAATGTTGTTTGTTATCTAAGAAGTAGAGAGATTAATGCATGGCCAGTCCATTAATGCAAGACCACATTTCTAGCCATTCTTTGTTGAATCGTCGAAAATGTGAAAGGACAATGTTTGTACCAAAATTCTTACGATCCCGATAAACGGTGTAAATTTAGTCACATGGCATAAAAGATATTTAAGAAGCATGCGTCAGGGATTTGGCGATTGACACATCTTTTTAAGGGCGTTTTGGCATTTTACTTTTCTCTGGATAAAGACGAGCAGTTGTTCCAACCACGTTAGCCTAAAAGCACTTTCTAAGCTTACGGCGAGGATAAGATCATGATTGATGAAATGTAACTGTTATTTTCCCAGTTGGTTACATGTGAAGGTGCCACATGGATGGGCGGTTGTTCTTCTATCTCTTTGAGAAAGCTATAAATAGCGAAAGAAGATCTAGAGCAAAGGAACCCTCTATGAATTTAAAACCTAATTATAAATCTAACGCAATGCTTTATATCTAGGTTTAGTTCTCCCCTACTTAGTCGCAACAGACTCTTAGTGTAGATCTAGTCTCAGTTTGTCCCTGTGCATACGTCGGACGGACTCATAGTCATAGTAAATAGCTGTAATTTCTTTCCATTTGTGCATGCGTGCTAGATCTGAAGGAAGACCTTATCTTAGGAATATGTCTGCCTACGCTCATATGATGGGCCGACCTTACTTGTAATCTCTAGCATTACCTTTGTCTTGCTCATCAGCACACTGCTCTTGGAAGCACCCTGCTACTCTTAGTTTGGCTGGTGATCCCACTGTAGTGGTAATCATATGCATTTTCCAGCATCTGTTTCTCTCTAATTTTTTCCGTTTCGACCATACAATTGTAGCACCTTCAAAAGTCCTTAAATTTTCAAGGCAAAGAAAGATTTCATTGGAGGAAGAGCCCCAACCTCAACCAATCGCCTGAGTAACGAGCGTATGACAGTTGATCATTGAATAAATGAACAGTCGAGCCAATGACTGAACCTCGCTCTATCTTGACTCCAGGGGTTGGTGGTCACGGTTTTAATCGGACCCAACTAGTTTTAGCATGCCCGCAATCCACACACTGTTCCCCATGGCCAAATTCGAGACCAACACATTCATTTTTTTCTTTTATTTCTTATTTCTCTCCAATAAACAAATGTGTGCTGATAGATTGCCTATGTTTAATCCCTCACTTACCATCTTGAGTTGGACACACATCATTTATCATTCATTCATTTTAATTTTCTTTTTGTCTCATCTCTCTTAAGTAAACAAGTATTGGCAAATTGCATGTGTTCGATCTCTCACTCCTAATTTTCAGTCGGACATTAATCATTTCATTTCCTGGCATATACATAAATGTTAGATTAATCAATCCCTTGAAATAATAAATTTTAGAAAGTATAGAGCGTACTCACGTGTGGGCGAAGAGTGCCTAATGCTTTTCCTTCTTGGTCACTGAGGTCTCTTACTCAGAATCCAACGTCATAGATCATATGTGTCATTACAAAATAGATCTTTGAATTGTTTGATTTCTAAAAAAATTTGCAGAGTTTAGCTAACTACGGAATTCCAAGTTATTAGCTAGTGGCAAGTCCAATGAAATATCCCAAGTCCAACCACATAACCCCAACGTTCAACGTTCACAGAATAACGACTCATTTGAAAATTTACTAGCTTCACTGAATGCAACCCAATTCAAAATGTGGAATTCAATGAATTGTAGGAGATTCTAACTCTAGCTTCCTAAATATCTTCAATCATACTTCGAATACCCAAAAAAGGTTAAAAAAAAAAAAAAAAAAAAAAAAGATTGAAAGGAATGAGTGAAAAGAGAGAGAAGAGAGAACAAAAAAGTTAAGACGGAGTCTTTGTGCCTGCTGGCACTTCTCGAGCTAGACAGCTTCTTAAAGTTGCCATTGCTTCACACTGCAGTCCCGTCTGCACTATTCTCAAGCAACCATGTCATCTCTCAAAGAAGAACCCATGAGTCTGCCAGCACCCAAATCATCAGAGTTGTTGCCGGAAAATTCGGTAGACCCTACACGCACCCTATCCATGCATGAATTAGCTCAAAACATGAAAGTGATGTAGGAAAACAGAGACCTAGCGAAATATAGAGCTGGTGGCTGGTATTGTTTGAGAAGAATCACTTGGAATCCACCTCCGGGTTTTAGTTCATTATAAACTTCTTGGATCAATGCTAGGTGTATAGCTCTAACGATATATGCATAAATATCGATCTATGGGACATGTACAAGTAGAGTGATACTATGGCAGAATAACTATGAGATCGTATAGGAGGAATAAAACTTAAAAGTATTTGGATGGACCATAAAAACAAAATTTAATGAAAATCTGGAGTTTTTAAGGGTCCAATTGGATCACCACCCCAAGAAACAAAGGAAACGTTTAACTAATGAAGCAAGTACGTGATGAATCCTTCTGTTGCTGAAGTTTAGACAAACAACACGGCTGGTTTTCAATTTTCATATCCATGCAAGTACTGTTTAACTCATAAAAGCACCTTTAGCATTTAAAAAGACAATTTTGTTCCAATTTTCCCATTATTTCTGCTGTTCTACCTTATTGCACTAGGTAAACATTAAAGTTGGGTATGCCATAGTTTATTGAGACCCATTGGTATGTACTTGTGACATCCAGTTCATTGATCAGCTTCATGAGCGCATATGGAGGGACGTAAGCCCAAAAAGTATGCAAATCTAAAATTCATGCGGGCCACACCAAAGAAAAAAGGATTGAGCAAGATCCTTTTGGGTATATAACTTTACGTAGGGGTTGAATGGAATGTAGAGATGATGATGGTGTTGAGGTGTGGAGCCAGCACACCAATGCGCCCGTTGTAAAACGGAGGTCTTTCACCGCGTTGCACGACCGGTCGAGGGGACTGCTCAACTCAAAATCTAGAGAGTCATGTTTTTTGTCCTTAACCAATCGAGGGTCAGGCTCGACCAGTCGAGGCCCTGGCTCGACTAGTTGAGGGTTACACAGATTTTGTGCGGATTTGGTGCGGACTGCGTAATTTTGAGGCGGTTTCGCAGAGGTGCGGAATGGAAGTTTCCTAAACTATAAATAGGGGTCCTAGGGTTATTCTAGGGTATGAAAAAGGGCTTTCTAAAGCAAGGCTAAGACATTTTCTATATGTCCAACATGAGTATATTGCTTGTAACTTTGTTTTCTTCATAGTGGAAGTTTGCACCCATGGTTTTTTACCCTTGTTGGGGATTTTCCACGTAAAATCTGTCTTGTGGTTTGTTGGTATGCTTGGATTCTACTTCTAAATTATATTTCTTTCTGTTTTATCATTTGTAGGTGAGACCGGAGATTGGATCTCGGTTCACTTGCGTTGTTGGCGTGCTGCGCGACGACTGGTATCAAAGCTATTGGTTTAGTTCAAGTGGGAGCGATAATGGAAGAAGGGAAGACTAGAATTGAGAAGTTCGATGGTTCAAACTTTGCCTTTTGAAACATGCAAATGGAGGATTATCTGTATCAGAAGGACCTTTATATTCCTCTAGGAGAAAAAGAGACGAAACCAGAAAAGATGACAGACGATGAATGGTCTTTATTGGATCGGAAGGCTTTAGGAACGATCCGACTCTCTTTGTCTAAGAGCATCACCTTCGATATATCCAAGGTGAAGAAAACAAAAGAATTAATGCAAGCTCTAGCTACGATGTATGAGAAACCCTTAACGTCCAACAAGGTTCATCTTATGAAACGCTATTCAACATAAAGATGTCAGATGGTGGGTGCGTGGTTGAACATCTAAACGAGCTCAATACGGTCACGAGCCAATTGGAATATGTTGGCATCACTTTTGATGATGAGGTCAAGGCGTTATTGATCTTGTCCAGTTTTTCAAATAGTTGGGATGATTTTGCTTGCCGTGAGCAATTCTTCAGGGTCAACAAAGCTGAAATTCGATGATGTGGCTGGTCTAATCCTCAGCGAAGAATATAGAAGAAAGGCACCGGGAGTTTCAGGGGATTCGGGAAATGCTTTAAACGGTGAAGGAAGAGGAAGATCGCCGAACAAAAGAGACAATAAATACAGACGTTCTAAGTCAAGAAAGAAGTCCAATGAACCGAAAGACAAGGACGGGTATTGGCATTGTAGGAAAAAGGGGCACATGAAACGTGATTACAGGGCGCTGAAGAAAAAAGAAGGAAGCTCTCAAGGTGGGAAGGATTCAGTGAATCTATCTGAAGAGAGTGACACAGAAGCGTTGATTTTATCTCTTAATGCCGGAATGAGTCTTGGGTCATAGACTCGGGTGCTTCATTTCATACCACTTAAGGAAGTTCTGCGTGATTATGTGTCAGGTGACTTCGGGAGAGTCTACCTGGGTGATAATGAGTCGTGTAGTATTGTTGGAAAGGGAGACGTTCACATAAGTCAGAAAGACGGAATGACTTTGAAATTGAATGATGTCAGATACGTACCAAGTTTGAGATGGAATTTAATCTCAGTGGGGCAGTTGGCCAATACCGGATATGTGACGACATTCACTAGTGATTCCTGTAGGGTCACAAAAGGTGTCTTGGTTATATTTCGAGGCAAGAAGGAAGGTACTTTGTACGTGACTTCCGGATCATATAGTTCACTCGCAGTCGCATCAATTAGAGTAAATGGGTAGTTATGGCATCAAAGGTTGGGACATATGAGTGAGAAATGGAGGAAAGTACTAATGTCAAAAGGGAAGCTACTAGGGCTAAATCTATTGACTTGAAATTCTACGAGGACTGCGTTTATGGCAAGCAGAAGAGGGTAATCTTCAAGAAAACAGGACGCGCTCCAAAAACGCATCTGTTGGAGCTTGTACACACTGATGTGTGGGAACCGGCACAGGTATCATCTCTTGGTGGCTCACGTTATTTTGTTTCTTTTATTAATGATGCTAGTAGAAAACTGTGGGTCTATTTCTTAAAGCACAAATCTGATGTATTCGATGTATTTAAGAAGTGGAAAGTAATGGTAGAAAACGAGACAGGTAAAATAGTAAAATGTCTCAGATTAGATAATGGGGGAGAGTACTGTGATAAGAGGTTTGAGGAGTCTTGTGCGGCAAATGGAATCAAACATCAGAAAATGATTCCAGGGACACCGCAGTAGAACTGTGTGGCCGAGCGCATTAACAGGATTATCCTTGAGCGCGACAGGAGCATAAGGTTACATGCAGGGTTACCTAAGATGTTTTGGGTAGATGCTGTGAATACCGTCGTATATCTCATCAATAGAAGTCCATCAACACCATTGGATGATGGGCTACCAAAAGAAACGTGTACTGAGAAGAAGTAAACCTTGCACATATCAAAGTGTTTGGTTGCACTTTATATGTTCACATTGATGCAGAGCACAAAAACAAGCTGAATGTGAAGTCCAAGAAGTGCACGTTTATAGGCTACGGGCAGCATGATTTTAGCTACCGATTTTGAGATACAGAGAACCGGAAAATCATCAGAAGCAAAGACGTAGTCTTCAATGAAAAAGTGATGCATAAGGACAGTGTGCAACAAAAACAAAATAAGACCGATGAGAAAGAATTCGTAGATTTGGAAGAGTTACCGAACACGGGTGTTACAGTGCCACATGATGAGCATGCATAGGAGCATAATGAGGCAGAGCCGCAGACACCGGTTGTGAGGAGATCTACTCGGGAGGGGAGACCCAAGGTCCGATACTCACCCTCCTTACATTATCTACTACTGACAGATAATAGTGAACCAAAGTGTTTTGAAGAGGCATTACAGTTAGATACACGGTTTAAGTAGGATCAGGTCATTGATGATGAGATGGACTCTCTTGAGTCCAATCAAACGTGGGAGCTAGTCATTCTACCTAAGGGTAAGAAAGATCTTCATAACAAGTGAGTTTACAAACTGAAGGAGAAGCACAATGGTTCAAAACGGTACAAGGCCATATTGATTGTGAAAGGGTTCCAACAAAAGGCAGGTATCGACTTCACTGAAATATTTTCACCAGTGGTGAAAATGTCTACGATTCGCATGATCTTGAGTATAGTGGCTACAGAGGACTTACATGTAGAGCAGCTAGATGTTAGGACAGTCTTTCTTCATGGGACCTTAAAGAAGAGATATACATGCATCAGCCGACATGATACGTGACACCAGGAAAGGAGAACAAGGTGTGTAAACTGAAGAAGAGTCTATATGGCTTAAAGCAGGCCCCGAGGCAGTGGTACAAGAAGTTCAACAGTTTCATGTCGGGAAACGGTTTTAGGAAATGTCATGCAGACCACTGTTGCTATTTGAAGAAGTTTGATACGTCGTACATCATCCTTCTTCTGTATGTTGATGATATGCTTGTGGCCGGATCAAGCATGAAGGACATCTTAGATCTCAAAAGACAATTGTCTAGAAAATTTGCCTTGAAGGATTTAGGAGCTGCAAAACAAATCTTAGGCATGAGAATAAAGTGTGATAGGGAAAACAAGAAACTATTTTTGTCAAAGGCAGAGTACATAGCCAAGGTACTTGATCGATTCAATATAGGAGGTGCTAAGCCGGTTAACATTCCATTAGTCAATCACTTCAAGCTTTCTAAGGAGCAAGGTACGAAGACGCAGGAGGAACGGGACTACATGACTAAAGTCTCATACACATCAGCTATTGGGAGCCTCATGTATACTATGGTGAGCACAAGGCCAGATATTGCTCAAGCAGTGGGAGTTGTTAGAAGATTCATGAACAAACCCCGGGAGGAACATTGGGAAGCTGTGAAGTGGATCCTTAGATACTTGGTACGTACTGTGGATGTAGGGTTGTGTTATGGAGGATCGGAAATCAAGCTAAAAGGCTACGTAGATTTAGATTAGCAAGAGATATCGACAGCAGAAAAAGTACTACAGGGTATGTCTTTACTCTGGGTAGTGCTATAGTCAGTTGGGTCTCTCAGTTATAGAAGATAGTATCCATTAGTACAACGAAAGTAGAATATGTTGCAGTTACAGAAGCGCACAATGAGATAGTGTGGATGCAAGGTTTCATGGAAGAGTTGGGAAAGAAGCAAGCAGATTGCATGTTGTACAGTGATAGTCAGAGTGGAATACACTTGACTAAGAATTCAGCCTTTCATTCAAGGACAAAGCATATTGACATCAGATATCACTTCATACGTTCGTTACTGGAAGATGGATCGATTGCTCTGGAGAAGATCCATACAAGTGAGAACCCTACGGATATGCTGACCAAGGCGGTCACACGGGAGAAGCTGAAGCTCTGTTCAGTTTTGATTAGTCTTCATGCTTGAAGACGGGGAGGTGGTACACTCTGAATGTAGAAGATGAAAAATTAAGGTGATGTGTCTCCAAGTGGGAGATTGTTGAGGTGTGGAACCAGCACACCAATGCGCCCGTTGTAAAACAGAGGTCTTTCACAACGCTGCTCGACTGGTCAAGGGGACTGCTTGACTCAAAGTCCAGAGAGTCATATTTTTTGTCCTCGACCAGTCGAGGGTCAAGCTCGACCAGTTGAGGGGGTCCCTCGACTAGTCAAGGCCCTGACTCGACTAGTTGAAGGTTACGCAGATTCTGCGTGGATTTGGTGCGGACTGCGTAATTTTGAGGCGGTTTCACAGAGGTGTGGAACAGAAGTTTCCTAAACTATAAATAGGAGTCTTAAAGTTATTATAGGGTATGAAAAAGGCTTCTAAAGCAAGGCTACGGCGTTTTCTATATGTCCAAGGTGACTATTGCTTGTAACTTTGTTTTCTTCATAGTGGAAGTTTGCACCCGTGGTTTTTTACCCTTGTTGAGATTTTTCCACGTAAAATCTGTCATGTGATTTGTTGGTATGCTTAGATTCTACTTATAGATTATATTTCTTCTTGTTTATCGTTTATGGGTGTGACCAGAGATTGGATCTCGGTTCACTTGCGTTGTTGGCGTGCTGCGCAACAAATGGCCCCATGAAGGTGTCAACATTGGGCATTCCATTCCACACTGTTTCCTATGGGGTGGCCCACCTGAGTTTATGTTGTAGCTCGTTTTTGAAGGTCATGGCCTATCATGACTAACCAATAGATGGAGTGGATGTGGGCATTCCATCCCACGCCGTTTCCTTTAGGGGTGGCCCACCTGAGTTTCTGTTCTAGCTCCTTTTTGGAGTCGCGATCTACCATGAGTGGGTGGAACCAATAGATGGAATGGATGTGATAAATACATCACGGTGGTCCCATTAAGGTATCAACGGTGGGTGTTTCCATCATCCATAGTTTCCATGAGGGTGGCCCACCTGAGTTTTGGTTATCTTTTGTCTCCCAGCCTACCGCAACTGGGAGAAACTGATGGATGGAGTGGATATAATAAAGATATCCTGGTGGGCCCCATCAAGCATTAACTGTGGGCGTTTTCATACCCCACTATTTCATATATACGGTTCAAATGAGTGTTTTCACCTTATGGACGGAATTGATTACATATACTACATGTAAGATCCTACAGGGCTTGCCTGTTTTACACCCTGCGTGGATCAAGTATTGTATACAATTCGATTCCCAGTTTTCCAGCCTCTTGTTTCGCATGAGGATTGCCAAATCCACGCGCACCTTTACAGAGCACCACACGTGCTTATTCGAAACATGTGAACTGAATGTCAGGTGGCCACACCGATGAGCTGGCTAAGAAAAACGCTGGCCACATGGATCAGATGACCGTCCATGCAATTGTCCCTATATGGATGGCAAATGGTGAAAACCCCACATGGATCAGATGACCCTACTCATCTGATCAGTGGCTTTCCATAATAACCGTAGAGAACAAAAACTTGTTCACGGTTGAGATCTAATAGGCTAGTATGAGAAGGGTCACCTTATTGATGGTGTGGATGTAATGCAATACATGTAACATGTGGACAGAACTCCGGCCTCATACACGTTTGTCACAACAGCTATGGCAAAGGATGCCTAATTGGAGCCATATGCCTGACACGTGTCGCGCTATTAAGATGGAAGTTGAGATTAAGCATTTAAAAAATTACTTCGGCGGAAAGGGCCCCAAACTTCCAAATCTAACACTCTCCTGGCAGGTGATGGAAAGCTCTCTCCGTAGGAACTACCGGATCGCCCAAACTGTCAATGTGGAATGTGACCTGTGGGCCACACAATAACATATTTGTTTAATCTATGCCGTCCATACATTTTTCTATATCATTTTAGACCATAAACCCAAAAGGAGATTGATCCAAGTCCCAAGTGGATCACACTACAGGAAATAGTGGTCATTGAACGCCTACCATTAAAAACTTCTTCTTGCAAGGGCCACAAAAAGTTTTGGATCAAACTAATATTTGTATCTTCCAATCATCTAGGTTCGTGTGACGTGTGACTTAATAAACAGGTTGAATTACAAATAAACATTACTGTGGGTGTTCAATCACCACTGTTTTCCTGTGATGTGGTGCATCTGAGACATATATATATATGCCTCATTTTTGTGCTCTCCCCCTAAAATAATGATCCAAAATTGGTGGACGGCATGGATAAATCACATAAATCATTTTGGGGCCCACAGTGCACCGTTCAGTAGGGACGTAGCCACCGTCAAGAGAAATCGCCTGACACGTGTCGCGCCCACGAAGTTACGGACGCGGATTTCCTGCGAAAGCGTTCCTGCGCTGGGAACCCAGGTGGGGCCACTGTGATGTTTGTGAGAAATCCTACCCGTCCATCTGTTTTTTGAGTTCAATTCAGGACATGAAGCCAAAAATGAACTGTTTCCAGAGCTCAAGTGGGCCGAAGACGTGATAAAAATGAAGTTATTAACGGTATGGATAGCTTGTAAACAACACTGTCAAACCCAGGTAGATTTTAATGGTAGGAATTTCCCTAACCACATTTTCCTTTAGTACGGCCCACTTGAGCTTTGAATACGGTTCATTTTTGGCATCATGTCCTGAAATGAAATAAAAAAACGTATGAAAGGGGAGGATTTCTCACAAACATCACACTGGGCCTCACCTGGGTTCCCAGCGCAGGAACTTCCTGCGAAAGCCTTTCGCAAGAAATCCGCGTCCCGAACTTACGGACGCCGATTGCGAACTGACACGGCGTGTAGCTGCATTGCTGCCGAACGGTCCTCTGGAGGCCCCGCCGTGATGTATATGTTTTATCCATGCCATCCATCCATTGTTTTAGCTAATTTTAGGGCCGGAGCCTAAAAATGAGGCTGATTCGAATCTCAGGTGGACCACACCATAGAAAAAAAAGGTAACCATTGAACTCCCACAAGCCGCTACTCTCAACACGTCATCAACAGTACGCAATTAGAAACTAAGATTTCTTTCCAAAAATCAATCATCATCGAAAAGGAAACTACTCTCATTTCTCTATAAAACCATTTCTCCATTTCTTTCATTCATCTCACTTTCCAACGTTTCTCTATTTTTCTCAGGCCTCTCTCCCAAACTCCTCTCTCTCTCTCAAACATCTCACTTCCTCTCAAATCTCTCTCAAGCGTGCCTCTCTTTTGCATTAAGTTCGTTGCAACAAAAATTTAAAGAAGAATGGATGCCGACTTCAGCAATTTGTTGATGTTTGCAGAAGTAGCAGCTTCTGCTTCTCCTCTTCTCTCCAACTCCATCACCACCCCCACCAAACAACAACAACCACAACAAGAAAAGGAAGGTGAATGACTCCAACAACAACAACAATACCAAGAAGATGAAGAAGCCTGTTGACTACAACATGCCTTGCAAGAAGCTCACCGTTAAAAACCCATCTCCTCGCGGCTGGATCGAGGCCTACCTTCGCTTAAAAGCAACAAGTCTCATATGGGCCATGGATAAAATGCTGACATCCAGTGACACTGATCCTCATCAAAATCGTCTCCTCTTCCCCACATCTCTCATCGGCCACACCCTCCTTCCTGCACTAACACCCTATGAAAGATACAATCTCGAAAGAGGTGTTGGGATTGAATGCATTACTCTCGATCACAAGGGTCACGATTGGATCACACGCTTCAGCTACTGGAAATCATCAGGGGGCTATACCTTGAACGGCAAGTGGAGTTGTTTCGTCAAAGGAAATGGATTGCGTGCTGGTTTCCATACCGTCCAAGTTAGGACTTTCCGTCATGGGCCTCAAAATCTAAACCTGGGTTTTATTGTTTTATTTGAAGAAAATCAACATGGACAAGAAAAGCCGAAGGAAGATTAATCTCACATGGCAGCAACAATACCATTACTGAAATTTTTTCAATTTTTCATTTAAAAAAAAATAAATAAATAAAAAAATAAATAAATAAAATTTATGATACTACATTCATCTCATGCCTGGGATTATTCATCAATTGTAAATAGCATTATCCTAGTTTATTTATAGTTGAATTTCTTTTTCATCGATTTTTATCCATGCAAATATTTCATAAGATCTACCTCTATGGGATGCCAAAATACAACCCATTAATTATCAAGGTGACCACTCACGTCTGAAGCAGATTGCCAAATTAACAAAGAGTTAATTCAATGGAAGAGCTGTTAAGTTGTCTTTCAACTATAAAAACTGTCTCATTAGAATCATGATCCAGATTCAAATCCGTTTCCGGCTCAGATTTCTAACCAAGAACTTAAGAAGGCGGAGAAAGTATGCCAAGAAAATCTTAGAAAAGTTCAATGTAATCTTCGAAACTGATTTATACTCCAATTGAAGTACGGTTAATGCTACTATAGTAAGTTATATATGGGAATTGTACGAATTCAATTCCGTGGAATTGCAAACTTTTCAACCAAGCTCACTGTCCATGTTGTAATTACATATGTAAATGAAAAAAACAAACACCCCCTAAGAGTTTAGTACGTAGTCTTTTGCCACTTTGACTTCTACTAGACCTAATATTATGTAGGGTGTGGGACTTACTATTAGATTCAAGGAAATGTCGAACAAGTTAAACTTGCAATCGGCCGTGAGAATTTTGAGGCATGTGACATTGAGAAGAAGAGTGGTTCCAAGTTCGTGTTTCCTCTTAAGCTCGGGTGTGTTTTCATAGTCGTTAAAAAAAAAAAAAAAAAACAAACAAACAAACAAACAAAAAGTGGTTGCATTCTCAACTGTAGAAGCAAATAAGGATACTTAAGGCCCGTTTGGATACTACCAAATAAGTAGCTTTTTTAAGTTATGTAAGTTGATAAGTTACTTTTTTAAAAAATAAAATAAATTTAATTTGATTATTAAACTTAAATAAGTAGTGTTTTTATTTTTGTTTTTTTTAAATATTGTTTTTCAACTTTCGAAAATAACTTATTTTCTTCATTTTCATTAGCCACGCAACAACTTAGGAAATTATTTAGGAGAATATGCTCTATGTAGCCATGAACTCCTAAGTTCATGAGATTAGAAAATCATCCAATGAATGGGTACATGATCTAGTGGGCCCCACATGATGATGACCCATATTGAGGTGGCCCTACATGATGGACAATCACATCAAAGGCATCCCTAATGATGAATGACCCACATCCATGGCAAGCCTTGCATGATGGGCAACCCACATTGAAGGTGGGACCCACATGATGAGCAACCCACGTCAAAGGTGGGCTCCACATGATGGCAATTAATAATGGTAGGCTCCACATGATGGATGATCCACATCAAGGTGAGCCCCACATGATGAACAATCCACATCAAAGGTCGGCCTAATGATGAGCGGCCCATATCCAAGGCGGGTCCCACATGGGCTCACATCGGAGGTAGACCCACATGATGGACAATCCACATCAAAGGTGGGCTCCACATGATGGGCCGTTGATATTGAAGATGGGCCCCACATGATGGATGACTAACATCAAAGGTGGGTCCTATTTAATGAACTATGCGCATTAAAGGTCTGCCCCTAATAATGAATGGCTCACAATCAAGGTGGGCCCTGCAAGATGGATGGTCCACATCAAAGGTGGGGCCCACGCAATGAATGATCTACATCAAAGGTTGACCCCACATGATGGACAATGGATGTGAGGGGGACCAAACGAACTTTCGAGATAATTACTTATAATGTTGGAGACCAAATATGCTTTTCTACTTTTTTGGTGACAAGCATATTGTTTATCAAATATACTTATCTGCTGATTAAGTAGAAACTAAGATAAGCTACTTAATGAATGATCTACATCAAAGGTTGGCCCCACATGATAGGGGTACCAAATAGACTTTCGGGATAATTACTTATAATATTGGAGATCAAATATGTTTTTTTACTTTTTGTGTGATAAGTATATTGTTTACCAAATATACTTATCTGGTGATTAAGTAGAAACCAAAATAAGCTACTTATGGCATAAGTAGCTTATCTAAAGTAACTTAATATCCAAATGCCCCCTTAGTGAACTGAATCACAAGTAGGAGTATCCTATGGAAATCATGTATGACAACAAGTTGGCAATTACATTAACAAAGAATCTAGTCTTTCATGGTAGAAGCAAACAAGTTGACATCAAGCATCACTGTATACGAAATCTCGTGAAAGAAAAAGAGATAGAACTCAAATTTTGCTGATCCAAAGATCAAATGGCAGATATTTTTAAGAAGGCATTAAAGGCTGAAAATTTCCTCTGGTTGAAGACTATCATACGAACAAGAGAGTCAAGTTTAAGGGAGGCTATTAGAAGTCAAGTAAACTTGATTTCCAAGTCTTGGTACAACTGAATTGTGTGTATATATATATATATATATATATATATATATATATATATATATATATATATATAAGCCTACACATGCAAAACACGAGCATGCGCGATGAAGATGACAACATGCATTTGCACAAAATTCATGCATGTATGCATGCCATGTACACCCTTCATTATGCACAAACTTGTTTGTGTTGGTGGAAACCAAAAGCTAGACGAGAACTGGAAAGCGTCACATTTGAGGAAAACTATGGAAAAGGACATCTGTGTAAAAGAATCCTTATATAACATGTTTGGTTTAGCATACATGATTTCAAAGGGAACGTGGTATGATCAAGGGTCAGAAGGTAAGAGCTGACTATCAAAAAGGATGGAAATCTCCATTACTTGGGTTTTAGAGATGAACAGAAAATTACCTTTTCTGAGGAAATATAAGAAAATGAAAACCGATTTCCTTACCCCTCTTGGCTTTCACAAACAAGGGGAAATGTCACATCAGAGGAAATGAGTTTCTTTCTGCTTTTGAAAATTCCACAAATCCAAACACATTAGAACACCATGCTTTGAAAAACAAATATGCATGGCAAAAGAGATGAGAACCTGTTGAATGGCATCAACTGTAATATTCTATTTTTGGGGTTAATGGATATTTGCATGATTGCATCATACGCAGCTGTGCTGTACATGCCTTATTTTGTAAACTAAGCCATCCTTAGTGTTGAAATTTTCACTTCCATGAAACAGCCTTTTCAGTTGGCGAACTAACATATCAACTCATCTCGACCGTGTACTCCTGTCCACAACGACATTTAACTGCTTGGGAAATGCCCTGCCAAAAGACCAAATGACAAAAATCTCTGCTCATGGAAACTTAAAATGGAGTGCAGACAAGATCTTGTAGTTGAAAACTTGAAAAATCCAAGGAAAGGCTTGAACTTGAGACCTTCTGGATCCATCCACGCCTCTCAACCAATGAAGAAAACATACAGCTGTTGTACAATGTTTATTTTTCTGTATGTAAATCTAATAGATGTACAGTCGAGTCAGTTCAGGTTGGGCTGGGTCCAATCCGAGCCTGTCCCAAAACCCAATAAATTCAGCTCGAGCCCCGCTTTTAAGCAGGTTGGGTTGGTTGGATGGCAGGTCAGCCCTACTCATTGCCACTCCTACTTTTGTCAAGTTCAATCATCATGGAAAGAACATGGAACTCTAATTCTTTTATGCTATCTAACAGCTACTCTCGAGAAGTTTATAGAATCCTCTCTTCTTTAAGTTATTGGTTCTTTCTAAACTTAAATGTGTTAATGGAAATTCAATTGAAACTTTTCCTTGGAGTTAGATCATCATACTCATGGTTCTTTAAATCTGAAGAACTAATTTTGGTTTTGTAGATTTCATTAATATTTTAGAAGTTCCGTGCTTGGTTCTTGAATTTGGAAAAGGCCGGGATCATGGGCAGCTATTTCTATTTTCTCTGCTACATCATCACGATCCGAACCATGATTAGGAAATGATCAGAGAAGCAGACACCTTGTTTTGGGGCGGTAGATCAAAACCTGGTTGATCCACCTTTGGTTGGTTCTAGTAAAATGCAGGGTTAATCTGATAGTTAACATGAAAAGGTATGTTTTCTAGAAAGGAGCAAATATAATACCTATAGAGGAATTATGTGGCTTGCTGAGGAACAGGTTTCTAGACATGTGTGAAGTCCTTGGCCAGGTTACCCAGGCTGTTTATATAATGGTCCCGACATGGATGGGATTGCCCAAACTCTCAAATTGGAAGATCCAAATACTTCAACCTTTGGCTATTATCTGTTGAATGTGACCATTGCTGTATTTTTAATTCAACCATCATCTTGTGAGCCATTGCATTTTGTTCTATGATCTTCCAATCTGAACAGTTTTGCAGCATACCACAGCCACAGTGGGGCTCACTGGATGAATAATCTGGATCACCAAACCATGAACCGCAAATGTACTGAACCCTGCAGGTCAGCAGATGATGCATTTGCTGGGGCTCAAGACTTCATAGTTCCTCTTACCTGTAAAGCATGTTTATGTGAGAAAATGAGGTTCATTTACCTTAATTTGTTCAATTCGTTCCTGTAGAGACTGCAAATACTCCACTTCTCCAGCTTTGTCAGACAAGAGAGCTTTGTGTTCCTCTTCCAAAGCCTCTATGTCCATTGCCTTTAACTCTGGCTATTAAAACCATGAAAAATAAAAATAAAAAACAGACAAATAGGTAAATAAATAGAAGGGATAATAACTAAGTACTCCCTCAGTTATACTTCTTAGAACAACCGCCCAATCCTTCTATTTTCGTTCAAACCTAGTCCCCACTTTTACTAAGTAACCTTGTCTACCCCCTTCTTTAAAGGAAATAGCATGACAACATTAAGTTTTCATCTTCCAATGAAGATGAGTGGGAGTACCATGCATTGGCCATTCCATCAGGCAATTCATTGTCCATGTGCTCTGTGAGGCCATTGTGATGTTAGTGCAACATCCACTCCATCCATCATTTGAGAAAAAAAAAAATCATGTTAGGAATTAAGCCCAGAATTCAAGTTAATCCAAAACTCAAGTGAGCCACACCACAGGGAACATCAGGGACGGAGATGCTCACCAATGAAACCTTACTGGGTCCCACCAAAGTTTGGATAATGCTGGTATTTGGCTTTTCATTTCATACAGGTCGTACTCCTTTATTAACGGGTTGGATGGCATATAGACATCACAATGGGCCAATAAAGCTTTCAATGGTGAGTGTTCTCATTCCACTACTCACTGTGGTTGGGTCCACTGGAGTCATTTATCGACCTAGTTTTGGGATCATGTCCTAAAATGAGCTGGTGCAACTGATGGATGGAATGGATATCACACATACATCATGGTGGGCACCAAACTTTTGGCTGTAGAAGGCGAATTGTTCGAGCCAATCCCATCCCCATAGCATTACTCTTTGAGCTCTGCTCAAATACATTACGACGTACTGCAATACGGTGATAACGTTGGGACTTTATCCTTTGAATATGGGTCATCCTCCAATGATCCAAACCATTTATATGATGTCTCGCTTTGTGTTGGAAAGACAACAAACTAAAGCTCTCAATTACATTGTTTCATCTCTTTGGTAATTAAACCCTTTATTATTGAACATGAACAGTCACCATACCTCTTTTGTATAATCAATGAGTTGAAATGTTCAGCCTGAGTCTTTTTGGGCATTCCCCATCCAAGGGTAGCCATATCAAATTAATGGTTCGTGTCACTGAAAAAAGATCCAAATCCAATGGCTATAGTCCCAACATATCTTATTGTAATATGATGTATTCAAGCAAACCTCTTAGTCTTTTGAGAATTGAAAACATGTGGGTGACCAAGTGTAGGCATGCTCGTGCATGACTATTTGTCGACATTGATGGACAAGTTCATGCAGATGAGATCCACCCTGTCCATAAGTTGTGCCACCTACATTAGGTTTTCATCCTGAACATCACACTGATCCAAAATTCAGGTAGGCTTCGCCATAAGAAACTGTGTAAAATCTTCTTAAAACCTCAACATTCACATGGTGTGGTCCATCTGAGTTTTAGAATAGCATATTTTTGGATTATACCTTCATCTTGGTTGGAAGAGTCATATGAATGGATTGGATGGCATATATAAACCACAGCAGTCCCCATACACAACTAACAGTGGGCGCCTTACCCCAACTCTTTCTTATGGTGTGGCCTACCTGAGTTTTGGACTGACCCAATTTTTGGTTTGCAAGGAGAACATGAGGCACCGAACCTGATAGATTGATGTCATGCAAGTTCTTCCCCACACGGTGCTCAGTTAGCTCTAGGCACACCCCATGTGACTATGCCAAGTGCTTGAGGTTCTTTGTGAAATTCAAAAGGAATCAGACTTCAAGAAAGCGTGAAATCCAAAGGAATTAAAAAAAAAAAAAAAAAAAAAAAAAAAAAAAAAAAAAACAAACGCTGAGCGCATAAGGAAACTTATTAAACTTGGGGTGTGGATTGGAATGAAAACAGAAAGATGGGGTAGCTGGTCTCCAAAATATATGTCTTGGGGAGTTCGGTCCTCGTACCTAAATAAAAATGGGAAAGGCTGGAGTCTCAAGCACTTTTTCTTGCAGTTAGCAGCGATCTATTCCCATACACATGGCACTAATGCATGAATTCAATATCTTTTCATCTGGAAGCTCTATCATGATGATTGTAAAATTCTTGGGTTATGGTAAGAACTAAGAAATATGTTGTTCAAAAGATAAGGTAGACCAATATTCCATTATATGTCCTTTTCTTTCCACAAAAGCCCCCTAGTGGAAGGTTAGGATTGTCTGACCAATGTCTCCTCAGCCAGAGGTCTATTTGTGGTGTGACCTTCAGAAGGAATAGTTTGCATCTCATAGGTGTGGCATGTATACCAGAGTAGACTTGCTGACAGATTTGGTTTTTTTTTTTTTTTAAAGGAAGTGCCCAAGACCATCTGATTTAATCTTAAAAATGTATAACACTTCCATGATATATTGATTCTATCAGAATTTATAAGAGTTGAACTGACCGGAAACTCATCGAGTCTACGCTTCAGTTGCTCTATAATATGCTTCGTCTGGTTAAAAAGTAGAAAGTTTGATGTGAGTTTTTCATGAAAATTCCATAAAATTGGCAGAAAGACACAAATGCTGCTTCTCTTCAACAGCTGAGATTTTGCACAAATTTATAAGCAAAGGAACCATTAATCCAACAAGACGATGTATAGAAGCAAGTCTCAAATACTTAAAGATTTAAGTATAAGTATAGATCTCAGGAGCTAAATACCAGATTATGCTGTGAAAATGTGTAATAGCTTCATCCCTTTTCAGGTCCTCTAGCATAACATTTTCTTTCATTATTAATATAGTTATCAGCATTGCACACCACCAAGCAGAGAAATAATAATTATTATCCAATATTTGAAATAACTAGGCTAGCTGTTGATTTCAGCCAAACAATTCAGTGACATAATTGTTAAAGTATAGGATACGTATGTACAGCTGTACATACTCTGTACATACTATAGATAGCTATACAGATGGATTCATGTATATTAGTTAATATTTCCAACAGATCTCTACAGATTTCCCACCTCTTCCATATAATCCTGGCATTATCAATGAAATAGGTACAATACATTGCCCAAAATGTACTCCCTAAAACCTTAACATGGTACCAAAGTTGTTAACCGGTCCTCTGTTTGTCATCTCCAACACCCACCATCTCTAGCACCGCTGCACCACTGTTGTTGCTGGAAGACCCCGGCGACCGCCAAACTTGCCATTGCCTCTTGCTGCTGCAACTGCCTCCTTTCTATCTCTTCAACAAATTTGGCATATGATGTTGCTGGTCAATTACCACCACCTACACGAGAACTCCGCCCATCACTGGTTCAATATCGCTGTTGTGCTACCATTGTGCTCCTTCAGATTGGCTTGCCAGAAACCATCACCATATATGCTACAAAGTTGTCACCTCCAGCAAGACCCCAAAATGATAATTCAAGAATCTGAGCTTCTCTATCCATAGTATTTTACAACTAACAACCCATATACACAATATTCTAGTAACTCATATACAGGATATTCTCACATCCCCCCTCAAACTGATGTGGGATAATAAACCAACATTAGTTTGCTACAAAGAAACCTATGATGGGATGAGGTCCTAGTTTTGGTAAATAAATCAACAAGTTGCAACTTTGATGTCACATGAGAAAGGGAAATGATTCCAACTGTGTATTTTTCTCTCACAAAGTGGCAGTCAACTTCAATGTGTTTAGTACGCTTGTGAAATACTGGATTCGAAGCCAACTGAATTGCACTAAGATTGTCAGCATATAATGGAGTCGCCATAGACAAATGGATCCCAAGTTCTGTCAACAATCCTTGAAACCAAGTAATTTCACTACACGCCTCTGCCATTGCACGGTATTCGGCTTCTATGCTAGATCTAGATACCGTGGTTTGCTTCTTACACTTCCAGCTAACCAATGATTGTCCCAAGAAAACACAATAGCTAGTGGTGGACCGTCGTGAAATGGGACAAGTTGCCCAGTCTGCATCAGAGTAAGCAGATAATTGTAGATCATGCGATGATGGAAAGAAAAATGCCTGGTTGATGGTACCTCGAAGGTATCGAATAATGCGATAAACTGCCGTCATATGCAATGTGCAAGGTGCCTTAACGAACCGGCTAACAACATGAATTGCATATGAGATATCGGGACGAGACATAGTGAGATAGACTAATCTCCCCACCAGCTGCCTATAGGATGTAACATCGGAGAGAAGGTCTCCATCATCTTTCCCATACTTGACATTCAATTCCAGAGGAGTCTCATGGGTCTTGTTATCTGTAAGGTTTGCTAGCTTGATCAAATCACAGGTATACTTCTGTTGACTCATGAGGTAACCTTGAGTATTACGAGAAATTTCAAGACCCAAAAAGTATGTTAATGGCCCCATATCCTTCATATGAAATGAGGAGTGAAGTAATGAATTGAGATCGGCAATTCCTTGAGCATCACTTCCTGTGATGAGAATATCATCAACATAGACCAATAAAGCAACAACCTGAATCAGACTTGAGAATAAATAGTGAGGAGTCATATTGGCTTTGAGAATAGCACGCTGTGGTTAACACCCCATGGAATTTTTCAAACCATGCTCTTGGTGCTTGTTTGAGTCCATATAAAGCTTTAGATAGCTTGCAAACTAAGCGTGGATCCTTGGATTTATAACCGGGAGGTTACTTCAAGTAAACTTCTTCTTTGAGATTTTCATGGAGGAAAGCATTCTTGACATCGAGTTGACCGAGTTGCCAACCTTAGAAGCACTTATAGCGATCAAGGAATGGACTGTTTTCATTTTTCCCACTGGAGCGAATGTCTCATCATAATCAACTCCATACTCTTGTTTATAGCCCTGGGCCACTAGCCGAGCTTTGTATCTATCTAAGCTCCCATCAGATTTTAATTTCACAGTATGTACCCATTTGCTTCCTATCACTTGCTTCCCCTTAGGTAATGGAACCAGCGTCTAAGTAGCATTCTCCTCGAGTGCCTGAATCTCATCATCCATGGCCTTTACCCAACACGGTTGTGTATATGACTGAGAATAAGAAGTAGGGACAACCAAAGAATCTAATCCAGAAAACAAGGCATGATGAGAGACAAAAAGATTTAATCGACAGGGAGGAACAGACGGACGACTGGAACGACGTAATTGGATCTCAGCGGAAGGTGGGACAGTTACCTGCGCTATAGGAGAAGAAAACACCTGATCGAAAGCAGGAGTAGCTGAGGGAGAGGACCCAAGAAAGATAGGCTTCACACGACATTAGTAGACCTGCAAAGGAGGAGTGGGAGAAGGAAGCATAGAATGATTTTCTTCAAAAGAGGACATATGAGAAATGGAAGATGGAACAATGGTAACTAAAGGAAATGCATGGACAACTTTATAGTATAGTAAATTTTCAAAGAATGTGACATGTCTAGACACACGAACACGATGAGCACATGAATCATAACAACGATATCCTTTCTGATGCTCCCCATATCCAAGAAATACACATTTAGCTGCCCTGGGATTGAGTTTATCCCGTTCTCATTCTGGAAGATGAACAAAAGCAATGCATCCAAACAGTCGTAACTGACTATATTCTGGATCTTTATCATGAAGGAAGAACGTGGAAGTTTCCGGTTGGCCAAAACACTGGAAGGTAATCGATTGATCAGATACACACTATTAATTTTGCTTCAGCCCAAAGAAATTTCGGAACACTTGCATACTCCATCATGGTGGTTGCTACCTCAGTAATGTGCCGATTCTTTCGTTCCACTACTCCATTTTGCTCCGGTGTGTGAGGCCACGTTATTCTCCCCCAGAGTCAGACCGTAAAACTTTAATTTTCTTTACAAATCGAGTCTCCACATATGATGAAAATTGTCTGTAACATGAAAATGCTTCAGACTTGTGTTTCATGAAATAAATCCAAGTGTGTCTTGAAAAGTCATCCGCAAAGATGATGTAATACAACGAACCACTAGGAGCCATGATGGGAGATGGACCCCAAACATCAGTATGAACGAGATCAAACAGATTCTGAGTACGAGTGTTACTCAATGAAAAGGGCAATGCAGTAGATTTACATACTTTGTAACTAACGCAGTTTATATCAATGGAAATAGGACTAATATTGATTTCATCATTTGAAAGACTAGATCTAAATAAGAAAAGCATGTTTTTAGAATTTGGATGCCCTAAACGACTATGCCAAAGTTTCCAGCATTTATTAGCAAAATAAATATCATAAGAAGATGGAAGAAAAAAACAACGCGATGAGACAACTCCGGGATTGAACTCCAAAGTAAATAACCTTCCTCTCTAATGGCCCTTCCCAATCAGCTTCCCTGTTTCCAGATCCTGTATGAAACAACCAGACTGAGAAAACAAAACAAAACAGTTATTTTCCACTAGTTGAGCAACCGAAATCAAGTTGGCAGATAATTTAGGAACATAAAACACTTTGTGAAAGAAGAAATTGCGAGATGATGAAGGTGAGACTTCAAAGACCCGATATGAGATAAGTAAATGGTTCCCATCCGCAGTGCAGATGGAACACACACTCCTCTATATGGGACACAATCAGTTAAACAAGAAAGATCCCCAGTCATATGATTAGATGCCCCTGAGTCAATATACCAAAGATTTCTAAGATCAATATTACCTATCGAACCTGAAGAACCCATCGCTTGAAGGATTTGTTGAATTTGTTATGGGGAAAGTAGATTAGGCTGCACCGATGGGGCCATAGATGATGAGTCAGGCTTCTCAGCAGAGAGCCAGAATGCACGCCCACGTCTCGTTGGTGGTGAGGAGGTAGAGGAGGGCAAGTCGGGCAATTGGTTATATCATGTCCTTCTTGTTTGTAGTATCAACAAAACATAGTACTTGGTCCAGAGGAATTCATATTTTTTCTTGTTGGGACAACGAGCAGCCACATGACCAAATCCATTACACTCAAAACATTTAACTTTCGACATGTCTCGTGACTTTCCTGAAAAATTGCGAGTAATGAAGGCAGCATCAGGAACAACCTCTCTCACGGAAGCAAGGGTTTTCAAACATGTTTCTTTTGCCATCAAATCAGATAGAGCTGCCTCAAGAGATGGACGTTGAGGCCAGCTCATCAAAGCGGCTCGGGTTGGTTCAAACTCCGGACGGAGTTTATACAGAAATTGCATATTTACTTAGCTCATACTCTACTTGATAGCGATGGGTATGATTCGATTGTTGATAACACATTTTCAAGTAAGCCCATATTTCGGATGCAGTCTCGAATGACGT
Organism: Magnolia officinalis; assembly: GCA_021015155.1. Lineage (NCBI taxonomy): Eukaryota > Viridiplantae > Streptophyta > Magnoliopsida > Magnoliales > Magnoliaceae > Magnolia > Magnolia officinalis. The sequence continues at coordinate 19,170,101 of JAJHSJ010000011.1, forward strand.
GAGGTTAATTGCAATGTTGCTCTCAACACTGTTAAGGATCCACGTGACCACCTTCGAATTATTTGTAGTCCAAGATAGTTCTTTTTCATCATTTGGTTCGCCAATCGAACCATCCACATAGCTGTAAAGGCTCTTTCCTGCTAAAAATGCTTGAATTGAAACTGCCACAGGGAAATTTTTTTCCCATCCAACCTAACATGGATAGTTTCGATCTTATCGGAGGAATTCATGGATGCCATAAGAAAGAAAAACCAGGAAGAAGAAATGTACCAATGATTTTGGGCGAGTAGGACAAGATTTGAAGAGCAGGACCAAATCTGACGAGCAGGACCAAATCGTCGATGGAGAGGTAGAGCAATCTAGAGATGGGTTGAGCAATCTGGAGATGGGTTGGTGCGATCTGATGCAGATCTGGAGGTTTTTGGGATCGTGTGGTAGGTATGGGCCGCTGGATCTGATACTTCCAGCACGAATCTACACCTATTCCGCCTAATTTTTAAGGTATCTCCACTATCCCAAACCAGAAACCTACCATCTTCTCCAACCCATTTTCTTTGCCACTATTGATCTTTGAACTCCTTTCCATTGACGACTTCCGTCTGCACCTTAGATAAAAAACACCACCCCATAGCCACAAGAACCCCTCTTATGTCTCCGAGGTATTCCAAAATAGTTATGTAATGGTGGCCCTTGCAAGGAAAAAAAAACCTTGTAATGGCTTTAATGGCCCCGCAATGGTGCGTTATAGAGTTGATTTTTTTTTTCTTTTTAATTCCTAACAGCCATTATGGCCCATATCGTAACAATAATGGCGGTGGCTATTACAGCCGTTGTTACCATTATGAAATACCCCGTCTGTCTTTGACGTCATCATCCGTGCGAATCTACACTCATCCGAAACTCCATCACTACCCGTTGAAGCTCAAACTCTTGAATTGTGGTCCAAATCGAGCTGTCAAATCTAGGGCCCAATGTTCGTTCTCATCTCCCTAATCTACATTGGCGATTTGCATCTCCGTTAGGGCATCATCATCACCGTTGAATCCTACTGAAGCTAGAGTCTAAATCTACACCCTTGATTGCCACTATTTGTCTCATTCTTCAATCATCGGGCACGCCGCACTTGCCAGATCTTCGACATCATTTGCTGTAATGATTGAACAATTGTGTCTCTCGTCTCAATGTTTGCACAACCGTTGAATTAGCCTCCTGAACTCATTGCCTAAAGGCCAACCGAATCGGTTTTCTTGCATGCATTCTATAGGCCTTTGCTCTTGTATTCAACAAAGGATTCTACACCAAGAAGTGGTGTATGTTCTTCTCCTACCAGATCTCCCTGATCTTGCTGCCATCATTCATAGCTTTGCACCGTTGTTGTTAACCATCAAGCTGCCACCAGATCCACCATCATTCACCACCACTATAGCCTTTTTGGTCCTATTGGGCATGCCTTATGATTCGTTGAGGGCTTGTAAAACCCTACTTTTGAGCTTTTATTGAATCCTGCGTTCCTTGAGTGCATGCAACTTTGTGCACTTTCATCACATTTTTTAGCTCTTTTTGAACCATCATATGAAGTGTCCTCATTATGCATCATCGGGGCCATCTCTATTGTCTGCATCTGCTTTGGAGTTTACCCATGGATTTTTCACGATTTTTTCTAGCTCTCTTATCTTTGCATCCTTTGTGTCCATCTTCTCTGTCAGCTTCTAACTGGACCTATTCTTTTTTTGCACTTTTAATTGGAACTAGTGCTATCACCGGTTTGAGGTCAAAACATTTTAGCACCACCAGAAGAGCAATGGTTGAAATCTTAGCCAATGAAAGTGATGTATCCACCGGAAAGTACATTAAAATCCTAGCCACAGGAAGTTGTATTCACCGGAAGAGCAATAGTTGAAATCCTAGCCACTGGAAGTGCCGCTAGATCATTCCTTGGTCATTGAAGTACTAATGGTTAAAATCCCAGAAGTCATTGAAAGTGTTTGCTTGTCTCATGCTACTCATCGTTGCTATCTACTTACATATTTGCGTCGTGTCATTGTTGAAGTTTTCTTTTATTTTTTGAATAAGTGTTCTCCTTGCTTTTCAAACTCAAGTTGTTTGCCGGTCCTCGAGCCTAATTGGCTAGCTCGGCCGAGTTCGAGCATGTGCGACATTTTCTCAAACACAGAGTGCATCCAGTGTTTGAAATATCGGTATCGTGTTACATATCACATTCTTGGGATACGGATATATATCGGTTATTGCATGGGATAAATCGGTGTTATCGCGTAATGTACGATGTTGTTGGAAACATTGGAAAATTGGTCGAATTTTTCAATGAAACTTCAGTGATTGTTAAAAAAAAAGACATCACTAAACTTATAAATCAATATATATATATATATATATATATATATATATATATATATATATATATATATATATATATATATATATAAACAAGTGCACATAATAGGTTTCTTTATATGGAGTCCTAATATATGCGTTGTCTAACTAATTGATGCAAGTATATTCAAAGTCTATTCATATAATTTATAAATGTAAGAAAATGTGTGAAAACACAAGCAATACATTCAAAAATGAAAGAAGAATCACTAGATTAGGTTACATACATGTTTGAATTTATGTTTGGACCAGTGTTTTAAATAGTGAATAGCGTGTAGCTTAGTGTTCACCCTTTCGAAGTGTGAGGCGTAAGCTACATAGTGCATAGCGTAAGCTACACACAACTTCTGGATTTTTAATCAAGGTGCTTGGTCGCACCAATGTCATGATATTCTATACCAGATTAGACTGATTAATAATGAAATATAACAAAATTTCATGATAATTGGTGTAATAAAATGCAACCTAAAGTAATAAGAAAGGGAAATGATTACGTATAAAGGGAAAGAAAGAGCAATGAAACGATTTTAATATTGTTATTTAGATTATTTTACTGAAAGCATTAAAAAAGATTAACTAATTTTTATTGGAAATGGAAAAATGTAACAAATCATTGAAAACATCATGTAAGCTACATAGCGTGCAAAGTATGCAAATTATGATGTAGTGTAGGCTACATGTGACTTAGCTATTTTCATGAGCTACGTAGCATAAGGCTATGCTACACTATGAAGTGTGAGCTACATGCTACGTAGTGTAGCTATTTAAAACACTGGTTTGGACACAAGATTGCAACTGATTGCGAGATATTGAGAAATTTTGTTTTTATTTTTTCAATTTTCCGCAACTTAGCCCATCTCCTCCAAATCTCGAAATCAAAGCTCAAATCTATGATTTTTCATACAAATATATGAAAATCATGGATTTATAACAATTTGATATTGATTTAACATGATTTACAGAAAAAATGATTGAAAATTGAAAATGCTCACAGGATCAAACATGTGGGATATATCGCATTATTTGGGCATTTCGTATCGCACAGGTGGGATACAAGATATATCGGCCGATATTTTCGATATTTAAAACACTGAGTGCATCTTCAATTTCTCATAGAATACAAAATAGTAACAGCAGTTTACAAGTATTTCATCAAACACTCGATGAGCAGCATCAAAATCAAGATTTGAGGGCAGTTTTATAATGTAATGTTTTTTCTTTTTTTTTTTTTTTTTGTAGTGATTTGTTTCGTATCCATTCCTCTCTCCTCGCCACCAGCCGATCTCGCGGAGAATGTATCCACCCGAAAACAACACTTCGTTGAGTCATTTCATCAAACACTCGGCGACGCAACATCAATATCAAAATAACCGAGTCACCAAGCTGATTTGATTCGATCCGAGTCAAGTTGAGTCGAGTCGAGCTCAGGCAAGCTCAAACTCAACTCGAAATTTTTTCGAGCTCCAAAAACCAGCTCGACTCGATCTGAATCCAATTTCGAGCCGAGGTGAGTTGAGTCGAACGAGCTGACCGAGCAAACTCGACTCGTGTACAACTCTAGTTGTACATGTATAACTTTATATACCATATATAGCTATACGATGGATTCATGTATATTTGTAAAGCCTGCAAATCTCTATATATCTCCCACCTCTTCTATATGTTCCCATCATTATCAATGAAATAGGTAAAATACATTCTCCAAAACGTAGTCCTAAAACTCAATAGTAACAAATACAAAATTTCAAAGATCAAAATAAGTTTTAGATGGAATGAATTGCCAAGTGTACAAAATTTCAAAGATCAAAACAAGTTTAGATGGAATGAATTGCCAAGTGTCATCATTTCTAGGTCTAGTAAATATGAATTTTTTTATTTTTTTTCTCGCGAGTAGGTTTAAATTTAGTAGCTTTTCTATTGAAGCACACCATGAGTGAAATATTATGATCTGTCGGTATGATTGTAATTGCGAGCAACTAGTATTCAAACATTGAGTAGTTTCAAACTCCCAACAGAACAATGCAAGAAAGTTTCTCCAGAATTTTTGTTTCCAACTTCACGAGGATTTCATAGATTTGAGAGTTTTTATGAATTTCTTTACAATTTTCTGCAGTTACTAGAATGATATGTGAATTATTTCTTGCCAACAGCCCGTAATAATGGCCACGCCCATTGGTACTGGCATTTTAAACTGTAAACATCAACTTAAAATCTATTCTTTTATATTCTTTTTACATTCATAGAATTTTATTTTAAGAGTGGAATGGCGTAACAGGATCTGTGTAGCCAGCCCCATTAGTTGGGATAAGTTTAATATAATGATGATGACAATGATGGTGAAAATGATGATAGGAAGCATTATAAGAGTAGAGAATGATTTGATGATATCATGTGAAGAAAAGAGGAGAAGATTGAGAGAGAAGAAGGAAGAGAGTTTGGGAAAGATGTTGTGTTAGGCTTGCTTGCCCTAACACACAATATTTTATTATAATAGAGCATATAGTACACTCCAGGAACATGGTATCAGAGAGGAAGGTCTTGTGTTCGAATATCGAGAGCAGCCAATATGCCTGGCTAATATATTATTCTCCCACGGGGGGTTTAGGAAAAATCAGATCTGGCCCAGGGACCGAGAAATCAAGCCCGGCCTATTTATGGTGTGAGTGTCCCTCCACCCCGGTTAGTATGTTCCCGTGCGGAGTTCCCACCCCGCACTTGCGGGGGGTGTTGAAGTGATAAATTTCCCTTGATATCATTGATACACCACACTCTAACAACTTAAGCTTTTAGAGTAAATGGTTGTTTGACAATAAGAACATAGAGAAATTCAGTAATCCATTCAAAACACACGCGAGCATGCACACGCACACACATACACAAAGAAATTCACTAGTTTAAAGCAGTTACTACTTGATTTTTATGACAAGCATACCTCGCTGTTCTCAAGCTGATATTTGGACTTTTTCGCTATTGTTTCTTTGAGCTTATATTTTGCAGACTCTGATTGTGCAATTAGATCCTTATATTTCTCATTTGTTTCATATGCCTGTTATTTTCACAATAAATTAACATATCATAATCATGGAAACCTAATAATTCGCAGAAATCTTCGTACCAGACTGTCCAAGTTCCCTTTAATTGGGTGCATCTCAGTGTAGGCGTCCCTGCACAAAATTTTCAATATATGAGGAGCATATAATTCTTTATGTACAAGGGTCAGCTAATTCAATGCTTCAATGCATATTGCAATGGAATTTTCTTCTTTGGTTCTCAAATTCACAATTTAAAAAGGAAAATTACCAGTTTATTCACATGCTAAAAGTTTTAACAGTAACTTATCTACTTATGTAAAGGGGAGAGAACTCATATATTCCCATTTATCTTAACCATTTTAATCATGATAATTAGACTTTAAAGGTGGATTATCAGAAACGCTAAGGCTTTGTTTAATAGATGGCAAAAATGAGTTCATCTCTTTTTTGTCAAAAGAAATTATGTATTAGTGTTTGATCTATAATACACAGAATTTTGAAGAAGGCAGATTTGGTGGAAAAGCCATTTTCAAAGAAGAAATAAAGGCAGTGGTAAAGGACTTAGGGAGGGACATCTTTACTAGGATGATATGATGTGAATGGAAAATTGGCATCTTTTGTTGGGTGGAAGAGGGGTTAGGCTAAGAGTCTGGAGGGTTTGAATTATGCTCTGCTCAAAAACTGGTTCTAGAGGTTCACTTCAGAAGATGGTAGTTTTAGAGGGAGGTTATTCCAAGGAAGTATGGAGTGCAATTAGGAGGATGGTGGACAAGGAACTCATCTCTATTCTCTACATAGGGCCTCATTTTTATAGAAAATTGTGGTCAGCTTGAGAGCGAATTATAGAGGGTGGTGGCAAGAAAGATAAGGTTTTGGGAAGACATTTGGTTAGGTGATAAAGCACTAAGAGAAAGAATTCCTAAGGCTTGCTAGGTAGCTGTGGAGGCAGACATCTCAGTTGTGGGTGTTTCTTCCCTACTATCAGTAGGGAGTGATTCAAGCTCCTCCTTGTCATAGGGGTCTATCGAACAAGGAGTTGGAAGAGTTCACGAGGTTATTGGGGCAGTTGCACGATGTATCTGCTTTTGGTCGATGAAATGGATGCTATGATGTGTTAGACAGCTCACATACCTTATATAACTAGTATACCTTGTATAGTTTATTTCCATAGTAGAGGATTCTGAGTTTATTATTTTCCTTGTATAGATGGTTGTAATCTCTATATATTCTACCCCATTGGGTGTCTCAATATAGAAACCTTTTGGCTTCACAGTTACATGGTATCAGAGCCCTACTGATCCAAATCCGGCCACCCCCATCGCCACCACGGCACCATCACTTGTCAGATCCGACCATCCCTGCGTCCCGTCATCATCTCTGCTGCGTCCGGCCCCATCTCTGCTGCGTCCGACCACCATCCCTGCTGCGTCCGGCCCATCCCTGCTGCGTCCGACCACCCCCTGCTCGATTTTTGCATCGTCCGTCCAGCCCCTGCTCGATTCTCCAATATTCCAGATCCAGATCCAGCGCCCCTGCTCGATTTCCTACTCCAGATCCAGATCCACGCGCCCTGCTCGATTTTCTTGCTCCAAAACTAGAGCCTGCTTCGATTTTCCTGCTCCAAATCAAGATCTAGCGCCCCTACTCGATTTTCCAATTTTCCAAATCCAGATCCAGCGCCCCTGCTCGATTTTCCAGATCCAGATCTAGATCCAGCGCCCCTGCTCGATTTTCTAGATCCAGATTAAGATCCAGCGCCCCTGTTGCCTCTGTTGTTGATTGCTTCCGATCTCTCTTTTGCAGATCCAGGGGGGGAATATCTCTCAACCACTTTTCGTACATTTCTTCAAGGTCATGGGATTATTCATCAGACCACCTGTTCTGATACTCGACAACAGACAGGGTGGCTGAACGAAAAAATCGTCATATTGTTGAAACTGCCAACACCCTGATGACAGCTATGAGTGTTCCTCGTTCTTTTCTGGGCGGAAGCAATGTTACATTCTGTCTACTTGATTAACCAGATGTCAACAAAGTTTTTGAACATTAATCTCTTCCTACTTTGTTCTCACCGGCTTACCTCCTGCATATTTCACATTTCGTGTTTTTGGTTGTATCAGTTATGTTCACCTGACTTCACGTGAACGTAACAAACTATCTCCAAAATTGGTCAAATGTATGTACTTGGGATTTGGGGAACTCAGAAGGGTTTTCGATGTTATGATCCGGTTTCTCGTCGTGTCAGGTTTCACGACATGTTGTTTTTTCTGAACACATTGCCTTTTCATTCATCTCTTCCTCCTCCACACACTCCAAACTCTCCTGGTCTAACCGCCTTTCCAGAAGATTCCGTTTGCCCCAGTACTCTCCCTCGTCGTTACAGGTTACTCACGTTGACCACGTACAGATCCATCACCTATTACTCAACTCGAACCTACTGTACCTGTTGCAGATCTCGAACCTACCTCGATATGTCGTTCCGCTCGTGAACATTGAGTGCCTGATCGCTTGATATGCTCTAATGTCTGCCATGAATGTTACTCTGGATACTATTTCTATTCCACTTCATACTCTCAGGCAGCCACTCATGATTGTTGGAAGAAAGCTATGGCAGAAAAACTTGCGGCATTGGATGATTAATCATACGTGGGACATTGTCACTCTCACCTGCTGACCAACAGCTAATTGGTAGCAAATGGATTTATTCTGTCAAGCTCAAGACTAATGGATCATTGAATCGATACAAAAGCTCCGACTTGCCGCTCAGGGATACAAACAGGAATAACGGAATTGATTATGATGAGACTTTCGCTCCCGTGGCCAGATAAAAAACTGTTCGTACTCTTCTGACTATATCTTTTCTTCGCTCATGGCCACTTGCTCAGATGGATGTGAAAAATGTCTTTCTTCATGGAGACCTCCAAGAAACCGTATATTTGAAACCTCTC